>CM057241.1:165000-203986 GCA_029931835.1 Etheostoma nigrum | reverse complement strand
GTGTATAGAGCAGCATATCTCCACCAGACTCCATGTAAATAATCACTACTTTTAGCGTGTATAGAGCAGCATATCTCCACCAGACTCCATGTAAATAATCACTACTTTTAGTGTGTATAGAGCAGCATATCTCCACCAGACTCCATGTAAATAATCACTACTTTTAGCGTGTATAGTTTAACTAAAAGGATCTTCCTCTTTAACTAAAAGGTCTATCTCTGTAGGGATCCATCCCATAATGATGTCACACACTTAGAATAATAATCTGAGTCTGTCAGCAGCAACAATACAACATTTAGTGGACGCTGACTGAAGATTTGTCCATTAACTTTAACATTGCAGCTTGTTTTCTTGCTTAATGCTGGCACAACGTCAAAGAATGTTGTTCCCATCAGTCACTCATACACACAAAAAACATGGAGAATAGGGTCCAGGTTAAGGTACAAAGGTCACAACGCGTCCGAAAGACTTTATGAGACGTTCTGTCCAGATTATGAAAGTGAAGAAACTCACAGTTCAGGGTAGTTGGTGGCGTACTGGATCTTCTGGGTCATTGAGAACTGATCGCAGCCCGTGCTGGAGCAGACGGCGTTCATGCCCTCCACGGTGTTGAAGTTGAAGCCTCTCTTTGTTACAAAATAAACAGGGACTCCCACTTCAAAGTATTTGTAGAGATAGTGGAAATAGTCCAACATGTAGGAGCCCTGCACCGAAAACAGAACAAAATTTGTCAGAGACCAAAGAAACAAAAAGGTTTTAACCCTCCTGGTGTCCTCGGGTCTGATCTGACTCCTTTCTAAATAGTTTCTATATCTGAAATTTGGGTTCCTTTCAAACTAATTGTCCTAAAAAGTCCCTTGGCTGGTTCCCAACAACGCTCCTCACACGTTAAATTAATAATCAGGTCACTGCTTTCATTGGATTTGGGGGTTTTCTGTCAGTTCTATAGCATTTGGAGAAAAACAATTGGTAAAAGAACTTTAAAAATGTGTAAAAAAGAGAAAAGAATTTCAATAAAAGTGACAAAAATGTGAAAGGATGTTAAAAAAAAAACTTTACAAATGTTGAAAAAGTAAAAAAAGAAAAGCTTTAAAAAAGTTTGGGAAAACCCAGGAAAATTTTAAAAGGCTCAGAAAAAGTCGCCAAATGTTGAAAAAGAGACAAAATCATCGACACAAAACAGACAAAAAACGGACACAAAATGGACAAAAAAGACAACCATAACCGTAATAAAAGGGATTTCATTTTAAATTTTGACTCATAAAAAAACTTTCAGATCAGGTTGGAGGGAACACAACACGAGAGTTAAAAAAGCGACAAAAACATCCAAAACGGATGCCAAACAGAAAAAATAGCGACCAAAAGTGTCAAAAACATCATGAAAGCGAAACATGTTTGAATGAAATTTAAAAAAGTGCCAAAAATGCATTTAAAGGATGTCTGACCTGAGGCATCGCCAGCTCCTGATCCAGACCCACGGTCACGTTAAACATCAGGAACACGGATCCACACAGCATGAAGATGAAAACCACCATCTGAAGAGAAGAAGAAGAAACAGCTATCCAGTTAGAGGGCTCTATACACGCTAAAAGTAGTGATTATTTACATGGAGTCTGGTGGAGATATGCTGCTCTATACACGCTAAAAGTAGTGATTATTTACATGGAGTCTGGTGGAGATATGCTGCTCTATACACGCTAAAAGTAGTGATTATTTACATGGAGTCTGGTGGAGATATGCTGCTCTATACATGCTAAAAGTAGTGATTATTTACATGGAGTCTGGTGGAGATATGCTGCTCTATACATGCTAAAAGTAGTGATTATTTACATGGAGTCTGGTGGAGATATGCTGCCCTATACACGCTAAAAGTAGTGATTAGTTACATGGAGTCTGGTGGAGATATGCTGCTCTATACATGCTAAAAGTAGTGATTATTTACATGGAGTCTGGTGGAGATATGCTGCTCTATACATGCTAAAAGTAGTGATTATTTACATGGAGTCTGGTGGAGATATGCTGCCCTATACACGCTAAAAGTAGTGATTAGTTACATGGAGTCTGGTGGAGATATGCTGCTCTATACATGCTAAAAGTAGTGATTAGTTACATGGAGTCTGGTGGAGATATGCTGCTCTATACATGCTAAAAGTAGTGATTATTTACATGGAGTCTGGTGGAGATATGCTGCTCTATACACGCTAAAAGTAGTGATTATTTACATGGAGTCTGGTGGAGATATGCTGCTCTATACACGCTAAAAGTAGTGATTATTTACATGGAGTCTGGTGGGTTTGGTGATGGTGATGTCGGGGCTGTTTCATGTTAAACTAAAAGGATCTTACTCTTTAACTAAAAGGTCTCTCTCTGTAGGGATCCATCCCATAATCAGTCACTTAGATGCAAAAACATGGAAAATAGGGTCCAGGTTGAAACACACTGTATATTTTAAAACAGCAGATGTGGAATACGGTCTCATGTTGAATCTTTACCACTATGATCCTGGTGTAACTGTGCAGCAGAACAGGGGCGTAGTATTTTCTCATGAGGGGCATCAGGAAGCCCTCGTTTGGCTTGTTGGGCCGCCGGGTCGACACGGTGACGCAGCAGACCAGTTCGCAGCGGTTGTTGTCTTGGCGACGGGCGTCCAGCGACAGCAGTGCCACAAAGGCCGTCATCTGCAGGATGAAGTCCATGAGCACGGCCAGGGCGGCGTAGAGAGCAAAGGACCGCACTGCTGGCATGGTGGACAGGGCGCCTGGGGAGATAAACTAGTGGTAAAAACTAGGTGTGCTAAAGCTCGGTCGACAGAAACCCTCAAAAAAGTAAGTTAGCCATCAAAAAAGAACGCGCCAAAAAACGTTGGGAAACGCACCAAAAAACGTGCCAGGTTTTTTGGGAAAACTCGCCAAAAAACGACAGAAAATGCGCTAAAAATCGTCAGAATAAGCACCAAAAAAATGGCAAAAGTGAGAAAGACTAAGTGGGCCAAAGGTTGGCCGACAGAAAGCTTCAAAAAAGTAACTTAGCCATCGAAGAAGAAAGCAACCAAGAAAAGGTTGAAGGAAACCGACAAAAACACGGAGAAACGTTGGAAAATACACCAAAACAAATTCTGAAAAAGTGTCAAAAACAAAAACATGAACACCTGTTTCTTGGTGAAAGTCTTTCTCCTAAGTTAAATTAATAATCAGTTCACTACTTTCATTGAATTTGGGTGTTGTTGTCAATTTTATAGCATTTGGAGAAAAAAAATTTGGTAAAAGAACATAATAAAATATGAACAAATGTCAAATAAAGTAATAGAAATGTGAACAGATGTCGAAAAAAGTAACAAAAATGTCAAAAAAGTGACAAATGTAAAAAATAAAATGCTTTAAAATTTTGGTGACAAACCCATGAAAATTTCAAAAGGCTCCGAAAAAGTCAACAAACGTTGACAAAGTGACAAAAAAGACACAAAAGGATTGAAAAAGACGACGAAAACCTTCTTAAAAGGGTTTTCATTTAAAACTTTGACTCCAAAAAAAGAAGATTTTAGATCAGGTCGGCGGGAAGACAACACGAGGGTTAAAAAAGCGACAAAAAACATCCAAAACGGCAAAAACATCCAAAACGGCAAAAACATCCATAACGGAAAAAACAACCAAAATGGCAAAAACATCCAAAACGGAAAAAACATCCAAAACGGAAAAAACATCCAAAACGGAAAAAACATCCAAACCGAAAAAACATCCAAAACGGCAAAAACATCCAAAACGGAAAAAAACATCCAAAACGGATGCAAAGCAGCAACCAGAAGTGTCAGAAACATCATAAAAGCAAAACATGTTGGAAAGAGCGTTGATAAAACTGCCAAAAATGCACTTTTCTTGTGTAGCTTTTGCAACGGTTCCTACCTAGAAAGAAGCAGATGGACTCGGAGAGGCTGCACAGGAGCATGCTGGGAGCTACGTTTCCTAGGACGCGACCAATGTGTTCCTCTCTCTTCTCTCCGGGCCTCCGGACGTCTCTCTGCAAAAAAGGAAAGAGTACGGAAACATCCGGCCGCCAGGAAGTACTCCGCGTTTAAAAAGGTAAAAACACAACGTCCAGGTCTGTGATGTGGTCCCTCTGGGTCCCAAAGAGACGCTTCCCTCGGACTCACATGGAGGACATTTGAAACTAGAAAATGCGTGGGAATGCTGAATAGCTAAATTGCTAAAGCTAGCCTGGTTGAAGACGTAGACTTCTCTTTATTAATCCTTTTGGGATGACTCCCGCAAGGAAATTGAAATTTCCGGCATTCGTTTTAGCAAGAAAAGAAAAGTGACAGTATAAAGCTAACAAAAATAGCAGTAATAATAATAACATTGAGAACATTCGTCAATAAAAACACATAAAATATAAGTAGCTTAAATCAGTAAGAAGAAGTTGAGGTAGTAAGAATAGTTGAATAAGAAGGAATGGTTTTAATTAAGTTTGAATAACACCGCGAATGTAAAAAATAAAATAAAATGCTAAAGCTAACCTGGTTGAATAGCTTAACCCTCATGTTGTCATTTGACCCGTTTTCAGTTAATTATTTTTTTTGCCAGAAAAAATGGGCCGTCGAAATATGTCAACATTAAAAATATCAAAAAACTTTGGAAAAAAACATTTAAAAAAAGCACCCACAACATTGAAAAAGTGATACTAACGTTAAAAAAAGTGACCAAAACGTTGTTTTTTTCATGGTTGACGGGAAGACAACACAAGGCTTAAATCAGTAAGAAGAAGTTGAGGTAGTCAGAATAGTTGGAAAAGTAGGAACGGGTTTATTAAAAAGAATAAAACATGGAATACTAAAAATGTTTTAAAGGCCAAACTGGATTGCTGGTTAAAATGTGTAAGATGAAGGTGAAGAGTCAGAGAGACAGACAGACAGTGAGACAGAGTGAGACAGAGAGACAGAGTGAGACAGAGACAAAGTGACAGGGAAAGACAGACAGAGACAGAGAGACCAAGATAGACAGACAGAAACAGAGACAGACAGAGAGACAGAGACAGAGTGAGACAGAAAGCCATGGGTGACATAGACATTCATGGGTGTCTATGCCACCCATGGGTGACCCCCATACCCACCTGGTACTCCAGAACGAAGATGAAGATGTTGTCGGCTCCGACGGCGAGCACCAGGAACGGCACCACCTGCAGAATGACCAGCGAGGACGGGATGCCGATCCAGGAGTAGAAACCCATGGAGGCCAGAACCGAACAGCCCACCACCAGGATCCCGCCCAGACCCACCAGGAACTTAGAGTCCACCTACAGGACCCAGAGAAACCAGAAACAGAATCAGAACCAGAATCAGAAATACTTTACCTACAGGACCCAGAGAAACCAGGGCATTTGTTTTTGTAATGGAAAACCAAAGAAGAAGAGTAGAGTAGATACCATGCAGGGGACAGGTGTACATTCACCTCAGGGAGCTTCTTGTGTAGCATGTTGTATAACTTCATGGCCAATAAACCGAAGTAATAAAACTTTACATCAGTTTTCTTATCGTATATATGATAAGGGCTGTTAGACGGAGAGGGGGGCCCAGCTAACGCATAGCTTCCGAGATGCTAATGTCTTAAGTAGCATAGCCTACGAGATGCTAATGTCTTAAGTAGCATAGCCTCCGAGATGCTAACGAGAGACTTCTGTAACGTCTGAGGTAGCCTCCGATGGAGCATAGTGCAAAGGATGCTGGAATGAATAGTATTGAAAGTAAAGTAAAGTGAGTAAAGTGAAGTACTTGATTGTACAGCAGGTGTTGTTGGTTGTTTTAGCTTCTCTGCATTGGCTTCCTGTAAAATCCAGAATAGAGTTTAAAATCCTTCTTCTCACCTACAAAGCTCTTCATGGTCAGGCACCATCTTATCTTAAAGAGCTCATAGTACCTTACAACCCTACAAGAGCACTACGCTCCCAGAATGCAGGATTACTTGAGGTTCCTAGAGTCTCTAAAAGTAGAATAGGAGCCAGGGCGTTCAGCTATCAGGCTCCTCTCCTGTGGAACCAGGTTCCAGTCTGGGTTCGGGAGGCAGACACCGTCTCCACATTTAAGAGTAGGCTTAAGACTATCCTTTTTGATAAAGCTTATAGTTAGGGCATATATAGTAATATGCCCTACCTTAACCAGGGTTTGTATCTTATCCCCCTCTCTGACCTTCCTGACTCTAACCCCCATTTTCTCTCCCCCTACCCTAACCAGGGTTTGTATCCCATCCCCCACTTTGATCTTAACTCTATCTTTCTCTCCCCTACCCTAACCCGGGTCTGTATCCTTCCCCTACTTTGACCTTCCTGCCCTTAGCCCTGACCCTCATGACCTTGGCCCTGGGTGTCTCTCCCCCTACCCTAGCCATGGGAGGGTTTGGGGAGAGTTGTGGCCTGGCCAGGCTCCTCTCTTTACACTGTCTCTCCTGGTTATGCTGTAATAGTTTTAGACAGCTGGGACTTCCTGTGACACACCTAGTTCCTCTCTCCTCTATTTTTCTATCTTTCCAATTATGTGCATCCATGTCCCAGAAATGCTTGTTACTAACCTAGCTCTGGGGAGTCATTCCCCGGAGTCCTCATGTTCTTTTACCCCCAGCATATTTCCTCGGATCAGGGAGGCTCCAAAATCAAGGTTGCAGCTGTCGCCATGGTCCCGCTACACGCTCTGCGATGCCATGTTCCTCCTGCTACACTCTGCTATGCCGACTACAAAGGACTACTAACAACTACTATTTTTTTGGGATTGTAATTGCCACTTTTCATTCTAACCCCAACCGGCCCGTCAGACACCGCCTACCAAGAGCCTGGGTCTGACCGAGGTTTCTGCCTAAAAGGAAGTTTTTCCTCGCCACTGTCGCACTGTTGCTTGCTCTGGAGGAAACTGTTGGGTCCTTGTGAATTCTGGAGTGTGGTCTAGACCTACTCTATCTGTAAAGTGTCTTGAGATAACTCTTGTTGTGAATTGATACTATAAATAAATTGAAATTGAAATTGAAATTGTGTTACCAGTATGCGTTTCCATGACGAGTACTCCCCCAGCGCCACGGCGATGTACACGAAGATGACAGCGTAGCTGATCATGAAGATGGGGATGTCCTCGGCTGTGGTGCGATTAATCTCGTCCTCCAGAGATCTCTGGGGGTGGGGGGGGGGGGATATATGTGTGATATTTATATTAAAATATATATAATAATATATATGAATTATAGAGAGGTCTAGACCTGCTCTATCTGTAAATAATAGAGCGGTGTAGACCTGCTCTATCTGTAAATTATAGAGAGGTCTAGACCTGCTCTATCTGTAAATTATAGAGCGGTCTAGACCTGCTCTATCTGTAAATTATAGAGCGGTCTAGACCTATTCTATCTGTAAATTATAGAGCGGTCTAGACCTGCTCTATCTGTAAATTATAGAGCGGTCTAGACCTGCTCTATCTGTAAATTATAGAGTGGTCTAGACCTGCTCTATCTGTAAATTATAGAGAGGTCTAGACCTGCTCTATCTGTAAATTATAGAGAGGTCTAGACCTGCTCTATCTGTAAATTATAGAGAGGTCTAGACCTGCTCTATCTGTAAATTATAGAGAGGTCTAGACCTGCTCTATCTGTAAATTATAGAGCGGTCTAGACCTGCTCTATCTGTAAATTATAGAGAGGTCTAGACCTGCTCTATCTGTAAATTATAGAGAGGTCTAGACCTGCTCTATCTGTAAATTATAGAGAGGTCTAGACCTGCTCTATCTGTAAATTATAGAGCGGTCTAGACCTGCTCTATCTGTAAATTATAGAGCGGTCTAGACCTGCTCTATCTGTAAATTATAGAGTGGTCTAGACCTGCTCTATCTGTAAATTATAGAGCGGTCTAGACCTGCTCTATCTGTAAATTATAGAGAGGTCTAGACCTGCTCTATCTGTAAATTATAGAGCGGTCTAGACCTGCTCTATCTGTATGAAATATGACGTATAATCCATATTTCTGCGGTACCTCAGCCATGTACGCGAAGGTGAAGTTGGCGTCCGGGTTGTTCTTGTAGTCCTGGACGATTTTAAGGAACTCCGTCTCCCACTGCATGGCCACGGAGAACTTTGGGTTGTTGCGAGCGAAGTTGTTGAGCGAGAAGGTCAGGATGAAGGCCTCGGCGTTGGTGAAGTCGTCGTCTGGGGACAAGGAAGACGTTCAGAGGACGGGGACCAACAGGAGGACACCCCCTAGGGGACCAACAGGAGGACACCGCCTAGGGGACCAACAGGAGGACACCGCCTAGGGGACCAACAGGAGGACACCGCCTAGGGGACCAACAGGAGGACACCACCTAGGGGACCAACAGGAGGACACCGCCTAGGGGACCAACAGGAGGACACCCCCCAATGGGACTAACAGGAGGACACTCCATAGGAGACCAACAGGAGGACACTCCCTAGGGGACCAACAGGAGGACACCCCCTCAAGGGGACAAACAGGAGGACACTCCATAGGAGACCAACATGAGGACACTCCCTAGGGGACCAACAGGAGGACACCGCCTAGGGGACCAACAGGAGGACACTCCCTAGGAGACCAACAAGAGGACACCGCCTAGGGGACCAACAGAGGACACTCGCTGGCCTCGAGACACACATCCCGGCTTCTCAGAGGTTAATGAACACGCTTTATTACGCCTCAACGGTACAAAATGCCTTATGTAATAAAGTATGTATCAGCCTGTTACTAAATAACAGCTGATTTTAATTAATAAAAACAGAATTATGACTTATTCTGATCTCTTAAAACCTTTTCAGTGTAATAAGATTTTAAGGTTTCTCTGTGTCCAGCTCCTTCATTAGACACTGGAACACATGTGCTAGCATAGTATACAGTATAATAACATATAATATATATAATATATAATAAATATAATATATCGGGAATTACATCACGCAACAATTTAACCCTCTATGGGTTATTTTTTAAATGGTAAAAATGTCTTGATGTGTTTTTATGACTCCAGGTGGCGTACAAAAAATAAATTAAAAATAATGAAAGGGGGTGGGGGGGTCGCTTATAATGGTCCCATGAAAAACAGTGAAAACCGGACATTTTCATGAATTTGTAACTTTGTGCAATAGAAATCAACTGTGACCTTGACCTTGACCTGGATCATGGTTTTGTATGTGGGGGGGGGGGGGGACTCACTCTGGTAGCCTCCTACAGCCAGGAAGGGGAAGACCGGAGCTCCGTAGTCAGCCATGCAGCTCATGTCCAAGCCTGTGATGTCTTTGAAGGACAGGGGGGAGCTGGAGAGAAGACAAGGTAGAGGACAAGATAGAAGACAAGGCTATGTTATGAAGAGAAGACAAGGTAGAGGACAAGGTAGAGGACAAGGTGGAGGACAAGGTAGAAGACGAGGTAGAGGACAAGGTAGAAGACAAGGTAGAGGACAAGGTAGAAGACAAGGTAGAGGACAAGGTAGAAGACAAGGTAGAGGACAAGGTAGAAGACAAGGTAGAGGACAAGGTAGAAGATGAGGTGGAAGATGAGGTGGAAGACGAGGTGGAAGACGAGGTGGAAGACAAGGTGGAAGACGAGGTAGAAGACAAGGTGGAAGACGAGGTGGAAGACAAGGTGGAAGATGAGGTAGAGGACAAGGTGGCAGACAAGGTGGAAGACGAGGTAGAGGACAAGGTGGAAGACAAGGTGGAAGACGAGGTGGAAGACGAGGTAGAGGACAAGGTGGAAGACAAGGTGGAAGACGAGGTAGAGGACAAGGTGGAAGACAAGGTGGAAGACGAGGTGGAAGATGAGGTGGAAGACGAGGTAGAGGACAAGGTGGAAGACAAGGTGGAAGACGAGGTGGAAGACAAGGTGGAAGACGAGGTAGAGGACGAGGTCTGGCGGTGTGGTGGTCTGGTGGTCTGGCAGTACCGGCGCCTATGCTAGAAGGCGGTCTGGTTTTGGACGCTTACTTGAGGCAGTAGATCAGGTGGTCCCTCCAGTCCACCTCGGCGGTCACGCCCAGCTGCGTCACGTTCTTCTTGTCGTTGATGTTGTACAGACTGTTCTGGAAGTACTGCGGCAGGCTGTTGACGGCGCAGTCCGCCGTGGAGGGGCGGGACGGGTTCAGGGGCGCAAAGCACACGTCCTTCAGGGTCGCCGTGCGGTTCAGGTCCTCGGACCAGAACGCTATGTCCTGGGAAGGAAACGGCAATGAAGCAAAGCTGCTACCGCTAATATTCCTAATGAACGTACTTCCTCTCTTCTCTTCCTCACTTCCTCTCTCTCTCTCCTCTTCTCTCTCCTCTCTCTCTCTCCTGTTCCTCTCTCTCTCTCTCCTCTTCCTCTCTCCATCTCTCTCTCTCCTGTTCCTCTCTCTCTCTCCTCTACCTCTCTCTCTCTCTCCTCTTCCTCTCTCCCTCTCTCTCTCTCTCCTGTTCCTCTCTCTCTCTCTCCTCTTCCTCTCTCTCTCTTCCTCACTCTCCTCTTCCTCTCTCCCTCTCTCTCTCTCCTGTTCCTCTCTCTCTCCTCTTCCTCTCTCTCTCTCTCTCTCTCTCCTCTTCTCTCTCTCCCTCTCTCTCTCTCTCTGTTCCTCTCTCTCTCTCTCCTCTTCCTCTCTCCATCTCTCTCTCTCCTGTTCCTCTCTCTCTCTCCTCTACCTCTCTCTCTCTCTCTCTTCCTCTCTCCCTCTCTCTCTCTCTCCTCTTCCTCTCTCTCTCTCTCCTCTTCTTCTCTCTCTCTCCTCTTCCTCTTCCTCTTCCTCTCTCTCTCCTCTTCCTCTCTCTCTCTCCTCTTCCTCTTCCTCTCTCTCTCTCCTCTTCCGCTCTCTTTCTCCTCTTCCTCTCTCTCTTTTCCTCTCTCTCTCTCCTCTTCCTCTCTCTCTCCTCTTCCTCTCTCTCTCTCCTCTTCCTCTCTCTCTCCTCTTCCTCTCTCTCTCTCCTCTTCCTCTTCCTCTCTCTCTCTCTCCCTCTCCTCTTCCTCTCTCTCTCTCTCTCCTCTTCCTCTCTCTCTATCCTCTTCCTCTTCCTCTATCCTCTCTCTCTCTCCTCTTCCTCTCTCTCTCTCCTCTTCCTCTCTCTCTCTCTCTCCTCTCTCTCTCTCCTCTTCCTCTCTCTCTCTTCCTCTCCTCTGTGCCTAACCCTCCAGAGGAAGCAACCCAAAGTGAAGACAGGCCTCGTGGACCCGATGTCCTCGCGGGTCTGTGATGTCAGATCTAATCGGATGAACGTGATTGGATGGTTTACCCGGATCCGCGTCTGCAGCTCCAGCAGCTCGATGATGAGGTCTTTGGAGACGAGCCCGCTGAAGTTGTGCGGTCCGAACAGCAGCGAGTTGTAGACGTGACCCTGCCGACCCGGCGCCGTCAGGATCAGCTGATTGGTCCTGAAGAACGGGCCGAAGTGCGAGTCGTGGAAGTCTTTCTCCTGGCGGGCGCGGCTGTTGGCCGCCGACCACAGATCCACCGGGTCGGTGGTCAGCTCGATGGACTTCAGGCCGGCGGCGAAGACGACGACGACGCCCGCCGACACCAGGAGAACCTAAAGGGACATAGAACCCAAATGAAAAGCAAAAACAATGGCAAGCGCATAAAAAATATCTAAAAGGGACCGGAATGTCGGAAAAAACAACAAACACATTGTGAAAAGTGTCAAAAAGTCTAAAATCTTGGAAAATAAAGCCTCTAAAGCGTAATAATAAGCGCCTGAAAGCAACAAAAAAAGGGCGAAAAAGCCGAAGCATTACAGCCGACACCACGAGATCATCATGCTGTAATGAAGGTATCAATTTATCAAAACGTCAACAAAGGCAACCAAAATGTTGGAAAAAGTGTCCAAAAACAACCTGGGAGATAAAATAATAACACTAATGTCAACAAAAGCAACAAAAACAATGGCGAAAGCATAAAAAAATATCTAAAAAAATATTGGAAAAAGAGACTAAAGCTCCAAAAATTACTAGAAGGGACCAAATGTTGGAAAAAGTGACAATAACATCACAAAATGTGTCAGAAAGCGTTGGAAAAAGAGCTTTTTGTAAAGCAAAATGCAACAAAAAATGGCGGGAAAAGGTTAAAAGAGTGACCAAAAAGCGTAAAAAATTCAATAAAACTAGCCAAAAGTGTAAAAATGGGCGAGAAAAGCAACAATAATGTGTCAGAAAGCGTTGGGAAAAGAGACAAAAAAACTTTTTGCAAAGCCGCAAAACGCGACAAAAATCACAAAAACAAATAAATAAATCACAAAAAATCGCGGGAAAAGTGTAAAAAAAAGTGACCTGAGTGGCGCAAAAAGCGTCAAAACTTCAACAAAACGTGCAGAAAGTGTCAAAATGTCGGAAAAAGTGACAATAACATCACAAAATGTGTCAGAAAGTGTCGGGAAAAGCATCAGAAAACTTTTTGTAAAGCGGCAAAACGCAACAAAAAAGTCAACAACATTTGTAAATCACAAAAAAGGCGGGAAAAAGGGTAAAAAAGTGACCTGAGTGGCGCAAAAAGCGTCAAAACGCACCGAAAGTGTCAAAATGGGCGGGGGAGGCCAGAGTGGAGTAACACTGGACTCCAATAAATAAATACATATCCATGTTCCCCCGTTTTGATTGAAAGCGCTGGGAGCCTCACCGTGAGCGGATACGACGCCATGAGGGTGCCCCAGCGGCGGAACCCTGAACTCAGGTTGGCCTGGGCCGCCATGCTGTTCCTCTCGGCGCACGACACCTCCGACGGGTGGATGAGCCGCTGGGTCACGTCGTTACTGTTCTGGTCTTTGCCTTTCCCCTTTCCCTTCCCTTTCTCTTCATCCTTTCTTCCCTGAGACCTGGCGAAGCACGACACGGCGAGGTAGAGGAGGAAGGCGGCCATCAGGACACACAGGAGGATCGTGGAGATCACCAGGAACCCGTCGGCTCCCAGGAGTCTGAACGGGCCCGGCGGCTGCGGCGGCGGCGGCATCTTGGGACACGACTCCTGGCAGTCCTGGCAGGAGCAGACCTCGCCGCCGGACGGCGTTGTCTCGTTGCACCTCAGGGCGCGCCCGTTGTAGGGAACCACGCCTGGCGGAAGTCCCTGAGAGTCGCCATCTTTCACCAGCTGGAAGTCGATGTCCAGCGGCGCCAGGCCATTGCTGGAGTCGCCCTGGAAGTCGTACCAGTGCTGCGGCGTGCACAGCTTGGCGCCGTACCGGCCACACATTGTGGCGATGGCGAAGCCCCCCGTGGCGGGGATCCGCACATTCCTACAGGACTGGAAGGCGGTGTCTGCAAAGGACGTGGTCATGAACGCCTGGTAGGCCACCACGGCCTCCCTCGTAACGTTGGTGAGTGGATTCGTGACGTTGGCGAGTTTTGTGACTTTGACGGTCTGGCTCTGGTTGGGGCTGCACGTGTTGATGCAGTGCAGGTGGGCGAAGTTCTCTGCGCAGGACGGGCAGCGGACCAGCACCGCCTTGGACAGCGTCAGGCTCATTTCCAAGGATGACAGCTGTTTGGTGGAGCAGCAGGCGAAGGTGTTGCCCTCGCCGCGGTCCAAAACGGGACAGACCTGCAGCAACAACAGGCAAAGAAACGGCAGAGGAATGCTTTTTAAATGGTTTCTCAAAGCGAGACATTAAAAGGCACGTGCATGTCGTCAGTCTCCTTTTAGTTAAAGAGGAAGATCCTTTTAGTTTAACTTGAAAGCCCCGACATCACCATCACCACACCCACCAGACTCCATGTAAATAATCACTACTTTTATCATCGTAAAACACACTCCAGACATGGAGTCTGGTGGAGATATGCTGCTCTATACATGCTAAAAGTAGTGATTATTTACATGGAGTCTGGTGGAGATATGCTGCTCTATACATGCTAAAAGTAGTGATTATTTACATGGAGTCTGGTGGAGATATGCTGCTCTATACACGCTAAAAGTAGTGATTATTTACATGGAGTCTGGTGGAGATATGCTGCTCTATACACGCTAAAAGTAGTGATTATTTACATGGAGTCTGGTGGAGATATGCTGCTCTATACACGCTAAAAGTAGTGATTATTTACATGGAGTCTGGTGGAGATATGCTGCTCTATACACGCTAAAAGTAGTGATTATTTACATGGAGTCTGGTGGAGATATGCTGCTCTATACACGCTAAAAGTAGTGATTATTTACATGGAGTCTGGTGGAGATATGCTGCTCTATACACACTAAAAGTAGTGATTATTTACATGGAGTCTGGTGGAGATATGCTGCTCTATACACGCTAAAAGTAGTGATTATTTACATGGAGTCTGGTGAACATTGGGGGAACGTTAGAGTAACGTTGGGGGAACGTGGACCCTAGACCTACAGACCTGTTTGAGTTTCCTGTAGTGCTCCCCTGTGAGGGCGCGGGCGGGGCTGTAGTCCAGACACGGGACGATGGGGGGAGGAGGGTTCCTCCGGCCGACGGGTTCATTCCACACTCCTCGTAGAAAGCACACAGGCCCGGCTCATGTTGGGCCTCCGACAGCCGCTGGGTGGAGGCCGGAGGACGCATTAGTTATTAAAAGGGGAAATCCCATTATTAATCATTATTATTATCCCATTATTACATTATTAATGGCATTAATTATAATTAATTATCATGCCAGGAGAGGCAGAACAGGGAACACGAGAGAAGGAAGGTAGAAAGTAAAAGACAACAACAAAGAAACAAAAAAACAAGAACAGCAAAAGTCGGAAAAATCTGGAAACAAGTTTTAGCAAAACTCATTTAATGACAAAAGTCCAAAATTCAGAAAACAAAGTTGAAAATAAATGTGCAGAAAAAAGAATTACGCAAAACAAATGACTTGAAAAGTTACAAAAAAAACACAAAAACTAATGAAAAGACATAAAAAAGTAAAGTTGTGAAAATGAAAAAGAAACAACAAAAACGTTTTTATTATTATTATTATGACTTATTATCTTGTTTTTTTGCAGTGTAAAGCAGAAGAATGAGCTTGTTTTTTATTATTATTATTATTATTATTATGATTTATTATCTTTTAGCAGAAGGAAACCAACTTACCACCCCGGTCAGAAGAGCGATCAGCGCTGCGACACGGACCATGGTTCTGGGGTTCCTCAGAGTCCTCGGGTCCAGTTTGTAATGGAGTGTCTATTAATATTAATATTAAGATTAATATGACCATGAATCACTGGCGTCCTGTTGGAAGACACATGAAAGACAGCGGGGAGTCCGTCCGTCTGTCTGTGTTGGATTGGGACAGACAGGGACAGGGACGTCCTGCCGGGTCCAGGTCCTCTAACGTCACATTATCTGGTGTGACGGCAACGAGCCAATCACAGCCCAGCATGGTCACTTCCTGTCTGATCATTAACAACCAGAGGAGGATCGGCTGCAGCAACCGCACCCAGTTATTCCCTCAGATATACATACATATACACATATATACATAGACACATATATAATATATACACATATACACACACATATATATATATATATATATATATGTAAAAAAGTGACAAAAACGTAAGAAGAAAAAAACGTCAACAAAAGTACACAAAACATATTGATCCTGAGGTTCATGACCTTTATACACTGCTGATATCAGCCGGCTCTCATCAAACACACCTGTTTCCTGGAGAAAGTCTTGTGTTTTCTCCTTAACTTCTCCAGGACATGAACACCTGTTTCCTGGTGAAAGTCTTGTGTTTTCTCCTTAACTTCTCCAGGACATGAACACCTGTTTCCTGGTGAAAGTCTTGTGTTTTCTCCTTAACTTCTCCAGGACATGAACACCTGTTTCCTGGAGAAAGTCTTGTGTTTTCTCCTTAACTTCTCCAGGACATGAACACCTGTTTCCTGGTGAAAGTCTTGTGTTTTCTCCTTAACTTCTCCAGGACATGAACACCTGTTTCCTGGTGAAAGTCTTGTGTTTTCTCCTTAACTTCTCCGGGACATGAACACCTGTTTCCTGGTGAAAGTCTTGTGTTTTCTCCTTAACTTCTCCAGGACATGACCACCTGTTTCCTGGTGAAAGTCTTGTGTTTTCTCCTTAACTTCTCCAGGACATGAACACCTGTTTCCTGGTGAAAGTCTTGTGTTTTCTCCTTAACTTCTCCAGGACATGACCACCTGTTTCCTGGTGAAAGTCTTGTGTTTTCTCCTTAACTTCTCCAGGACATGAACACCTGTTTCCTGGTGAAAGTCTTGTGTTTTCTCCTTAACTTCTCCAGGACATGACCACCTGTTTCCTGGTGAAAGTCTTGTGTTTTCTCCTTAACTTCTCCAGGACATGAACACCTGTTTCCTGGTGAAAGTCTTGTGTTTTCTCCTTAACTTCTCCAGACATGAACACCTGTTTCCTGGTGAAAGTCTTGTGTTTTCTCCTTAACTTCTCCAGGACATGAACACCTGTTTCCTGGTGAAAGTCTTGTGTTTTCTCCTTAACTTCTCCGGGACATGAACACCTGTTTCCTGGTGAAAGTCTTGTGTTTTCTCCTTAACTTCTCCAGGACATGAACACCTGTTTCCTGGTGAAAGTCTTGTGTTTTCTCCTTAACTTCTCCAGGACATGAACACCTGTTTCCTGGTGAAAGTCTTGTGTTTTCTCCTTAACTTCTCCAGGACATGAACACCTGTTTCCTGGTGAAAGTCTTGTGTTTTCTCCTTAACTTCTTCAGGACATGAACACCTGTTTCCTGGTGAAAGTCTTGTGTTTTCTCCTTAACTTCTCCAGGACATGAACACCTGTTTCCTGGTGAAAGTCTTGTGTTTTCTCCTTAACTTCTCCAGGACATGAACACCTGTTTCCTGGTGAAAGTCTTGTGTTTTCTCCTTAACTTCTCCAGGACATGAACACCTGTTTCCTGGTGAAAGTCTTGTGTTTTCTCCTTAACTTCTCCAGGACATGAACACCTGTTTCCTGGTGAAAGTCTTGTGTTTTCTCCTTAACTTCTCCAGGACATGAACACCTGTTTCCTGGTGAAAGTCATATGTTTTCTCCTTAACTTCTCCAGGACATGAACACCTGTTTCCTGGTGAAAGTCATATGTTTTCTCCTTAACTTCTCCAGGACATGAACACCTGTTTCCTGGTGAAAGTCTTGTGTTTTCTCCTTAACTTCTCCAGGACATGAACACCTGTTTCCTGGTGAAAGTCTTGTGTTTTCTCCTTAACTTCTCCAGGACATGAACACCTGTTTCCTGGTGAAAGTCTTGTGTTTTCTCCTTAACTTCTCCAGGACATGAACACCTGTTTCCTGGTGAAAGTCTTGTGTTTTCTCCTTAACTTCTCCAGACATGAACACCTGTTTCCTGGTGAAAGTCTTGTGTTTTCTCCTTAACTTCTCCAGGACATGAACACCTGTTTCCTGGTGAAAGTCTTGTGTTTTCTCCTTAACTTCTCCGGGACATGAACACCTGTTTCCTGGTGAAAGTCTTGTGTTTTCTCCTTAACTTCTCCGGGACATGAACACCTGTTTCCTGGTGAAAGTCTTGTGTTTTCTCCATAACTTCTCCAGGACATGAACACCTGTTTCCTGGTGAAAGTCTTGTGTTTTCTCCTAAACATCCCCCCCGACCTCCTCCTTATACTCTCTCATACAGCAGCAGTCAATGTGATAATAATAGTAATAAATACGAGGAACATAAATAAATTACAGAGCTTTAATGTTAACAGCGATATGTACGAATACTTTATTCATTCAATCATTAATTATATTAATATTACATTATGAATACTATACTATGACTTTTTTTTACTTTTTTGACATACTATACTATGACTTTTGTTTACTTTTTTGACATACTATACTATGACTTTTTTTTACTTTTTTGACATACTATACTATGACTTTTTATACTTTTTTACATACTATACTATGACGTACTCTACTACTTAATCTTAATCTAATACTTCATTATAAAAGTGTCATGGCAGCACGTTCCTGGGTCCCATCCTTCACTATCATATGATCTTAGTACATACTTATGTTATTATCTTCTGTTATTATCTTCTGTTATTATCTCATGTTATTATCTCATGTTATTATGTTATTATCTGCCGTGTGAAGGCCAGACTCCTTAATCTCGCGTCTCAGGGCCAAGGTGCACGAGGTGCATCTCTCTGAGATAAACCGAGACGTTACAGGACAAGAATACGCTCGGGTTGTGTAGATAAGTCACGTCAACACGCACATGTTCGGAGCTAAAGGGTGAACACTGGATAACGTTAGGGTAAAAAATAATCATAATAATTAATGGTTCGTTTTGTTGACACATTAAAGTCAAAGGCTTTTACAGAGGAGACTTGGACCGTTTGGACATACTATACTATGATTTTTTAAATTTATTTGACATTTACTATGACTTTTCATGATTTTTTCGACATACTATTATGTGAATTTTGTTAACTTTTCTGCATACTATATTGTGACTTTATATAACTTCTGTCGACATACTATAATATTACTTTCTTTTACTTTTTTGACATACTATACTATGACTTTTTATTTCTTTTTTCAATGTACTGTGCTATGACTTTTGTCAACCCACAGCCTCTCTCTCTCGCTCTCTCTCTCTCTTACTATATATACAGAGAGGAAAATAAGTATTTGAACACGCTGCTATTTTGCAAGTTCTCCCACTTAGAAATCATGGAGGGTCTGAAATTGTCATCGTAGGTGCATGTCCACTGTGAGAGACATAATCTAAAAAAAACATCCAGAAATCACAATGTATGATTTTCTTTTTTTTCTTCATAATGTATGAATGGAGGTTGTTCCCCAAAATCTCGCAATACATGGCCCCAGTCATCCTCTCCTTAATACAGTGCAGTTGCCCTGTCCCAACTTCTCCAGGACATGAACACCTGTTTCCTGGTGAAAGTCTGGTGTTTTCTCCTTAACTTCTCCAGGACATGAACACCTGTTTCCTGGTGAAAGTCTTGTGTTTTCTCCTTAACTTCTCCAGGACATGAACACCTGTTTCCTGGTGAAAGTCTTGTGTTTTCTCCTTAACTTCTCCAGGACAAGTCGCTGAGGTAGTCAAACAACTTGACAGCGGCAAAGCCCCAGGGATTGATGAGATCCGTCCAGAAATGCTGACGGCTCTGGGTGTGGAGGGGATGTCTTGGTTGACACGCCTCTTCAACATTGCATGGAAGTCTGGGACAGTGTCTAGGGAGTGGCAGACCAGGGTGGTGGTTCCCCTCTTCAAAAAGGGGGACCAGAGGGTGTGTGCCAATTACAGGGGTATCACACTTCTCAGCCTCCCTGGTAAAGTCTACTCCAAGGTGCTGGAAAGGAGGGTTCGGCCGATAGTCGAACCTCGGATTGAAGAGGAACAATGCGGATTCTGGCCGTGGAACAACAGATCAGATCTTCACTCTCGCAAGGATCTTGGAGGGGGCCTGGGAGTATGCCCAACCAGTCTGCATGTGTTTTGTGGATCTGGAGAAGGCGTATGACCGGGTCCCCCGGGAGAAATTGTGGGAGGTGCTGCGGGAGTATGGGGTGAGGGGGTCCCTTCTCAGGGCCATCCAATCTCTGTATGACCAAAGCGAGAGCTGTGTCCGGGTTCTCGGCAGTAAGTCGGACTCGTTCCAGGTGAGGGTTGGCCTCCGCCAGGGCTGCGCTTTGTCACCAATCCTGTTTGTAATATTTATGGACAGGATATCGAGGCGTAGTCGGGGCGGGGAAGGGTTTAAGTACCTTGGGGTCTTGTTCGCAAGTGAGGGGACCATGGAGCGTGAGATTGGTCGGAGAATCGGAGCAGCGGGGCGGGAGGGGGGGGGGGTATTACATTCTGTTTATCGCACCGTTGTGACGAAATGGGAGCTGAGCCAGAAGGCAAAGCTCTCGATCTACCGGGCAATTTTCGTTCCTACCCTCACCTATGGTCATGAAGGCTGGGTCATGACCGAAAGAACGAGATCCAGAGTACAAGCTGCTCCTTTGCGTCGAAAGGAGCCAGTTGAGGTGGTTCGGGCATCTGGTGAGGATGCCTCCTGGGGGGTCCCTAGGGAGGTGTTCCAGGCACGTCCAGCTGGGAGGAGGCCTTGGGGAAGACCCAGGACCAGGTGGAGAGATTATATTTCCAACCTGGCCTGGGATCCCCCAGTCGGAGCTGGTTGATGTGGCTCGAGAAAGGGAAGTTTGGGGTCCCTTACTGGAGCTGCTGCCCCCGATACCGGATAAGCGGATGAAGATGGATGGATGGATGGATATTTTGAAGGCAGACTAACAGGTCTTTGAGGGTCAGAATTCTAGCTGATAGACAGGTGTTCAAATTTGCAGCTGTATCATACAAATAAATAGTTAAAATATCATACATTGTGATTACTGGATTTTTTTTTTTAGATTATGTCTCTCACAGTGGACATGCACCTACGAAGACAATTTCAAACCCCTCCATGATTTCTAAGTGGGAGAACTTGCAAAATAGCAGCGTGTTCAAATACTTATATTATGACTTATATAAGTCATAATATAAGTATTTATTAATAGTCTGCCTTCAAAATGTCCACCTCCACTCCATTTATTATCCTAAATTAGATGCACCTGTTTGAGGTCGTTAGCTGCATAAAGACACCTGTCCACCCCATACAATCAGTAAGAATCCAACTACTAACATGGCCAAGACCAAAGAGCTGTCCAAAGACACTAGAGACTAAATTGTCCACCTCCACAAGGCTGGAAAGGACTACGGGGACATGTCCAAGCAGCTTGGTGAAAAAAGGTCCACTGTTGGAGCAATCATTAGAAAATGGAAGAAGCTAAACATGACTGTCCATCTCCCTCGGACTGGAGCTCCATGCAAGATCTCACCTCGTGGGGTCTCAATGATCCTAAGAAAGGTGAGAAATCAGCCCAGAACTACACGGGAGGAGCTGGTCCATGACCTGAAAAGAGCTGGGACCACTGTTTCCAAGGTTACTGTTGGTAATGCACTAAGACGTCATGGTTTGAAATCATGCATGGTACGGAAGGTTCTCCTGCTTAAACCAGCACATGTCAAGGCCCGTCTTAAGTTTGCCAATGACCATTTGGATGATCGAGAGGAGTCATGGGAGAAAGTCATGTGGTCAGATGAGACCAAAATAGAACTTTTTGGTCATAATTCCACTAACTGTGTTTGGAGGAAGAAGAATGATGAGGACCATCCCAAGAACACCATCCCTACTGTGAAGCATGGGGGGGTAGCATCATGCTTTGGGGGTGTTTTTCTGCACATGGGACAGGGCGACTGCACTGTATTAAGGAGAGGAGGACCGGGGCCATGTATTGGGAGATTTTGGGGAACAACCTCCTTCCCTCAGTTAGAGCATTGAAGATGGGTCGAGGCTGGGTCTTCCAACATGACAATGACCCAAAGCACACACCCAGGAGAACCAAGGAGGGGCTCTGGAAGAAGCAGATCAAGGTTCTGGGGGGGCCTAGCCAGTCTCCAGACCTAAACCCAATAGAGAATCTTTGGAGGGAGCTCAAACTCCGTGTTTCTCAGCGACAGCCCAGAAACCTGACTGATCTAGAGAAGATCTGTGTGGAGGAGTGGGCCAAAATCCCTTCTGCAGTGTGTCAAACCTGGTGAAGAACTACAGGAAACGTTTGACCTCTGCGTAAATGTGTCTGTGTATATTCAATTTCAATTCAATTCAATTCAATTCAATTCAATTCAATTCAATTCAATTCAATTCAATTTTATTTATAGTATCAATTCATAACAAGAGTTATCTCGAGACCCTTTACAGATAGAGCACGTCTAGACCACAGTCCAGAATTTACAAGGACCCAACAGTTCTAGTAGTTTCCTCCAGAGCAAGCAACAGTGCGACAGTGGCGAGGAAAAACTCCCCTTTGGGAAGAAACCTGGGACAGACCCAGAACCAGGCCCAGACCCGGGCCCACACCCAGACCCAGACCCAGGCTCTTGGTAGGCAGTGTTTGACGACCGGTTGAGGTTAGAATGAAGAGTGGCAATAACAGTCACAAAAAATAGTAGATTGTAGTAGTTCATGGCATAGCAGGGCACTGTGGGCAGGACGTAGCAGGACACAGCAGGACGTAGCAGGACGTAGCAGGACGTAGCAGGACACAGCAGGATGTAGCAGGACGTAGCAGGACGTAGCAGGACACAGCAGGATGTAGCAGGACGTAGCAGGACGTAGCAGGACATAGCAGGACGTAGCAGGACACAGCAGGACGTAGCAGGACGTAGCAGGGCGTAGCAGGACGTAGCAGGACACAGCAGGATGTAGCAGGACATAGCAGGACGTAGCAGGACACAGCAGGATGTAGCAGGACGTAGCAGGACGTAGCAGGACATAGCAGGACGTAGCAGGACACAGCAGGACGTAGCAGGACATAGCAGGACGTAGCAGGACGTAGCAGGACGTAGCAGGACACAGCAGGACGTAGCAGGACGTAGCAGGACACAGCAGGACGTAGCAGGATGTAACAGGACGTAGCACGACGTAGCAGGACGTAGCAGGGCGTAGCAGGACGTAGCAGGACACAGCAGGACGTAGCAGGACGTAGCAGGACGTAGCAGGACACAGCAGGACGTAGCAGGACACAGCAGGACACAGCAGGACGTAGCAGGACATAGCAGGGCGTAGCAAGGCGTAGCAGGACGTAGCAGGACGTAGCAGGGCGTAGCAGGACACAGCAGGACATAGCAGGACATAGCAGGGCATAGCAGGACGTAACAGGACGTAGCACGACATAGCAAGGCGTAGCAGGACGTAGCAGGGCGTAGCAGGACACAGCAGGACGTAGCAGGACACAGCAGGACACAGCAGGACGTAGCAGAACGTAGCAGGATGTAACAGGAGGTAGCACGACATAGCAGGGCGTAGCAGGACGTAGCAGGGCGTAGCAGGACATAGCAGGGCGTAGCAGGACGTAGCAGGACGTAGCAGGACGTAGCAAGGCGTAGCAGAGCATGTAACGGGACCATGGCGACAGCAGCTACCATGATTTTGAAGCCTCCCTGATCCGAGGAAACATGCTGGGAGAAAAGAACATAAGGACTCCGGGGAATGACTCCCCAGAGCTAGGTTAGTAGCTAGGTTAGTAACTAGGTTAGTAACAAGGTTAGTAACTAGGTTAGTAGCTAGGTTAGTAACTAGGTTAGTAACTAGGTTAGTAACAAGCATTTTTAATTTTATTTATAGTATCAATTCATAACAAGAGTTATCTCGAGATCCTTTACAGATAGAGCAGGTCTAGACCACACTCCAGAATCTACAAGGACCCAACAGTTCTAGTAGTTTCCTCCAGAGCAAGCAACAGTGCGACAGTGGAGAGGAAAAACTTCCTTTTAGGCAGAAACCTCGGACAGACCCAGACCCAGACCCAGACCCGGGCCCACACCCAGACCCAGACCCAAGTTCTTGGTAGGCAGTGTCTGACGACCGGTTGGGGTTAAAATGAAGAGTGGCAATAACAGTCACAAAAAATAGTAGTTTGTAGTAGTTCATGGCATAGCAGGGCACTGTGGGCAGGACGTAGCAGGACACAGCAGGACATAGCAGGACGTAGCAGGACGTAGCAGGGCGTAGCAAGGCGTAGCAGGACGTAGCAGGGCGTAGC
Source organism: Etheostoma nigrum (assembly GCA_029931835.1). Taxonomy (NCBI): domain Eukaryota; kingdom Metazoa; phylum Chordata; class Actinopteri; order Perciformes; family Percidae; genus Etheostoma; species Etheostoma nigrum. The sequence goes on along the minus strand of CM057241.1, from coordinate 180,448 downwards.
AGGACACAGCAGGACATAGCAGGACATAGCAGGGCGTAGTAAGGCGTAGCAGGACGTAGCAGGCCGTAGCAGGACACAGCAGGACGTAGCAGGATGTAACAGGACGTAGCACGACATAGCAAGGCGTAGCAGGACGTAGCAGGACGTAGCAGGGCGTAGCAGGACATTGTTTTTTTAACCAGGGCAGTAATCAGATTACATTATGTGCTTACATAATAGTAAAATGGTTCTCCAATGTTTTTCTAGTGTTTTATTTTTAAATGATAGATTAGTACACAGAATGTGCCTTTGGAACATTGGATGAATGGTTGCTGATAATGGGCAATGTAGATATTGCACTAAAGATCAGCCCCCCCACCCAAATTAGCAGGTATTCTGTCTATAATGGAGTGGTATGGAAATGTAGAAGTGACTCCAAACTTTTGACCGGTAGTGTATATAGATATATGTGTATATGTATATAGATATATGTGTATATGTACAGTATAATCCAGACACAGAATGTTAGATATAGGGAATAATTGGATAGCTATGTGTTGAATCATTCTGCTTTTACAGAGGGAATCCCCCCCTCCGCCCAGTGTGATGGAGTTTATTAACAACCAAATATCTGAATGAGTTGTTGGTGATCTGACCTTCAGATTATAAACAGCGTACTCTCTTATCAGCTTTGTTTATGGACTGTCCCTGTGCTGTGGACTCTGACATCCGTCCAGAGCGTCTCCTAGGAGACGAGCCCTCAAACATCTGCACACCCCCATCAATCAGCCCACACCTACTTCATCTAACCCTTTAAATATATAAAAACCTCAGGTGCAGTTAGGGTTGGGCAATCTTAACGATCGTAATGACTTCATTCAAAAAATTATCTTCATCTTTTTGAATGAATAATGTTTCATGAATAAATGTTCTTCCTTAAAATACAGGGGGACATAAGTATACACCCCCCTATGTTAAAATACAGGGGGCATAAGTATACACCCCCCTATGTTAAAATACAGGGGACATAAGTATACACCCCCCTATGTTACAATACAGGGGGCATAAGTATACACCCCCCTATGTTAAAATACAGGGGCATAAGTATACACCCCCTATGTTAAAATACAAGGGGCATAAGTATACACCCCCCTATGTTAAAATACAGGGGACATAAGTATACACCCCCCTATGTTAAAATACAGGGGGCATAAGTATACACCCCCTATGTTAAAATACAAGGGGCATAAGTATACACCCCCCTATGTTAAAATACAGGGGGCATAAGTATACACGCCCCTATGTTAAAATACAGGGGCATAAGTATACACCCCCCTATGTTAAAATACAGGGGCATAAGTATACACCCCCCTATGTTAAAATACAGGGGGCATAAGTATACACCCCCCTATGTTAAAATACAGGGGGCATAAGTATACACCCCCCTATGTTAAAATACAGGGGCATAAGTATACACCCCCCTATGTTAAAATACAGGGGGCATAAGTATACACCCCCCTATGTTAAAATACAGGGGCATAAGTATACACCCCCCTATGTTAAAATACAGGGGCATAAGTATACACCCCCCTATGTTAAAATACAAGGGGCATAAGTATACACCCCCCTATGTTAAAATACAGGGGGCATAAGTATACACCCCCCTATGTTAAAATACAGGGGGCATAAGTATACACCCCCCTATGTTAAAATACAGGGGCATAAGTATACACCCCCCCCCTATGTTAAAATACAGGGGGCATAAGTATACACCCCCCTATGTTAAAATACAGGGGGCATTAGTATACACCCCCCTATGTTAAAATACAGGGGGCATAAGTATACACCCCCCTATGTTAAAATACAGGGGGCATAAGTATACACCCCCCTATGTTAAAATACAGGGGGCATAAGTATACACCCCCCTATGTTAAAATGCAGGGGGCATAAGTATACACCCCCCTATGTTAAAATACAGGGGGCATAAGTATACACCCCCTATGTTAAAATACAGGGGGCATAAGTATATACCCCCCTATGTTAAAATACAGGGGCATAAGTATACACCCCCTATGTTAAAATACAGGGGGCATAAGTATATACCCCCCTATGTTAAAATACAGGGACATAAGTATACACCCCCCTATGTTAAAATACAGGGGCATAAGTATATACCCCCTATGTTAAAATACAGGGGGCATAAGTATATACCCCCCTATGTTAAAATACAGGGGGCATAAGTATACAACCCCCTATGTTAAAATACAAGGGGCATAAGTATACACCCCCTATGTTAAAATACAGGGGGCATAAGTATATACCCCCCTATGTTAAAATACAGGGGGCATAAGTATACACCCCCCTATGTTAAAATACAGGGGCATAAGTATACACCCCCCTATGTTAAAATACAGGGGCATAAGTATACACCCCCTATGTTAAAATACAGGGGGCATAAGTATACACCCCCCTATGTTAAAATACAGGGGCATAAGTATACACCCCCCTATGTTAAAATACAGGGGACATAAGTATACACCCCCCTATGTTAAAATACAGGGGACATAAGTATACACCCCCCTATGTTAAAATACAGGGGACATAAGTATACACCCCCCTATGTTAAAATGCAGGGGGCATAAGTATACACCCCCCTATGTTAAAATACAGGGGGCATAAGTATACACCCCCTATGTTAAAATACAGGGGGCATAAGTATATACCCCCCTATGTTAAAATACAGGGGCATAAGTATACACCCCCTATGTTAAAATACAGGGGGCATAAGTATACACCCCCCTATGTTAAAATACAGGGGCATAAGTATACACCCCCTATGTTAAAATACAGGGGGCATAAGTATACACCCCCCTATGTTAAAATACAGGGGCATAAGTATACACCCCCCTATGTTAAAATACAGGGGGCATAAGTATACACCCCCCTATGTTAAAATACAGGGGGCATAAGTATACACCCCCCTATGTTAAAATACAGGGGCATAAGTATACACCCCCCTATGTTAAAATGCAGGGGGCATAAGTATACACCCCCCTATGTTAAAATACAGGGGACATAAGTATACACCCCCCTATGTTAAAATACAGGGGGCATAAGTATACACCCCCTATGTTAAAATACAAGGGGCATAAGTATACACCCCCCTATGTTAAAATACAGGGGGCATAAGTATACACGCCCCTATGTTAAAATACAGGGGCATAAGTATACACCCCCCTATGTTAAAATACAGGGGCATAAGTATACACCCCCCTATGTTAAAATACAGGGGGCATAAGTATACACCCCCCTATGTTAAAATACAGGGGGCATAAGTATACACCCCCCTATGTTAAAATACAGGGGCATAAGTATACACCCCCCTATGTTAAAATACAGGGGGCATAAGTATACACCCCCCTATGTTAAAATACAGGGGCATAAGTATACACCCCCCTATGTTAAAATACAGGGGCATAAGTATACACCCCCCTATGTTAAAATACAAGGGGCATAAGTATACACCCCCCTATGTTAAAATACAGGGGGCATAAGTATACACCCCCCTATGTTAAAATACAGGGGGCATAAGTATACACCCCCCTATGTTAAAATACAGGGGCATAAGTATACACCCCCCCCCTATGTTAAAATACAGGGGGCATAAGTATACACCCCCCTATGTTAAAATACAGGGGGCATTAGTATACACCCCCCTATGTTAAAATACAGGGGGCATAAGTATACACCCCCCTATGTTAAAATACAGGGGGCATAAGTATACACCCCCCTATGTTAAAATACAGGGGGCATAAGTATACACCCCCCTATGTTAAAATGCAGGGGGCATAAGTATACACCCCCCTATGTTAAAATACAGGGGGCATAAGTATACACCCCCTATGTTAAAATACAGGGGGCATAAGTATATACCCCCCTATGTTAAAATACAGGGGCATAAGTATACACCCCCTATGTTAAAATACAGGGGGCATAAGTATATACCCCCCTATGTTAAAATACAGGGACATAAGTATACACCCCCCTATGTTAAAATACAGGGGCATAAGTATATACCCCCTATGTTAAAATACAGGGGGCATAAGTATATACCCCCCTATGTTAAAATACAGGGGGCATAAGTATACAACCCCCTATGTTAAAATACAAGGGGCATAAGTATACACCCCCTATGTTAAAATACAGGGGGCATAAGTATATACCCCCCTATGTTAAAATACAGGGGGCATAAGTATACACCCCCCTATGTTAAAATACAGGGGCATAAGTATACACCCCCCTATGTTAAAATACAGGGGCATAAGTATACACCCCCTATGTTAAAATACAGGGGGCATAAGTATACACCCCCCTATGTTAAAATACAGGGGCATAAGTATACACCCCCCTATGTTAAAATACAGGGGACATAAGTATACACCCCCCTATGTTAAAATACAGGGGACATAAGTATACACCCCCCTATGTTAAAATACAGGGGACATAAGTATACACCCCCCTATGTTAAAATGCAGGGGGCATAAGTATACACCCCCCTATGTTAAAATACAGGGGGCATAAGTATACACCCCCTATGTTAAAATACAGGGGGCATAAGTATATACCCCCCTATGTTAAAATACAGGGGCATAAGTATACACCCCCTATGTTAAAATACAGGGGGCATAAGTATACACCCCCCTATGTTAAAATACAGGGGCATAAGTATACACCCCCTATGTTAAAATACAGGGGGCATAAGTATACACCCCCCTATGTTAAAATACAGGGGCATAAGTATACACCCCCCTATGTTAAAATACAGGGGGCATAAGTATACACCCCCCTATGTTAAAATACAGGGGGCATAAGTATACACCCCCCTATGTTAAAATACAGGGGCATAAGTATACACCCCCCTATGTTAAAATGCAGGGGGCATAAGTATACACCCCCTATGTTAAAATACAGGGGGCATAAGTATATACCCCCCTATGTTAAAATACAGGGACATAAGTATACACCCCCCTATGTTAAAATACAGGGGCATAAGTATACACCCCCTATGTTAAAATACAGGGGGCATAAGTATATACCCCCCTATGTTAAAATACAGGGGGCATAAGTATACACCCCCTATGTTAAAATACAGGGGGCATAAGTATATACCCCCCTATGTTAAAATACAGGGGGCATAAGTATACACCCCCTATGTTAAAATACAGGGGCATAAGTATACACCCCCCTATGTTGAAATACAGGGGACATAAGTATACACCCCCCTATGTTAAAATACAGGGGGCATAAGTATACACCCCCCTATGTTAAAATACAGGGGGCATAAGTATACACCCCCCTATGTTAAAATACAGGGGCATAAGTATACACCCCCTATGTTAAAATACAGGGGGCATAAGTATACACCCCCCTATGTTAAAATACAGGGGCATAAGTATACACCCCCCCTATGTTAAAATACAGGGGGCATAAGTATACACCCCCCCTATGTTAAAATACAGGGGGTATTAGTATACACCCCCCTATGTTAAAATACAGGGGGCATAAGTATACACCCCCCTATGTTAAAATACAGGGGGCATAAGTATACACCCCCCTATGTTAAAATACAGGGGGCATAAGTATACACCCCCTATGTTAAAATACAGGGGGCATAAGTATACACCCCCTATGTTAAAATACAGGGGGCATAAGTATACACCCCCCTATGTTAAAATACAGTAATTATTATATAAAAAGTGACTAATTTAAAAAAAAAAGACAAAAACCAAAAACTGTTTTTACCCAGAAATCCAAAATGTTGCAGGAAGACAACACGAAGGGTAACGATGCATTTTCCTTTTTCATTTCCATAATTAGATATTAGATAATTAGAGATTAGATAATTAGAGACATTAGATAATTAGAGAGATAAGATAATTAGAGATTAGATAATTAGAGAATAGATAATTAGAGATTAGATAATTAGAGACATTAGATAATTAGAGACATTAGATAATTAGAGAGATAAGATAATTAGAGATTAGATAATTAGAGAATAGATAATTAGAGATTAGATAATTAGAGACATTAGATAATTAGAGACATTAGATAATTAGAGAGATAAGATAATTAGAGATTAGATAATAGAGATTAGATAATTAGAGAATAGATAATTAGAGATTAGATAATTGATAATAAGAGATTAGATAATTAGAGAATAGATAGAGATTAGATAATTAGAGAGATTAGATAATTAGAGAGATAAGATAATTAGAGAGATAAGATAATTAGAGATTAGATAATTAGAGAATAGATAGAGATTAGATAATTAGAGATTAGATAATAGATAAGAGATTAGATAATTAGAGAATTGATAATTAGAGATTAGATAATTAGAGATTAGATAATTAGAGAATAGATAGAGATTAGATAATTAGAGATTAGATAATAGATAAGAGATTAGATAATTAGAGAATTGATAGAGATTAGATAATTAGAGATTAGATCATTAGAGAATAGATAATTAGAGATTAGATAAGAGAGATTAGATAATTAGAGAGATTAGATAATTAGAGATTAGCTCCTCTTTCTCTTTAAAAACCAAAGCCTGAGAGAATTTAGTGAATTTATTCCAGAAACTGAACATTCATCAAGACAAAACATCGTAACTGCTATAAAACTAAAGGTGAAAACAAAGGAAACACATGGCTCGTTAGCGTTAGGACATATGAGGACATTTTAGGACATTTTAAGGACATTAGTATTAAAGAAGGTACAAATAAAAGTTATAAAGCTGCAACCGACCCACGATAAATCGACCAATCTGACAATTATTAACCGTTTGTCCACAAAAAGTCAGAAAACAGCAAAAAAATGTCTTCGGTTTCTCGAAATGTCTTCTGTCCAAAAATAAAATAAAAATCAGTTCAATATGACACGTAACAAAAGAAGAAGAGGCTGAAAACGACATTTTCTGATTTTCTTAGACTGAACGATTAATCGATGTCTAAATAATTAATTATTATAATAATTAATTATTTTTCTGTTGATTTCTCAGAGGATCTTTCAGCTGTTACTAGGCAACAATGTCTTCAGTTGAGGGGTTGAGAATTTGTCACCGTGTGTGTGTATGTCTATGTGTGTGTGTGTGTGTCTATACGTCTATGTGTGTGTGTCTGTGTGTGTATGTCTATGTGTGTGTCTGTGTGTGTCTATACGTCTATGTGTGTGTGTCTGTGTGTGTATGTCTATGGGTGTGTGTGTGTGTGTACGTCTATGTGTGTGTCTGTGTGTACGTCTATGTGTGTGTGTGTCTGTGTGTGTACGTCTATGTGTGTCTGTGTGTGTACGTCTATGTGTGTGTGTGTCTGTGTGTGTACGTCTATGTGTGTGTCTGTGTGTACGTCTATGTGTGTGTCTGTGTGTACGTCTATGTGTGTGTATGTGTGTGTACGTCTATGTGTGTGTATGTGTACGTCTATGTGTGTGTGTCTGTGTGTGTACGTCTATGTGTGTGTGTCTGTGTGTGTGTGTATGTGTCTGTGTGTGTGTACGTCTATGTGTGTGTGTCTGTGTGTGTACGTCTATGTGTGTGTGTCTGTGTGTGTACGTCTATGTGTGTGTGTCTGTGTGTGTACGTCTATGGGTGTGTGTCTGTGTGTGTACGTCTATGTGTGTGTCTGTGTGTGTGTCTATGTGTGTGTCTGTGTGTGTACGTCTATGTGTGTGTACGTCTATGTGTGTACGTCTATGTGTGTGTCTGTGTGTGTTTCTGTGTGTGTCTGTGTGTGTACGTCTGTGTGTGTCTGTGTGTGTGTCTGTGTGTGTACGTCTATGTGTGTGTCTGTGTGTGTGTCTATGTGTGTGTCTGTGTGTGTGTCTATGTGTGTACGTCTATGTGTGTGTCTGTGTGTGTGTCTATGTGTGTGTCTATGTGTGTGTCTGTGTGTGTACGTCTATGTGTGTGTGTCTGTGTGTGTACGTCTATGTGTGTACGTCTATGTGTGTGTGTCTGTGTGTGTACGTCTATGTGTGTGTGTCTGTGTGTGTACGTCTATGTGTGTACGTCTATGTGTGTGTGTCTGTGTGTGTACGTCTATGGGTGTGTGTCTGTGTGTGTTTCTGTGTGTGTCTGTGTGTGTGTCTATGTGTGTGTCTGTGTGTGTACGTCTGTGTGTGTCTGTGTGTGTGTCTATGTGTGTGTCTGTGTGTGTGTCTATGTGTGTACGTCTATGTGTGTGTCTGTGTGTGTGTCTATGTGTGTGTCTATGTGTGTGTACGTCTATGTGTGTGTGTCTGTGTGTGTACGTCTATGTGTGTGTCTGTGTACGTCTATGTGTGTGTCTATGTGTGTGTGTCTGTGTGTGTGTCTGTGTGTGTGTCTGTGTGTGTACGTCTATGTGTGTGTGTGTATATATGCTCATCGAGTATCTAACAGATTTCTGATCACTGCAGCTTTAAAAAAAAAAAAAATAATAATAAAAACAAAACATGCAACGTCTCCAAAAGGTCAGAAAGTAACGTTAAAACCCAGCGAGGTGGACCCGGACCCTTCAGAACCGGCGCTGCTTGTTGGGTCCGTAGTCCCCCGGGCTGGGGAGGCCCCTGGCGAAGCCCCCGGGGCCCCCGCCCCCCCCGCCGGGCATGTTGGCGCCGTTCCCCGGGCCCGGCATCATGGCGGGGGTGTCGGCGGCGCCGGCCGGGCCGGGCCCCCCCAGAGAGTTCCTGTTCATGGCGCCCATGTGCATCCTCATCTCCTGCTCTCTGTTGTCAGGGAAGTTTCCACGGAAACCGTCCTGCTGGCGCTTGATCATCTCGTCGTCGCGGCGACGGCGCTCCTCCTCCGCCCGCAGCTCCGCCTGCTTCCTCTTCTGCACCTCCTGGTTGTGGAGCTCCTCCATCCGCCGCAGCTCCTCCTGCCGCCGCAGCAGGTCCTGGCGCATCAGCATCACCTGGGGGGCAGGGGGGTCATTAGAAAGTCTCTCTGCCTGTCTGTGTCTCTCTGTCTGTCTGTGTGTCTGTCTCTGTCTATCTGTCTCTCTCTCTCTGTCTGCCTGTCTGTCTCTGTCTGTTGCATCAGCATCACCTTGGGTCATGGGGGGTTCATAAGCCTGTCTGTCCCTCTGTCTCTCTCTCTGCCTGTCTGTCCCTCAGTCTCTCTCTGTCTGTGTGTCAGCCTGTGTCCCTGTGTCCCTGTGTCTGTCGCATCAGCATCCCCTGGGGTCATGGGGGGTTCATTAGAGTAGGTTGGTCTGCCTGTCTGTCCCTCTGTCTCTCTCTCTGCCTGTCTAGTATCTGACCAATCAGCTTGCTAGCCCTGCTGCTGTCCAGACCCGGACCCTGGGACCCTGGCGTGCATCATTTTTCACGTTTGACAGTTTCTTGACATTTATGGCAAAAGGACCCCCCCCCACCCCGAATACCCCCAGCCCCCCCCCCCCCCTTCTTCAACAGCTTTTTTGACATCTGTGTCCCTTGTATTCAATGTTTTTGTTGTTTTTAGCCAACATTCTGCAGATTCCCCCTCCTGATTCCCTTGCCCCACCCCCCCAACATGTCTGCCCCCCCACCTGGTGCTCGTGCCGGGCCGCCTCCATCTCGGCCTCCAGCTTCTCCTGCGCCTCCTTCATGTTGCGCTCCACCATCTCGTACTGCTGCTTCTCCATCTCCATCAGCGCCTTCCAGCGCATCGCGTACTCGTACTCAAAGGAGCCGGGCTGGGCGAAGCGGGGGGCCTGCTCCCGCTCTGGGGGGGGGGGAGAGACAGACACACGGGGGGGGGGGGCAGAGAGACAGACACACGGGGGGGGGGCAGAGAGACAGACACACAGACACACGGGGGGGGGGGGGGGCAGAGAGACAGACACACGGGGGGGGACGGGACACACACACATCTTTAGGGTCACTGGATGCACCACAATGAAGTTCTGATATATACATATAAATATATATACCACATTTCAAAGCTGACTACCTGTGTGATACGTACCTGTTTGTTCTTGTGCATGTGTATGTGTGTGTCTGTGTATGTATACATGTGTGTGTGTGTATATAAGTGTGTTTTAACAATATTGAGTCATACATCCCTAACATACACCAGCCTTTAACTCTCTTGTGATACTACTGGTTCACACACACACACACACACACACACACACACACACACACACACCCACCCCCCCCCCACCTTTGCGGTACTGCTGGTCCCCCCCCACCTTTGCGGTACTGCTGGTCCCCCCCACCTTTGCGGTACTGCTGGTCCCCCCCCCCACCTTTGTGGTACTGCTGGTCCCCCCCACCTTTGTGGTACTGCTGGTCCCCCCCACCTTTGTGGTACTGCTGGTCCCCCCCCCACCTTTGTGGTACTGCTGGTCCCCCCCACCACCTTTGTGGTACTGCTGGTCCCCCCCCCACCTTTGTGGTACTGCTGGTCCCCCCCCACCTTTGTGGTACTGCTGGTCCCCCCCCCACCTTTGTGGTACTGCTGGTCCCCCCCCCACCACCTTTGTGGTACTGCTGGTCCCCCCCACCTTTGTGGTACTGCTGGTCCCCCCCCACCTTTGTGGTACTGCTGGTCCCCCCCCCCACCTTTGTGGTACTGCTGGTCCCCCCCCCACCTTTGTGGTACTGCTGGTCCCCCCCCCCACCTTTGTGGTACTGCTGGTCCCCCCCCCCACCTTTGTGGTACTGCTGGTCCCCCCCCCCACCTTTGTGGTACTGCTGGTCCCCCCCCCCACCTTTGTGGTACTGCTGGTCCCCCCCCCCCACCTTTGTGGTACTGCTGGTCCCCCCCCCCACCTTTGTGGTACTGCTGGTCCCCCCCCCCCCACCTTTGTGGTACTGCTGGTCCCCCCCCCACCTTTGTGGTACTGCTGGTCCCCCCCCCCCCCACCTTTGTGGTACTGCTGGTCCCGCCCCCCACCTTTGTGGTACTGCTGGTTCTTGTTGATGATCTTCTCGGACAGCCCCTCCTCCTCGTCCAGCTGCTCCATCGGCTCCACGGTCACGGGCCGCGGGAACGCGGTCAGCAGGTACGCGCCGTCGCTGCACTTATCCAGCGCCTTGCGCGCGGCGGGCTTGGACGTGTACTCCACGATCCCCTTCCCCGTGGGCCGGCCCCGGTCGTCCACGATCACCACCGCCCTCTCGATCTGCCCGAACGCCGCGAACGCCTCCTCCAGCAGCTCGTTGGACACGAAGTCCGGCAGGTTCCGCACCGCCAGCGCGGCGCCGTGCGTCGCGAAGCGGACGCGGATCGGCCTGCCGCGGAACGCCGCGTCGTCCAGCTCGGCGCGGGCGATCTCGGCGATGATCCGGGTCTCCAGCCGGATGAAGCCGAACCCGCGCTCCTTGTTGATGAAGATCTCGTTGGCCTTGCCGTACTTGGCGAACAGCTTCTCCAGGTCCTCCTCCGTGACCCCGGTGGGGAGGTTCCCCACGAAGAGCCGGCTCCGCTGCGTGAACGTCTTCTCCCCGGGCTTCCGGAAGCCCTGCAGGTCCAGGGTCAGGGCCTCGTTAGCCCGGCTGGGCTCGGGCTGCTGCCCGTTGGTCCCCCCTCCGGGTCTCCGGGTGGAGCCGCCGTGGTTCTGCTGGGCCCGGGTTCCCTGCATGGTCTCGGGTGGTCTTGCGGTGATGGACGACGCGGAGAAGGCGCACAAAGAAGCTCTGCGTGCGGGGACAGGAGAAAATGGCGGCGACGTCGACGCTGCGTGCGTACGTGCGTGCGTACGTACGTACGTGCTGCTGCCGCGACGCTACTGTGACGTCAGTTCCGCGCGACTCGGTGAAATGTGAATGGGTGACGTCTCAAGTTTTTATTTTTATTGTTTATCTTTTTACAAATTCTCCTGATGCCAGCTGTTCAATAAATGCTCACCATGTTTGTAAAATTTAAATATGATAATAAAAAGATAAATAAAGAAAAAAAGAAAAAAAAAGTGAATGGGTGACGTCAGCCACCCGGCCGAGAAAAAAATAAAAAAAAATAAAAAATAAATAAATATAAATATATATATATATATATATATATATATATATATTTATATTTATATATATATTTATATATATATATATATATAAATATAAATATATATATAAATATATATTTATATATATATATATATATATTTATATATATATATATATATTTATATATATATATATTTATATATATATTTATATATATATATATATATAAATATATATATATATATTTATATATATATATATAAATATATATATATATAAATATATATATATATATAAATATATATATATATTTATATATATATATATAAATATATATATATATTTATATATATATATATATATATAAATATATATATATATACAGGTTTATGCATAGACATATTAAAGACATTATTGTGGCACTTCATTATGTCTATGGGTTTATGTGTTGCTGGCGGTTTCTCGCGAGAATAAGTGTTCACACGTTGCTTTCAGGTGGTGCAGGAATAATCGGAAAAATGAGCTTCCCGCTGGGAAAATTCCCAAAACAGGCGTGTTTTTTTAAAATATTCGGGTAAAACTGTCACGCGCACACACACACACACAAACTCATTAGTTATAGCGTGGTCTAGACCTGCTCTACCTGTAGATATATACATTATAATAATACTACTCAATACTAACTGTACTCTTACCTTTCTGTATGGAAATGTGTTCATAATTCAAAAATGTTTTTATCTTAATTTGAGTTATCTTTGTATTCATTTTCTTTAGAATATATATATTTTTTATGTTATTTTGTATTATTTTCTTTTCTTTGCAGCGTGCTATTGTTTCCCACACTGCGAGGAGCACTTAAATGCAGCTTAGACTGTGACGTTTCCGCGGGAACTGTTTCTTCTTCTCGGTGTGTTGACAGCAGGACCGCCGAAATCTGGAGATATAACTTCATATCTGGTTTAATATCTGGTTTAATATCTGGTTTAATATCTGGTTTCATATCTGGACTCCCTCTCCGAAGGTAAGATCCGTCACGTCATTAACCCACGCGCTAAAACACGAGTTTGCAAACAAAACAGACACGTTTCTACTCTCAACATTATACTGCGGTCAAGCCAGCCGACGCTTAATTTGTAGTGCGCTCTTTTACCGGAAAATATGGTAAATGCATTCTAACGGCCCAGCTCGACTAGCGAACAATACACATGCGACTACTTCTGATTTTCAAAATAAGGTGTTAATATAAAGTACATTTAAAACAAGATTAATGGATTATTTTCACCACAAGTTAAAAATACGTAGCCCTTGTCTGTCCCTTTCACAATTCCAATAAATTGTGAAAGAAATGTGTTAACACTACTTTTAGCATGTATAGAGCAGCATATCTCCACCAGACTCCATGTAAATAATCACTACTTTTAGCGTGTATAGAGCAGCATATCTCCACCAGACTCCATGTAAATAATCACTACTTTTAGCGTGTATAGAGCAGCATATCTCCACCAGACTCCATGTAAATAATCACTACTTTTAGCATGTATAGAGCAGCATATCTCCACCAGACTCCATGTAAATAATCACTACTTTTAGTGTGTATAGAGCAGCATATCTCCACCAGACTCCATGTAAATAATCACTACTTTTAGTGTGTATAGAGCAGCATATCTCCACCAGACTCCATGTAAATAATCACTACTTTTAGCATGTATTGCACACTACATTCAAAGTGGACAGAAACTAAATAAAACTACCAAATGCCGTCTTGGTTCATCTTTCCACTGTTCCAACAATCACCACTCTGGTCTGGTTGGAATAAACTCTTAATTCATCCATTGACATGTGGAGATATGCTGCTCTATACACGCTAAAAGTAGTGATTATTTACATGGAGTCTGGTGGAGATATGCTGCTCTATACACGCTAAAAGTAGTGATTATTTACATGGAGTCTGGTGGAGATATGCTGCTCTATACACGCTAAAAGTAGTGATTATTTACATGGAGTCTGGTGGGTTTGGTGATGGTGATTTCTGTTTCATGTTAAACTAAAAGGATCTTCCTCTTTAACTAAAAGGTCTATCTCTGTAGGGATCCATCCCATAATGTTGTAGACTAATAACCCGAGTCTGTCTGGGCTTTAAAATCTCTCCATTGTCTCCTCTTCAGGACCGTCATGTTCTCCGACATGAGCGCCGAGAAGCCGGGCTCCTCTCTGCTGTGCCGCCCGGCCTCGGAGGACCAGGGCCCGGTGTTTGAGCGGGCCCCGCCGGCCTACAGCCCGTGCTCCGAGCGCTTCGCGGTCGGGGAGCGGAGCTTCGGCCGCCAGTACGCGCACATCTACGCGACGCGACTCATGCAGATGCGGCCTCTGCTGTCCGAGAGGGCGCAGCAGAAGTGGGGTAAGATCCCGGCGCTTCTGACCTGCATCCGGGTCTCGGCAAGAAATGAGGGTGGGGGGGGGATAAGTTTTTATTTAGTGATATTTTATGTAGTGATAAAAGCCTAAAATGCCCCAAAAATAATCTTAAAAAAAGAATTTAGAAAATTGTGGATTTTAAAAAGAAAAAAGAGAAATCTGAAATAAATTTGAGAAACATCATCGGTGCTGCAGGAAAAATAAAATAAAATTAAAAAATAAACTGTTTTTATTTAGTGATATTTTATTTAGTGATAAAAGCCTAAAATGCCTCAAAAAATTAGAAACTTGTGGATTTTTTTTTTAAAAAGAGAGAAGGTCTCGAAAAGAAATGGGGAAAAAATAAAAGTTTTTATTTTGATATTTTGTGATGTTTTATTTAGTTATACAATCTGACCTACATCCGGGTCCGAAAAGAAATGGGGGGGGGGGGTAAGTTTTATTTAGTGATAAAAGCCTAAAATGCCCCAAAAAGAAATCTTTAAAAAAAGAATTTAAATCTTGTGGATTTAAAAAAGAGAAATCTGAAATAAATTTGAGAAACATCATCGGTGCTGCAGGAAAAATAAAATAAAATTAAAAAATAAACTGTTTTTATTTAGTGATAAAAGCCTAAAATGCCTCAAAAAATTATCTTAAAAAAAGAAATAAAATAGAAATATGAAATAAATAGAGAAACATCGGTGCTGCAGGAAAATAAAATAAAAATTAAAAACATAAGTTTATTAAAAACAAAAAACTTTCTTTAAATTTGGATGTTTTAATGAATTTTATAGCAATAAAAAATGTTGGAAAGAACGTTGAAAAAATTGACAAAAATGTCCGAAAAAGCTTCAAAACTATGGAGAAAAAACACAAAAACAATAAAAAAAAAGGCTGAAAAAAGTGATAAAAACATGACGAGGGAAAGAGAAAGTTTAGAAAAATAATAAATAATATGTAATGTTAGAAAAAGTAAAAGACAGGAAGACAACACACGGGTTAATTTAATATTTCATAATACAAATCTAATAAACATTAAGAATGTCTCATATTATATAACGAGCATCGTTATTAGAGTGCAAAATATAAACAACAGAAGAAAAGA
>CM057241.1:135000-160000 GCA_029931835.1 Etheostoma nigrum | reverse complement strand
ATAGGAAATTATACCTAATCAATAAATAAATAATGGTGTGTGTGTGTGTGTGTTGTCAGGCTGTTACCCGTTCTACCAGACGGACCCGTTCATCCTGGACGAGTGTCCCCACGTCTACTTCAGCGGCAACGCTCCCGTCTTCAGGTCCAAGGTCATCCAAGGTCAGCGGCTGCTGCACTTTATTATTATTATTATTATTATTATTTCAGCTTTATTACCAGGGGTCCAAGCCCGAGGCGTCCTCTGTCTTCTGTAGATAACGCGGTTTCATCAGTATCACTTCATTCAGATGTGTCCACGGAGACATGTCTCCTGGCCTGATAACTTCCTGTGGTGTCCTGCAGGTACTAGTGTCCACGGAGACATGTCTCCGGGCCTGACTACTTCCTGTGGTGTCCTGCGGGTACTAGTGTCCACGGAGAAATGTCTCCGGGCCTGACTACTTCCTGTGGTGTCCTGCAGGTGCTAGTGTCCACGGAGAAATGTCTCCGGGCCTGACTACTTCCTGTGGTGTCCTGCAGGTGCTAGTGTCCATGGAGAAATGTCTCCGGGCCTGACTACTTCCTGTGGTGTCCTGCAGGTGCTGAGGGACAGGAAGTCCTCCTGGTCTGCGTCCCGGCCTTCAGCAGCAGCCAGACGGCGTGTCTGGTCAACCTGAGGACGCTGAGCTGCGAGCCGCTCGTCTTCTCGGCGTTCTCCGCCGGCGGGGAGACGGACGTCGTCCACTGAGGGTCCAACACTCGTCTCTTCTTCATCCCCCCCGTCGTCCACTGAGGGTCCAACACTCGTCTCTTCTTCTGCTGATGAACTGTGGAGACTACGGCAGCACCGCTGAGACAAGGGGGGGAGACACAAGACTGTGTGTGTGTGGAGAAAAAGAGACAGGTTTTGTGTATCAAAGCGCCTTTATTTTGAAAAATGCCTCTCCTCCAGCTGTCCCTACACTGTAAAAAATCATCTGTGCTGTCACATTTTCACAATAAAAGCCTTCCTGGAGCAAGAGAAGACGAACCTGTGTCATAATGAAGGTAAAGTAATGGAGACACTTGCTTACATGCACATCCTGTTCCTGTTTTATTCTGAAAAACACCAACTTCCTCTAAGCTGTTTAAATGCTAATGTGAGAATATTCCAATAATATTTGAATAATTTTCCAGCTTCTTTCAGAAAAAAAGTAACGAGAATGTCTCAAAGAAACGTTGAAAACGTACCCAAAAACTTAAAAAAGAATTTAGGAATAAGACAAAAAAATAAACAAAGAAGCTTGAAAGACTTTTAAAAAAAATTAAAAGAACTTCAAATAAAAAGTGTGTGTGTGTTAACAACAATAATAACAGAACATTAATGTGCATGTAAGCATAGTCGGTGTGTGTGGGGGGGGGGGCCTGGGGGTGACGTGGGGGGGGGGCTGACTAATAGTCATCGATCTTGTACTCGTAGTTAAAATCCAAGATGGAGTCTGTGAACCCGCCGGGCGTGGAGGACTGCCCCTCCCCCCGAACCACGAGTCGTACCAGGAAGTGGTCGGCTCTGGCGTTGTGGGGGGGGCTGTGGTTGTTGGCGGCAACGCCGTCGTCGTCGACGACCGCAGTATTCTCAGACGGCGGAGTCGAGCCAAGCGGAGCCGCCGCCGCTCGGCGAGGACCGATGAACTCTGGGAAGGGTTGTTGTTGTTGTTGTTGAGAGCACGCCTGTTGCCGCTAGCAACCGCCGGGCTCTGCGCCCGGTTGTTGCCGTAGCTGAGTCGAATCGGCCGGTTGCCACGGAGAGCCAAAATCTGCAGAGGAACCAAGAAAGAAGATTTTAACAACGTGCACTTCATGGGAACGTTATCTGATTCATGTCTCGCAACAAAAAAACTTCAAAAGTTAAAAAAAGATTAAAAACATTGTTCATGGTGTGTTCAGGGTCCTGTTGAGAGTGTATTCATGGTGTGTTCAGGGACCTGTTGAGAGTGTATTCATGGTGTGTTCAGGGACCTGTTGAGGGTGTATGCATGGTGTGTTCAAGGTCCTATTCATGATGTGTTGAGGGTGTGTTCATGGTGCGTTCAGGGACCTGTTGAGGGTGTATGCATGGTGTGTTCAGGGTGTGTTCAAGGTCCTATTCATGATGTGTTGAGGGTGTGTTCATGGTGCGTTCAGGGACCTGTTGAGGGTGTGTTCAGGGACCTGTTGAGGGTGTATGCATGGTGTGTTCAGGGTGTGTTCAAGGTCCTATTCATGGTGTGTTGAGGGTGTGTTCATGGTGTGTTCAGGGACCTGTTTGATGCGGTCCCAGTTGGACTTGGCCAGGTTGAAGCTGCAGGCCGTGGCCCCCGGCTGGTAACCCACCACACACAGCTTGGTGACGGGGGAGAAGCCGTCAGCTCGAGCCGTCACCCGGTACTCCCCCGGGTTCAGCAGCCGCCAGTAGTCCCCCGTCGGAGCTGCAGTCGGGGGGCGGGGGGGGGGAGAGAGAAACAATGCCCCCAAAAAGTTTAATGAAAGAAATTAAAACTTGTTTTAATTTAATATCGGCAACTTTCCTTCTTTAGCGTTTAGCTTAGCACAGCTGCCCCTCCCCCCCACACCCCCACCCCCCCACCACCACCACCTGTGGTGACGTCGTGGTTGATTCCTTCCACGGACACGGTGGCGTTGGCGATGGCGTTGCCCTGCTCATCCTTCACAATGCCTCTGATGCCGCGATGCACCTGGAGACGGGGGGGGGGGGGAGGACAGACGGGAGGGGAGAGGGGGGAGAGGGAGAGATGGAGAGAGAGGGAGAGGGGGGGAGAGATGTTAACATGAATGAGATGTTAATATCCACTCACCTATAGGATTATGAGGACCACCTATAGGATTATGAGGACCACCTATAGGATTATGAGGACCACCTATAGGATTGTTTGACCCCCTTTCTTAATTCTACGAGGCATTGATCCAACAAGGTGCTGAAAGCATTCTTTAGAGATGTCGGCCATATTGAGAGGATAGCATCTTGCAGTTGACGGAGATTTGTGGGATCACATCCAGGGCACCAAGCTCCTGTTCCACCACATCCCAAAGATGCTCTACTGGGTTGAGATCTGGTGACTGGGGGGGCCATTTTAGTACAGGTTGAGGTCTGGTGACTGGGGGTGGGGGGCATTTTAGTCCAGGTTGAGGTCTGGTGACTGGGGGGGCCATTTTAGTACAGGTTGAGGTCTGGCGACTGGGGGGGGGGGGGCATTTTAGTACAGGTTGAGATCTGGTGACTGGGGGGGGCATTTTAGTCCAGGTTGAGGTCTGGTGACTGGGGGGGGGGGGGGCATTTTAGTCCAGGTTGAGGTCTGGTGACTGGGGGGGGGGCATTTTAGTACAGGTTGAGGTCTGGTGACTCGGGGGGCCATTTTAGTCCAGTGACCTCATCGTCATGTTGAAGAAACCAGTTGTAAATGATGTGAGCTTTGTGACATGGTGCATTATCCTGCTGGAAGACGGGGACATGGGGGCCATAAAGGGATGGACATGGTCAGAAACCAGGCTCAGGTAGGCCGGGGCATTTAAACCATGCCCAACTGGCACTAAGGGGCCTAAAGTGTGCCAAGAAAACATCCCCCACACCATTACACCACCACCACCAGCCTGCACAGTGGTACCAAGGCATGATGGATCCATGTTCTCATTCTGACTCTACCATCTGAAGGTCTCAACAGAAACCAGACTCATCAGACCAGGCAACATCTTTCCAGTCTTCTACTGTCCAGGTTTGGTGAGCTCTTGCAGATTGTAGCCTCTTGTTCCTATGTGTAGTGGAGATGAGTGGTACCCGGGGGGGTCTTCTGCTGTTGTAGCCCATCCGCCTCGAGGTTGTGCGTGTTGTGGCTTCACAAATGCTTTGCTGCACCTCGGTTGTAACAAGTGGTTATTTCAGTCAAAGTTGCTCTTCTATCAGCTTGAATCAGTCGGCCCATTCTCCTCTGACCTCTAGCATCAACAAGGCATCCCCCCCCCCCCCCCAGGACTGCTGCATGCTGGGTGTTTTTCCCTTTTCACACCATTCTTTGTAAACCCTAGAAATGGTTGTGGGTTTAAATCCCAGTAACTGAGCAGACCGGCCCGTCTGGCACCAACAACCATGCCACACTCCAAATGTCTTAAATACACTTTCTTTCCCATTCTGACATTCAGTTTGGAGTTCAGGAGATGGTCTGGACCAGGACCAGGACCACACCCCTAAATGCATTGAAGCAACTGCCATGTGATTGGTTGATTAGATAATTGCAGTAATGAGAAACTGAACAGGTGTTCCCAATAATCCTTTAGGTGAGTGTAAATGAGATGTTATTATGAATGAGATGTTATTATGAATGAGATGGTAGACCTGCTCCATGAAGACCAGCAGAGCCTCCCTGTTCTTCTCCCACTCGTACGCCAGCTCGCTCTGATGAGGGAACTTATCACACCCCAGGAACACGGACAGCTCCAGACAGTTGGTGTGCAGGTAGCTGAAGTCGTTCATACCTGGAGGACAACGCACACTTAAACCTGAACCCTTGTTGTCCTTTGGGTCCCGAGACCCGTCCTGCTCTCGAACGCTTATCCCACTACCCTCATCTTGTCCTCTGGGGTCCCGAGACCCGTCCTGCACTAAAAACTGTATCCCACTACCCTCATCTCGTCCTCCGGGGGCCTGAGACCCGTCCTGCACTAAAAACTGTATCCCACTACCCTCATCTTGTCTTCCGGGTCCCGAGACCCGTCCTGCACTAAAAACTGTATCCCACTACCCTCATCTTGTCCTCTGGGGTCCCGAGACCCGTCCTGCACTCAAACCTGTTTCCCTCTAGTCTCGTCCTCCCGGTGACCCGAGACCCGTCCTGCACATGAACGCATATCCCACTAGCCTCATCTCGTCCTCCGGGGTACTGAGACCCGTCCTGCACTCGAACGCATCTTGTCCTCAAGGGTCCCAGAGACCCGTTCTGCACTCAAACGCGTATCCCTCATCTTGTCTTTCTTGGTCCCAAGACTCGTCCTGCACTAAAACACGTATCCCTCTAGTCTCGTCCTTCGGGGTCCCGAGACCCGTCTTGCACTCTAAACCGTATCCCACTAGCCTCATCTCGTTTTCCGTGGTCCAGAGACCCATCCTGTGCTTGAACGCGGGTCCCAGAGACACAAAGGACAATACCAGGGTTAAGAGGCTGAACTGCTCATATTCTCCACCAGGGTGTGCTGTATACCTGCTGGAAAAGATGGTTGAACTGCACAGAAACATCTGCACCAATGCCTTGATGCCAATTTAGGATTCTGTGTTAGTACGTGGAGATACGGGCCCTACGGCGCAGGTAGGCAGAGATACGGGCCCTACGGCGCAGGTAGGCAGAGATACGGGCCCTACGGCGCAGGTAGGCAGAGATACGGGCCCTAAGGCGCAGGTACGTAGAGATACGGGCCCTACGGCGCAGGTACGTGGAGATACGGGCCCTACGGCGCAGGTACGTGGAGATACGGGCCCTACGGCGCAGGTACGTGGAGATACGAGCCCTACGCCGCAGGTACGTGGAGATACGGGCCCTACGGCGTAGGTACGTGGAGATACGGGCCCTACGGCGTAGGTACGTGGAGATACGGACCCTACGGCGTAGGTACGTGGAGATACGAGCCCTACGGCGTAGGTACGTGGAGATACGAGCCCTACGCCGCAGGTACGTGGAGATACGAGCCCTACGGCGCAGGTACGTGGAGATACGAGCCCTACGGCCAAGGTACGTGGAGATACGGGCCCTACGGCGTAGGTACGTGGAGATTCGGGTCCTACGGCGTAGGTACGTGGAGATACGGGCCCTACGGCGCAGGTACGTGGAGATACGGGCCCTACGGCGCAGGTACGTGGAGATACGGGCCCTACGGCGTAGGTACGTGGAGATACGGGCTCTATGGCGTAGGTACGTGGAGATACGGGCCCTACGGCACAGGTACGTGGAGATACGGGCCCTACGGCGTAGGTACGTGGAGATACGGGCCCTACGGCGCAGGTACGTGGAGATACGGGCCCTACGGCGTAGGTACGTGGAGATACGGGCTCTACGGCGTAGGTACGTGGAGATACGGGCCCTACGGCACAGGTACGTGGAGATACGGGCCCTACGGCGTAGGTACGTGGAGATATGGGCCCTACGGCGCAGGTACGTGGAGATACGGGCCCTACGGCGTAGGTACGTGGAGATACGGGCTCTACGGCGTAGGTACGTGGAGATACGGGCCCTACGGCGCAAGTACGTGGAGATACGGGCCCTACGGCGTAGGTACGTGGAGATACGGGCCCTACGGCGCAGGTACGTGGAGATATGGGCCCTACGGCGTAGGTACGTGCCGTTATTTATGCTAGGCTAAAGGCGCCGCTGAAAAAGCTTTAGCTTCTGGCCTGAACTTACTTCCTGTGATCGGCTTCCACTTGGCTCGGTTCACGATTCCGTGCTGCCCGCCGGCTACGTCTCCGTGGCAGGAGCCGTGGTAGCTGTGCGTCATGGTCAGGTGTGTGGAGGCGTAGGAGACCGCCAGCCACCGGAACAGGGACTCGTCTGGGATCGCACGCATCTCTTCCTCCGGATCAGCGTACTGGTAACCGCCGCTTCTTCCTCGATCGTCCTCTTCCTCTTCTCGGTGGCCGTAACCTTGGTTGTGACCATCGTAGCCGTGGTCGTAGCCGCGGTTGTCTTCGTAGCCGCGGTTGTCTTCGTAGCCGCGATTGTCTTCGTAGCCGCGGTTTTGTTCGTAGCCGCGGTTGTCTTCGTAGCCGCGGTTGTCTTCGTAGCCGCGGTTGTCTTCGTAGCCGCGGTTGTCTTCATAGCCGCGGTCGTAGCCATGGTTTTGTTCGTAGCCGTGTTCGTAGCCACGGTCGTAGCCGTGGTCGTAGCCATGGCCCTGCTGCTCTTCTTCCGGCTCTTCGTGGTAGCCCCTCCCCCACTCCGTCACATCAAATCCTTCTTCTTCATACCTGTAGGAAAAGATTGTAGTTAAATCCGGTAGAAACAAGCTGTAATGTAACCCTACAGGACCGATGTAAAGTAAAGTAGTGATTATTTACATGGAGTCTGGTGGAGATATGCTGCTCTATACATGCTAAAAGTAGTGATTATTTACATGGAGTCTGGTGGAGATATGCTGCTCTATACACACTAAAAGTAGTGATTATTTACATGGAGTCTGGTGGAGATATGCTGCTCTATACACACTAAAAGTAGTGATTATTTACATGGAGTCTGGTGGAGATATGCTGCTCTATACACGCTAAAAGTAGTGATTATTTACATGGAGTCTGGTGGGTTTGGTGATGGTGATTTCTGTTTCATGTTAAACTAAAAGGATCTTCCTCTTTAACTAAAAGGTCTATCTCTGTAGGGATCCATCCCATAATGTTGTCACACACTTAGAATAATAATCTGAGTCTGTCAGCAGATGATAAATGATGTGTGTAAAGCTGAACAGGAGAGATGAAGTCGTACTGTCTCTTCTGTCGGCGGGGGGGTTTCTGGCTGTCTGCAGGCTTGCTGGGGCGATAGCTGTCGTAAGGATAGGCTACGATCCTCTCCCCGCCCTGGAAGTTTGCACCCAACACAAAAGGATAGCTCTTCATCCAGGAGATTATGGCCTTGGTTTCCACGGCGATCTGGAACAAAAACAGGAAGCCGATGAATTCCCGTGTGTCTGCTGAGTGAACCACAGACCAGCCATGTCTGCTGGGACTCTTTTAATGTGTTCCTCCAACGTGGATAAATGCACATGTAGCATATAAAATATGATGTTTATTATAAAGTAACCTAGCAACAATATAAAGGCCTGCAAGTCCAGCTGAGATGAAAGATCCAAGCGTACCAAATTGCGTCATTACAAATGAGAACGATGTGATTGGTTCAGCTCTCCTCTGGCCCCGCCTAAATTAGATTCACCGATGTGATTCTACATCAGATACAGCGACGTGATTGGGCCGCCTGCATCAGATACAGCAATGTGATTGGGCCGCCTACATCAGATACAGCGACGTGATTGGGCCGCCTGCATCAGATACAGCAATGTGATTGGGCCGCCTACATCAGATACAGCGACGTGATTGGGCCGCCTGCATCAGATACAGCAATGTGATTGGGCCGCCTACATCAGATACAGCGACGTGATTGGCCCGCCTGCATCAGATGCAGCAGGCGACGTGATTGGCCCGCGCCTACATCAGATACAGCAATGTGATTGGCCCGCCTACATCAGATACAGCAATGTGATTGGCCCGCCTACATCAGATACAGCAATGCGATTGGCCCCACTACATCAGATAGAGCGATGTGATTGGTGCAGCTGGTCCTCACCGAGCTGTTGGTCTCGAGGTCCTCCGGTATGGGGACGTGGTGGTTGGGGGAGAGTTTGGGGACCAGGCCTTTGTCCTCTGCGTCCCACAGGAAGCGATTCAGGTCGGGAAAGTTCTGGAAGATGTCCATGCCGTCTGCGGTGAAGTGTCCCGTGGTCCATCCACTCAGCTCGGATCCCTGCAGAGGGCAGAGGACATGGAGGACAGAGGACATGGAGGACACAGGACATGGAGGACAGAGGACGTGAGGACAGAGGACGTAAGGACAGAGGATATGAGGGCAGAGGACGTGAGGACAGAGGACATGAGGGCAGAGGATAGAGGACGTAAGGACAGAGGACGTGAGGACAGAGGACATGAGAACAGAGGACATGAGGGCAGAGGACATGAGGGCAGAGGACGTGAGGACAGAGGATATGAGGACATGGAGGACATGAGGGCAGAGGATAGAGGACAGTCAAATGGAGACGTGTCAGCCCAAAACCACACTTTATTATTATTATTATTACTATTGTTACTATTATAATTATTATTATTACTATTATTATTATTATTGTTATTTTTATTATTATTATTATTATTATTATTATCATCATTAACATCTGACTCCCATGTGACCCCCACCGCTCTGAAGGCTTCCACGTGTCCGTCGGGGTTGAGGGAGGGGACCAGGTGGATGCGGACCCCCTCCACCAGCCGCTGGACCCGCGGGTTCCGGTCCCTGAACTCCTTACACAGGTACTGCATGAGGAGCAGCAGCAGCTCGCGGCCCACCGCCTCGTTGCCATGGAGACCGGCCGTGAAGCGCAGCTCCGGCTCGCCTGCAGAGACACGGCGGCAGGTTAACCCAAAATACCTCCACATTCTTTTAAAGTTAAAAAAAGTAGAGTAAAAAACTAGAAAAACGTCCAAAAGAAGACGGAAATAATCAACAAGACGTAAAAAGTGACAAAGAATTTCGGGAAAAGTTAGAAAACATCAAAAAGTGACGACAAATGTCAGAGAAAGATTCAAAAGCTTCAAAAAACAACAAATAAATCAAGAAAAGTGAAGTTCTTTGTTGATTTTTTAAGATATTTTTGTTGTTTTTTGAAGTTTTTAACGAGGTTTTAACTTAAGATTTCAACGGGAGACACCACGAGGGTTAACGTGCTCGCTGTGCTGTCTGATCATTTTTTAAGTAGAAACTTTGAAAAACGGGTCAAGTTTGACCCCGAGGACAACGGGAGGGTTGACCCCCCCCCCCACCTATTTCGTGCTCTGTGGGGTTTCCAGAGATGATCATGGCCATGATGTCCAGTCCCTTGGAGCTGCGGCCCAGGCTGTAGACGCTCGTGATGTTGGGACACTCCGCATTCACTGACTTCATCAGCTGAGATGATGGAGAAACAGTCAGTGTACAAAATATTATATTCCACCATATCTCCACCAGACTCCATGTAAATAATCATTACTTTTAGCGTGTATAGAGCAGCATATCTCCACCAGACTCCATGTAAATAATCACTACTTTTAGCATGTATAGAGCAGCATATCTCCACCAGACTCCATGTAAATAATCACTACTTTTAGCATGTATAGAGCAGCATATCTCCACCAGACTCCATGTAAATAATCAGTGATTTTAGCGTGTATAGAGCAGCATATCTCCACCAGACTCCATGTAAATAATCACTACTTTTAGCATGTATAGAGCAGCATATCTCCACCAGACTCCATGTATATAATCACTACTTTTAGCGTGTATAGAGCAGCATATCTCCACCAGACTCCATGTAAATAATCACTACTTTTAGCGTGTATAGAGCAGCATATCTCCACCAGACTCCATGTAAATAATCACTACTTTTAGCGTGTATAGAGCAGCATATCTCCACCAGACTCCATGTAAATAATCACTACTTTGCGTGTTTTCGGCTGTGTGTGCAGATATTCACCTCGACCATCTCTGAGTAGCTGTGATGTCTGAACTCCAAGTAATCCACCGGAGTCACTTCATTGCGCTGGTACTGAACGTTCACGGGATCTGTGTAACAGAGGACAAATATTCATGAAGCGTTGTCTAAAATGGCATGAGGGAGGAGGGAAGGAGGGAGGGTGGGAGGGAGGGAAGGAAGGAAGGAGGGAAGGAGGGAAAGAAGGAGGAAAGGAGGGAGGGAGCTGCCCCCCCGGTCTTCACTGATTTTCAGACGTCTCTAAAGGCAGCTCATCCTTTACTGCACTTATCATGACTATTACGATGTGTGTGTGTGTGTGTGTGTGTGTGTGTGTGTGTGTGTGTAATATAATGTTTGTGTGACCAAGACAAATCTTTCTCCGTGTGAGTCTGAGAAAAAAAGAATTTTTGGGCCAGAGGACGTCATATGACTGTCTGGGAGTTGTAGTTCACTGTCTGGGAGTTGTAGTTCATTGGTGCGTGTTGCTCACCGGGCACCGGGCAGCCGAGCACCTCCAGCCTCATGCACAGGGACCCGTTCCAGCTCTGAGGGAGGATCCGGACGTACCGGGCCAGGACCGGAACCGCCAGCTGGTTCATCACCGGGGTGTCCTTATCACTGTTCCCAAAGAACAGCTGGGGGGTGGAGAGAGAGGGGGGGGGGGAGAAGTTTAATGGTGATGTGAAGTGATTACAGCAAAGAGCCGTCTCTTGTTCCAATTATTCTCAACTTATTCTGGTTTGATGTATATATTAGATATTATTCCCTATAATAACCTTATTCTGGTTTGATGTCCTATATATATTATTAGATATTAGATATTATTCCCTATAATAACCTTATTCTGGTTTAATGTCCTATATATATTATTAGATATTAGATATTATTCCCTATAATAACCTTATTCTGGTTTGATGTCCTATATATATTATTAGATATTAGATATTATTCCCTATAATAACCTTATTCTGGTTTGATGTCCTATATATATTATTAGATATTAGATATTATTCCCTATAATAACCTTATTCTGGTTTGATGTCCTATATATATTATTATATATTAGATATTATTCCCTATAATAACCTTATTCTGGTTTGATGTCCTATATATATTATTAGATATTAGATATTATTCCCTATAATAACCTTATTCTGGTTTGATGTCCTATATATATTATTATATATTAGATATTATTCCCTATAATAACCTTATTCTGGTTTGATGTCCTATATATATTATTATATATTAGATATTATTCCCTATAATAACCTTATTCTGGTTTGATGTCCTATATATATTATTATATATTAGATATTATTCCCTATAATAACCTTATTCTGGTTTGATGTCCTATATATATTATTAGATATTAGATATTATTCCCTATAATAACCTTATTCTGGTTTGATGTCCTATATATATTATTATATATTAGATATTATTCCCTATAATAACCTTATTCTGGTTTGATGTCCTATATATATTATTATATATTAGATATTATTCCCTATAATAACCTTATTCTGGTTTAATGTCCTATATATATTATTATATATTAGATATTATTCCCTATAATAACCTTATTCTGGTTTGATGTCCTATATATATTATTAGATATTAGATATTATTCCCTATAATAACCTTATTCTGGTTTAATGTCCTATATATATTATTATATATTAGATATTATTCCCTATAATAACCTTATTCTGGTTTAATGTCCTATATATTATTAGATATTAGATATTATTCCCTATAATAACCTTATTCTGGTTTGATGTCCTATATATATTATTATATATTAGATATTATTCCCTATAATAACCTTATTCTGGTTTGATGTCCTATATATATTATTAGATATTAGATATTATTCCCTATAATAACCTTATTCTGGTTTGATGTCCTATATATATTATTAGATATTAGATATTATTCCCTATAATAACCTTATTCTGGTTTAATGTCCTATATATATTATTAGATATTAGATATTATTCCCTATAATAACCTTATTCTGGTTTGATGTCCTATATATATTATTATATATTAGATATTATTCCCTATAATAACCTTATTCTGGTTTGATGTCCTATATATATTATTATATATTAGATATTATTCCCTATAATAACCTTATTCTGGTTTGATGTCCTATATATATTATTAGATATTAGATATTATTCCCTATAATAACCTTATTCTGGTTTGATGTCCTATATATATTATTAGATATTAGATATTATTCCCTATAATAACCTTATTCTGGTTTGATGTCCTATATATATTATTAGATATTAGATATTATTCCCTATAATAACCTTATTCTGGTTTGATGTCCTATATATATTATTAGATATTAGATATTATTCCCTATAATAACCTTATTCTGGTTTGATGTCCTATATATATTATTAGATATTAGATATTATTCCCTATAATAACCTTATTCTGGTTTAATGTCCTATATATATTATTAGATATTATTCCCTATAATAACCTTATTCTGGTTTAATGTCCTATATATATTATTAGATATTAGATATTATTCCCTATAATAACCTTATTCTGGTTTGATGTCCTATATATATTATTAGATATTAGATATTATTCCCTATAATAACTCACCCAGTCGGCGTAGCCGTCGTGGATCGTGGTCCAGTCTCTGCTGTCGTTGCTGAACGCCAGGAAGTAGGACGTCACGAAGTCACTCCTGAAAGCAGGCAGATCGTCAGCGCCCTGTTAGTAACATGCAACGGGTGTGTTTGTGTTTGTGTGTTTTTGTGCGTGTGTGTGTTCTCACTCGTTCAGCGAGTCTCGTCCTTGTGTTATGACGCCTGTGAACTCCGTCTCCCTGCGAGCATCGACCTCTAACCAGTGGATCTTATCCTCTGAGTTTGCACACCACGCTCCACCTCTCATGTCGTCTTCATCCTCTGAACCCTGGAAAACACAGATTATTATTCTAAGTGTGTGACATCATTATGGGATGGATCCCTACAGAGATAGACCTTTTAGTTAAAGAGGAAGATCCTTTTAGTTTAACATGAAACAGAAATCACCATCACCAAACCCACCAGACTCCATGTAAATAATCACTACTTTTAGCGTGTATAGAGCAGCATATCTCCACCAGACTCCATGTAAATAATCACTACTTTTAGTGTGTATAGAGCAGCATATCTCCACCAGACTCCATGTAAATAATCACTACTTTTAGCATGTATAGAGCAGCATATCTCCACCAGACTCCATGTAAACAATCACTACTTTGAGCGTGTATAGAGCAGCATATCTCCACCAGACTCCATGTAAACAATCACTACTTTTAGCATGTATAGAGCAGCATATCTCCACCAGACTCCATGTAAATAATCACTACTTTTAGCGTGTATAGAGCAGCATATCTCCACCAGACTCCATGTAAATAATCACTACTTTTAGTGTGTATAGAGCAGCATATCTCCACCAGACTCCATGTAAATAATCACTACTTTTAGCGTGTATAGAGCAGCATATCTCCACCAGACTCCATGTAAATAATCACTACTTTTAGTGTGTATAGAGCAGCATATCTCCACCAGACTCCATGTAAATAATCACTACTTTTAGCATGTATAGAGCAGCATATCTCCACATGTAAATGGGTGAATTAAGAGTTTATTCCAACCAGACCAGAGTGGTGATTGTTGGAACAGTGGAAAGATGAACCAAGACGGCTTTTTGTAGTTTTATTTAGTTTCTGTCCACTTTGAATGAAGTATGTTTTACGATGATAAAAGTAGTGATTATTTACATGGAGTCTGGTGGGGTTTGGTGATACTTTGGTTAGCTGTGATTTGAGCTTTGATGTGGGTCAATGTAAACTAAACTAAGATTCATCTGCTGATAATAAGCTGCTGAAAGATTGTCAGACTTTAGAGATCGGGAACATAAACAGCTGCAGCAGCTGATGACTCAGCCATAACAGTGGTTTAAAGGTGTGGCCGGTGTCTGTCTGGAGCGGCGAGGGAGTGGTGGCTGAGACACAACACAACTACAAAGAGACACAAAGACACACAACACAACTACAAAGAGACACAACACAACTACAAAGAGACACAATGAGACACAACACAACTAGAAAGAGACACAAAGAGGAAACAACACAACTAAAAAGAGACACAATGAGACAACACAACTACAAAAAGAGACACAACACAACTACAAAAAGAGACACAACACAACTACAAAAAGACACCGGGACAAAGAGTGTATGACCCAGTCAGTGCTTGTTGTGTTGTGTGTTGTTGTTGTTGTGTAGTTCCCGGGAAGTGCTTGTTGTGTTGTTGTGTGTTGTTGTTGTTGTTGTGTAGTTCCCGGTCAGTGCTTGTTGTGTGTTGTCGTTGTTGTTGTGTACCTGCATGTTGAGGCGCGCCCTCTGCGGTGCGAAGACGTACTGAGACATGGAGGACGCTGAGAGCTGGTCCGGCTCCAACCGATGGGACTCCATCCCCAGGGGGGGACACTCTGCCACAGACACACAACACAGACACACAACATTACATCATCTGTTAGGACACTGCCACAGACACACAACACAGACACACAACATTACATCATCTGTAAGGACACTCTGCCACAGACACACAACATTACATCATCTGTTAGGACACTGCCACAGACACACAACACAGACACACAACATTACATCATCTGTTAGGACACTCTGCCACAGACACACAACATTACATCATCTGTTAAGACACTGCCACAGACACACAACACAGACACACAACATTACATCATCTGTTAGGACACTCTGCCACAGACACACAACATTACATCATCTGTTAAGACACTGCCACAGACACACAACACAGACACACAACATTACATCATCTGTTAAGACACTGCCACAGACACACAACACAGACACACAACATTACATCATCTGTTAGGACACTGCCACAGACACACAACACAGACACACAACATTACATCATCTGTTAAGACACTGCCACAGACACACAACACAGACACACAACATTACATCATCTGTTAGGACACTGCCACAGACACACAACACAGACACACAACATTACATCATCTGTGAGGACACTCTGCCACAGACACACAACACAGACACACAACATTACATCATCTGTTAGGACACTGCCACAGACACACAACACAGACACACAACATTACATCATCTGAGAACAACTTTGTAACATTTTTATGAATCAGTTTTGGATAATTCAAATCAAAATGAATTTAAAGTGAAAATAGATTATTTTGAAGATATTTTATTGTTTTAATCGATGTTTTCGGCCATATTTAGCCACCTTCAGCGATGTTGTCCAGATGTGAGCAGACTTACTCTTGGGCTCTTTGAAGACTCGAGGTCTGGTCCTGGCTCGCTCCTCGGCCTCCTTCAGCTTCTGGGCTCGCTCTGGAACAAGACCCCCCCACAGCACCTCAGCGCCACACCACGCCATTTCAGAATAATAAGAATAATAATAATAATAAGAAGAATAAGAAGAAGAAAATAATAATAATAATAGATGTATATTTCATTTTAACCCTCCTAACATAGTGTCCCAACAGGAGACGGACAACATAGTGTCCCAACAGGAGACGGACAACATAGTGTCCCAACAGGAGACGGACAACATAGTGTCCCAACAGGAGACGGACAACATAGTGTCTCAACAGGAGACGGACAACATAGTGTCCCAACAGGAGACGGTACGGACAACATAGTGTCCCAACAGGAGACGGACAACATAGTGTCCCAACAGGAGACGGACAACATAGTGTCCCAACAGGAGACGGTACGGACAACATAGTGTCCCAACAGGAGACGGTACGGACAACATAGTGTCCCAACAGGAGACGGTACGGACAACATAGTGTCCCAACAGGAGACGGACAACATAGTGTCTCAACAGGAGACGGTACGGACAACATAGTGTCCCAACAGGAGACAACTTAGTGTCCCAACAGGAGACGGTACGGACAACATAGTGTCCCAACAGGAGACGGACAACATAGTGTCCCAACAGGAGACGGTACGGACAACATAGTGTCCCAACAGGAGACGGTACGGACAACATAGTGTCCCAACAGGAGACGGTACGGACAACATAGTGTCCCAACAGGAGACGGTACGGACAACATAGTGTCCCAACAGGAGACGGAGACGGTACGGACAACATAGTGTCCCAACAGGAGACGGAGACGGTACGGACAACATAGTGTCCCAACAGGAGACGGTACGGACAACATAGTGTCCCAACTGGAGAACACTTAGTGTCCCAACAGGAGACGGACAACATAGTGTCCCAACAGGAGACGGTACGGACAACATAGTGTCCCAACAGGAGACGGACAA
The DNA here is from genome assembly GCA_029931835.1 of Etheostoma nigrum. Classification (NCBI taxonomy): domain Eukaryota; kingdom Metazoa; phylum Chordata; class Actinopteri; order Perciformes; family Percidae; genus Etheostoma; species Etheostoma nigrum. The sequence continues at coordinate 143,356 of CM057241.1, read as the reverse complement.
CATAGTGTCTCAACAGGAGACGGTACGGACAACATAGTGTCCCAACAGGAGACAACTTAGTGTCCCAACAGGAGACGGTACGGACAACATAGTGTCCCAACAGGAGACGGACAACATAGTGTCCCAACAGGAGACGGTACGGACAACATAGTGTCCCAACAGGAGACGGTACTGACAACATAGTGTCCCAACAGGAGACGGACAACATAGTGTCCCAACAGGAGATGGTACTGACAACATAGTGTCCCAACAGGAGACGGTACGGACAACATAGTGTCCCAACAGGAGACGGACAACATAGTGTCTCAACAGGAGACGGTACTGACAACATAGTGTCCCAACAGGAGAACACTTAGTGTCCCAACAGGAGACGGACAACATAGTGTCCCAACAGGAGACGGTACTGACAACATAGTGTCCCAACAGGAGAACACTTAGTGTCCCAACAGGAGACGGACAACATAGTGTCCCAACAGGAGACGGTACGGACAACATAGTGTCCCAACAGGAGACGGACAACATAGTGTCCCAACAGGAGACGGTACGGACAACATAGTGTCACAACAGGAGACGGACAACATAGTGTCTCAACAGGAGACGGTACGGACAACATAGTGTCCCAACAGGAGACAACTTAGTGTCCCAACAGGAGACGGTACGGACAACATAGTGTCCCAACAGGAGACGGACAACATAGTGTCCCAACAGGAGACGGTACGGACAACATAGTGTCCCAACAGGAGATGGACAACATAGTGTCCCAACAGGAGACGGTACGGACAACATAGTGTCCCAACAGGAGACAACTTAGTGTCCCAACAGGAGACGGTACGGACAACATAGTGTCCCAACAGGAGACAACATAGTGTCCCAACAGGAGACGGACAACATAGTGTCCCAACAGGAGACAACATAGTGTCCCAACAGGAGACGGACAACATAGTGTCCCAACAGGAGACGGTACGGACAACATAGTGTCTCAACAGGAGACGGACAACATAGTGTCCCAACAGGAGACGGTACGGACAACATAGTGTCCCAACAGGAGACGGACAACATAGTGTCCCAACAGGAGACGGTACGGACAACATAGTGTCCCAACAGGAGACGGACAACATAGTGTCCCAACAGGAGACGGTACGGACAACATAGTGTCCCAACAGGAGACGGACAACATAGTGTCCCAACAGGAGACGGTACTGACAACATAGTGTCCCAACAGGAGACGGACAACATAGTGTCCCAACAGGAGACGGTACTGACAACATAGTGTCCCAACTGGAGAACACTTAGTGTCCCAACAGGAGACGGACAACATAGTGTCCCAACAGGAGACGGTACGGACAACATAGTGTCCCAACAGGAGACGGACAACATAGTGTCTCAACAGGAGACGGTACGGACAACATAGTGTCCCAACAGGAGACAACTTAGTGTCCCAACAGGAGACGGTACGGACAACATAGTGTCCCAACAGGAGACGGACAACATAGTGTCCCAACAGGAGACGGTACGGACAACATAGTGTCCCAACAGGAGACGGTACTGACAACATAGTGTCCCAACAGGAGACGGACAACATAGTGTCCCAACAGGAGACGGTACTGACAACATAGTGTCCCAACAGGAGACGGTACGGACAACATAGTGTCCCAACAGGAGACGGACAACATAGTGTCCCAACAGGAGACGGTACTGACAACATAGTGTCCCAACAGGAGAACACTTAGTGTCCCAACAGGAGACGGACAACATAGTGTCCCAACAGGAGACGGTACGGACAACATAGTGTCCCAACAGGAGACGGACAACATAGTGTCTCAACAGGAGACGGTACGGACAACATAGTGTCCCAACAGGAGACAACTTAGTGTCCCAACAGGAGACGGTACGGACAACATAGTGTCCCAACAGGAGACGGTACGGACAACATAGTGTCCCAACAGGAGACAACTTAGTGTCCCAACAGGAGACGGTACGGACAACATAGTGTCCCAACAGGAGACAACATAGTGTCCCAACAGGAGACGGACAACATAGTGTCCCAACAGGAGACAACATAGTGTCCCAACAGGAGACGGACAACATAGTGTCTCAACAGGAGACGGTACAGACAACATAGTGTCCCAACAGGAGACAACTTAGTGTCCCAACAGGAGACGGTACGGACAACATAGTGTCCCAACAGGAGACAACATAGTGTCCCAACAGGAGACGGTACGGACAACATAGTGTCCCAACAGGAGACAACATAGTGTCCCAACAGGAGACAACATAGTGTCCCAACAGGAGATGGACAACATAGTGTCCCAACAGGAGACAACATAGTGTCCCAACAGGAGACGGACAACATAGTGTCCCAACAGGAGACGGACAACATAGTGTCCCAACAGGAGACAACATAGTGTCCCAACAGGAGACGGACAACATTTTTTAGACCCTGTTTTTGACATAATAATAATAATACTAATAATAATAATAAATATAATAATAATAATGTATACTTTATTAATCCCAAGGAGATATTATAATTGTACTGTCACATTTAACTCTCATATTGTCACACAACAGTTAAATTTATCTTATTTTTTTAAATAAAAACATCTTTTCGTGACACTTTGAACATTTTTTCGGGGAGTTCTTTCCAAAGCATGCTGGGAAGTAACATCTGCTCAGCACACACACACACACGCACCCATTGACGCCCATCTGCTTTGTGTTGCACAGGAAGAGACCCGTTGACCTCGGCCCTGCCTGCTGACACGGTTACATACAGGGGCTAGACCTCCCTAGGGGGTCTGGGGTACAGCCCCCTCCAAGGGATCTCTTTCTTGAAAAATAAACCATTAAAGGGCCCACATTTAGAAAAAATCTCTTTTTTCTGGGATTTGGGGGGTTATTCTGTGTCTCTGGTGCTTCCACACGCACACGCTCGGAAAATACAATACAGAACATTTGAGAAAAAACAAAGTCTCACAAAATGTCGAAAAAAGCTGAAAAAATGCAACAAAAAACCTTCAGAAATGCTGTTAAAGTGACAGCGTAGACTTCTTTAAATCTCCCAAAACAAACTGCGTGGAGAGAAGAATGATCAGCTGGAGATGTAGAAACTGGAATAAACCGGGAATCTCAGCTGTTAGAGGGCCCTTTGGGGGGGGGGGGGTCTGTGTCTCTGCTGCTTCATACACACTCGGATAAAAGCCATCCATGGTGGTCCGAGTCAGATCTGCTTTCTGAATGTCTTCTGATCTGGGTTCTGAATGTCCTCTGATCTGGGTTCTGAGTGTCCTCTGATCCGGTTTCTGAATGTCCTCTGATCCGGTTTCTGAATTTCCTCTGATCCGGTTTCTGAATTTCCTCTGATCCGGTTTCTGAATGTCCTCTGATCTGGGTTCTGAATGTCCTCTGATCCGGTTTCTGAATGTCCTTTGATCTGGGTTCTGAGTGTACTCTGATCCGGTCTCTGAATGTCCTCTGATCCGGTTTCTGAATGTCCTCTGATCCGGTTTCTGAATGTCCTCTGTCTTCAGTCTCCGGGTGAGCTGTCCAACATCTGCACAGCTTTCTACGTCACTAGAGACGAGGTGGCTAACCGTAGCATGCTAGCTCGTTCTCAATGGAAAACACTGCTCCAACAGCCACTAGTGGACCAGAATCTCCAAAAGAACCAAACCTGTGCCAAACCTAATGTTATGGTATAAGGAGTGACCGTACAGTGTGCCAAACCTAATGTTATGGTATAAGGAGTGACCGTACCGTGTGCCAAACCTAATGTTATGGTATAAGGAGTGACCGTACAGGGTGCCAAACCTAATGTTATGGTATAAGGAGTGACCGTACAGTGTGCCAAACCTAATGTTATGATATAAGGAGTGACCGTACAGTGTGCCAAACCTAATGTTATGGTATAAGGAGTGACCGTACCGTGTGCCAAACCTAATGTTATGGTATAAGGAGTGACCGTACAGTGTGCCAAACCTAATGTTATGGTATAAGGAGTGACCGTACAGTGTGCCAAACCTAATGTTATGGTATAAGGAGTGACCGTACAGTGTGCCAAACCTAATGTTATGGTATAAGGAGTGACCGTACAGTGTGCCAAACCTAATGTTATGATATAAGGAGTGACCGTACAGGGTGCCAAACCTAATGTTATGGTATAAGGAGTGACCGTACCGTGTGCCAAACCTAATGTTATGGTATAAGGAGTGACCGTACAGTGTGCCAAACCTAATGTTATGGTATAAGGAGTGACCGTACAGTGTGCCAAACCTAATGTTATGGTATAAGGAGTGACCGTACAGTGTGCCAAACCTAATGTTATGGTATAAGGAGTGACCGTACAGTGTGCCAAACCTAATGTTATGATATAAGGAGTGACCGTACAGGGTGCCAAACCTAATGTTATGGTATAAGGAGTGACCGTACAGTGTGCCAAACCTAATGTTATGGTATAAGGAGTGACCGTACAGTGTGCCAAACCTAATGTTATGGTATAAGGAGTGACCGTACAGGGTGCCAAACCTAATGTTATGGTATAAGGAGTGACCGTACAGTGTGCCAAACCTAATGTTATGGTATAAGGAGTGACCGTACAGGGTGCCAAACCTAATGTTATGGTATAAGGAGTGACCGTACCGTGTGCCAAACCTAATGTTATGGTATAAGGAGTGACCGTACCGTGTGCCAAACCTAATGTTATGGTATAAGGAGTGACCGTACCGTGTGCCAAACCTAATGTTATGGTATAAGGAGTGACCGTACAGTGTGCCAAACCTAATGTTATGGTATGTAATGAACAGCTGAGAGGATCTGGGTCTGTGGAGACCAGCTCCACCTCACACACATTTCCGTTTTCCATTCTCTCTCTTTAGGCTGCTGCTACTACTACAACAAACACTCACCCACAGACACACACACACAGACACACACACACACACACACACACACACACACACACACACACACACACACGAATACGTGCTGGGGTTGAGCCTTGATAGTTGACCACCGGTTATATATCTCCAGACTCGCCTTGACAGCCGGCTGCACACACAGCTGGAGGGGAGGGAGGGAGGGAGAGGGAGGGGGGAGGAGGGGGGAGGGGGGAGGGGGAAGCGAGGGGGCAAACATACGGCTCTAGGGCCACAAACATTTGCAGAGAAGTCTTTTACCGTGGGGGAGGGGGGGGGATCAATGTTTTGTGATGTGTTTTTTCCGCTGACAGCGACTACATCATATCTGTTACCAGCAAAACTAAGAATAACACACACACACCCAGACACACACACACACACACACACAGACACACACACACACACACACAGACACACACACACACACCCCCACACACACACCCCCACACACACACATACCCAGACACACACACACACACACACGCAGATACACACACACACACCCAGACACACACACACACACACCCAGACACACACACACACACCCAGACACACACACACACACACACACACCCAGACACACACACACACACACACACAGACACACACACACACACACACACACACAGACCCACACACCCCCACACACACACCCCCACACACACACATACCCAGACACACACACACACACACACGCAGATACACACACACACACACACAGACACACACACACACATACACACACACACACACAGACCCACACACCCCCACACACATACCCAGACACACACACACACACACACGCAGATACACACACACACACACACACAGACACACACACACACACACAGACCCACACACCCCCACACACATACCCAGACACACACACACACACCCAGACACACACACACACACCCAGACACACACACACATACCCAGACACACCCCCCCACACACACACACACACACACACACACACACACACACACAGACCCACACAGACCCACCCACGCACACACACACACACACACTAAGAAAAACTAAGAAAAAACTGAAAATCTGTGTTTCTTAGAAAACAGACATTTCTCATGATTGTCTGTAGAATTCAATTGATTACAGAAAAGAAGAATCGCAATGATTAAAAATCCCAATCAAAATCCAATCAGCACCCATGTATAGTGAAAAAATCAGCGTGGACCTCCAGGGCCCTCGGCCCCCACTTTAACCCCAGTTAGTGTCTCTATGTCTGGGCGTGGACCTCCAGGACCCTCGGCCTCCACTTTAACCCCAGTTAGTGTCTCTATGTCTGGGAGTGGACCTCCAGGGCCCTCGGCCTCCACTTTAACCCCAGTTAGTGTCTCTATGTCTGGGTGTGGACCTCCAGGACCCTCGGCCCCCACTTTAACCCCAGTTAGTGTCTCTATGTCTGGGCGTGGACCTCCAGGACCCTCGGCCCCCACTTTAACCCCAGTTAGTGTCTCTATGTCTGGGAGTGGACCTCCAGGGCCCTCGGCCCCCACTTTAACCCCAGTTAGTGTCTCTATGTCTGGGAGTGGACCTCCAGGGCCCTCGGCCTCCACTTTAACCCCAGTTAGTGTCTCTATGTCTGGGAGTGGACCTCCAGGGCCCTCGGCCTCCACTTTAACCCCAGTTAGTGTCTCTATGTCTGGGCGTGGACCTCCAGGGCCCTCGGCCTCCACTTTAACCCCAGTTAGTGTCTCTATGTCTGGGAGTGGACCTCCAGGGCCCTCGGCCTCCACTTTAACCCCAGTTAGTGTCTCTATGTCTGGGTGTGGACCTCCAGGGTAGGGGTGCACAATATATCGAATCAGTATCGTTATCGCGATATCACGTTGCTCGATATCATTATCGAAAGTCTCGCGATAATAGTTTTTTATGCATCCCGTCCGACACGCAGACGGAGTTCTGAAGGAAAATGAAAATTGAGCGGAAGTGCGTAGGAGGGCGGAGCCAGGCTAGCGTCGCGCCTCCGCTGGAACATGAATCAGTGAAGAAATAGACAGAGACAACAAAATGAAGCGAAAGAAAAGACCTAAAGAGAGAGCGAAGGGAGCAAAAGAAAGAACACAAAAGTAAGAAAATGAGTGTTGCTCAGGGAGAAGACAAAATAACAGAGGTTGAAGAGGAAACTTTAGTGGCCAAAAGTAATGCCTCCTCCTCGGTAGCCTGGAGATACTTTGGCTTTAAACCAACAGATGTTGCACAGACTAATGCACTATGCAAATTGTGTAGAATGGTGGTAAGCCGCTCAAAAGGCAATACAACAAACCTATATTCGCATCTTAAGAACCACCACAAGCCACTTTACAATGAGTGCATGAAACTACTACCCCCCCAAAAAAACACAGCTGACGTTAGCCAAACAAGCCTCGCTAGCGAGTGCTTTTGCTAGTGGCACAAAGTACGAGAAAAACTCAAAGAGACATACCGAAATCACCAATGCTATAACATACTATTTGGCCAAAGATATGATGCCCATCCACGCAGTGGAAAAAAAAGGCTTCAAGAAGCTTCTGGATGTACTAGACAAACGGTACCAAATCCCATCCCGAAACTATTTCTCACAGATAGCTATCCCAGAACTTTATGAACAGAAAGGCGGTGCAGGCAGAGGTTGGAGTCGGAAGGATTGAATATTTTTCATCCACGACCGACCTGTGGTCCAGCCGCACTACGGAACCGTACATTAGTCTCACTGTGCACTATATTACGCCCGAGTACGAACTCGTCAGCAAATGCCTTCAGACTTCTTACTTCCCCGAGGACCACACGGGACAAAACATCTCCGCTGGCCTAAGGGATGCCCTGGATTCATGGGGGTTGCGTCCAGAGCATCAGGTGGCTATAACGACTGACAACGGGAGCAATACAAAGAAGGCTGCGGAACTCAACAAATGGCAGAGGCTACAATGTTTTAGACACCTGTTGCACAATGCTGTTGGTAATTATTAAATTATTTGTAACTTTCATTAAATGCATAAGGGATAGGATTATTATTAGTGTATACACTGACATAATATTGTATAGAACTCAAAGCTGACACAATCATACATTTATTTCATGTGACACATTGCAATAAAACTGAAAAATATAGACCCATTTAAATAAACCTTTATTTCTTTTTCATTAGTATTTGTTGCTATAACTTGTTTTAATAGATACAAAGTGCTAATACATGTATTATGCCTTAAGTGATGACCAGTGGTGGAATTTAACTAAGTAGACTTACTCAAGTACTGTACTATGTTGAGTTAATTGTACATGACTTGAGTCTTTTCATGCCACTTTTTACTCCACTTTAGTTACTGTATTTATTGTAAGAATTTGTTTTAATTGTTATTAATCTATTTTTATGCGTTTTCCCATAACTTTTGTAATTTTACATATGTTTAAAAATATTGAAATTAATATCGATATCG
>CM057241.1:125000-130000 GCA_029931835.1 Etheostoma nigrum | reverse complement strand
TGAAATATAGACTGGATCCAAATGAGGTAGTATCTCAGAATAATGAGGTAGTATCTCAGAATAAAGAGGTAGTATCTCAAAATAAAGAGGTAGTATCTCAGAATAAAGAGGTAGTATCTCAGAATAATGAGGTAGTATCTCAGAATAATGAGGTAGTATCTCAGAATAATGAGGTAGTATCTCAGAATAATGAGATAGAATCTCTGAATAAAGAGGTAGTATCTCAGAATAATGAGGTAGTATCTCAGAATAATGAGGTAGAATCTCAGAATAATGAGGTAGTATCTCAGAATAAAGAGGTAGTATCTCAGAATAATGAGGTAGTATCTCAGAATAATGAGGTAGAATCTCAGAATAATGAGGTAGTATCTCAGAATAATGAGGTAGAATCTCAGAATAATGAGGTAGTATCTCAGAATAATGAGGTAGAATCTCTGAATAATGAGGTAGAATCTCTGAATAATGAGGTAGTATCTCAGAATAAAGAGGTAGTATCTCAGAATAATGAGGTAGTATCTCAGAATAATGAGGTAGTATCTCAGAATAATGAGGTAGAATCTCAGAATAATGAGGTAGTATCTCAGAATAAAGAGGTAGTATCTCAGAATAATGTGGTAGTATCTCTGAATAATGAGGTAGTATCTCAGAATAATGAGGTAGAATCTCTGAATAATGAGGTAGTATCTCAGAATAATGAGGCGAGTCAGACTCACATGTGGCGTCCCAGTAATCAGTGTCATCTGTTTTCCCATCAGCCTTTGGGGCCGGCGGCGTCGGCTCCGTCTCTTTCCAGAGAAGGTCGTAGTTATCAGTCACGGGGGCGTAGGGGTCTTTGGCGTCCGGCGTCCAGAAGTCGTCGTAGGCGTCGGGCGCCGCGGCGGTCGGCTGTCTCTCCTCCGGCGTCCAGAAGTCGTCGTAGGCGTCGGGCGCCGCGGCGGTCGGCTGTCTCTCCTCCGGCGTCCAGAAGTCGTCGTAGGCGTCGGGCGCCGCGGCGGTCGGCTCTCCCTCCTCCGGCGTCCCGGAGTCGTACGGGAGCTCCGTTACCGGACGCGGGGGCTGAGGCCGTGGCGGCGTGGGCTCGGCCTCCCAGTAGTCATCGTCCGGTTTCCAGTAATCCTCATCTGACAGAGAAAGACAGTAAAGGTCTGTCTGCTGCTCACGGCCCACAGGTCCCCACTAGGGGGGTAAATCACAGTCCCCCAGGTCCCCACTAGGGGGGTAAATCACAGTCCCCCAGGTCCCCACTAGGGGGGTAAATCACATGTGTGTGTGTGTGTCTCACCAATATCAGGGTACTGGTACTCTGTGTACGGCTCGGGTTGAGTTGTGGGTTCAGTCGGGATCTCTGGAAGCAGAAGAGAGTTAGTACTCAGATTACTCAGAGTAGTACTCTGATTACTCTCAGTTCAGATTACTCAGAGTATTACTCAGATTATTCCCCCCCCCCCTTCCCCCCGTTCTGACCTGTGGGGGGTGGCGGTGGAGTCGTGGTCGTCTGTCTGTCTTTCTTCTTCTTCTTGTCAGTTTTAGGCTTTTTTGTAGCGTTTGGATCCTTTGGCTCTTTGTTCTTCTTCTTCTCCTTCTTCTTCTTTTTGCTGTCGTCTGGATCCCTCCTGGTCCTCCTGGCCCCCCCAGACCCCCCAGACCCCCCCGACATTACAGAACTGACGCCTGGACAACGAGAGACGAGACAGGATGTTACTCAACACATTTAATCACATTTAATCCACTTTAGAGCTCCTCAACTTGGGTTGATGTTATAACTTGGTTTATATCATTTATAAGAAATCAGACAGACAGACAGGCAGACAGACAGACAGACAGACAGGCCAACTCCTATCCATTCTCCCAGTGACTGTGCACCAGAGTCAGCATTAATCATCATGCAGGGTTTAGACAGTAAGGGGGGGGGGGGGTGGTTCTCCTTCACAAGATATATTATATCCTAATGTCTGTTGGAGACTGACTGGGGGGGGGGGTGTCTGTGTATATATGGATATATATATATATATATATATATATATATATATATATATATATATATATACAGTGAGGAAAATAAGTATTTGAACACCTGAGAAAATCAATGTTAATATTTGGTACAGTAGCCTTTGTTTGCAGTTCCAGAGGTCAAACGTTTCCTGTAGTTCTTCACCAGGTTAGACACACTGCAGAAGGGATTTTGGCCCACTCCTCCACACATATGTCTTTTCCATCAAGGCTAACCAGGTGCTGGTTCTGGGCTGGTGCTATAGCCAGTTCGGTGCTGGTTCTACTCGCCAATTATCTAAGAACCAGCTCGATTTTCCACAGACTGAGAGCCAGAGCAAGGCTACGTTACAACGTCACTGTAAGTACCTCCGTTGTCATAGCAACGCGTCATGACAATCAACAATAATGGAGGACTACATCCCGAAACTTTTGCTCCTGGCTTTACAAATTCACCCTGAAATTCAAAGACGGGCCTTGACAGCTATTTGTGACCGCCATGGACCGAGGACACGTTCAAGAAGAAAGATAATTATCTCGCATGATTTAACGTTTATTATTATCTTTTGCTAGCTTGCGAAGGCAACATCAGTAGCGTCAAGCAAAACCCCGTTAGGGTGAACAGACGTCCCGGTTTGACCGGGGCGGTCCCAATTTTCCCGACAAAAAGCCTACCGGGACCCGCTCCCAGCACCTGACGTAACCGGTTCTTATCTCTAGACCAGCGCTGAGTTGGTGCTGAGTTGGAACCCGTTTTCTTGGCCCAGAGCCAGGTTTATTTGTGTGGAAAAGCAAAGAACCGGTTCAATATTTGGCACTGACTCCGAACCAGCACCAGAACTCCCTTGGTGGAAAAGACATAACAGATCTTCTCTAGATCAGTCAGGTTTCTGGGCTGTCGCTGAGAAACACGGAGTTTGAGCTCCCTCCAAAGATTCTCTAGTGGGTTTAGGTCTGGAGACTGGCTAGGCCCCCCCAGAACCTTGATCTGCTTCTTCCAGAGCCCTCCTTGGTTCTCCTGGCTGTGTGCTTCGGGTCATTGTCATGTTGGAAGACCCAGCCTCGACCCATCTTCAATGCTCTAACTGAGGGAAGGAGGTTGTTCCCCAAAATCTCCCAATACATGGCCCCGGTCCTCCTCTCCTTAATACAGTGCAGTCGCCCTGTCCCATGTGCAGAAAAACACCCCCAAAGCATGATGCTACCCCCCCATGCTTCACAGTAGGGATGGTGTTCTTGGGATGGTCCTCATCATTCTTCTTCCTCCAAACACGGTTAGTGGAATTATGACCAAAAAGTTCTATTTTGGTCTCATCTGACCACATGACTTTCTCCCATGACTCCTCTGGATCATCCAAATGGTCATTGGCAAACTTAAGACGGCCTTGACATGTGCTGGTTTAAGCAGGGGAACCTTCCGTGCCATGCATGATTTCAAACCATGACGTCTTAGTGTATAACCAACAGTAACCTTGGAAACGGTGGTCCCAGCTCTTTTCAGGTCATGGACCAGCTCCTCCCGTGTAGTTCTGGGCTGATTTCTCACCTTTCTTAGGATCATTGAGACCCCACGAGGTGAGATCTTACATGGAGCCCCAGCCCGAGGGAGATTGACAGTCATGTTTAGCTTCTTCCATTTTCTAATGATTGCTCCAACAGTGGACCTTTTTTCACCAAGCTGCTTGGACATGTCCCCGTAGTCCTTTCCAGCCTTGTGGAGGTGGACAATTTAGTCTCTAGTGTCTTTGGACAGCTCTTTGGTCTTGGCCATGTTAGTAGTTGGATTCTTACTGATTGTATGGGGTGGACAGGTGTCTTTATGCAGCTAACGACCTCAAACAGGTGCATCTAATTTAGGATAATAAATGGAGTGGAGGTGGACATTTTGAAGGCAGACTAACAGGTCTTTGAGGGTCAGAATTCTAGCTGATAGACAGGTGTTCAAATACTTATTTGCAGCCGTATCATACAACTTATTTTCCTCACTGTATATGTGTATATATATGAGTATATATGTGTATATACTTCCCACTGACCTGTGTCTGTTTCTCTCTTTCTTCGCGGTGAATCCTCTGCGAGATCTCGCTCACTTTCTGGGTCGTCGAGGGTCCGGTGTGGCAGCCGATCCTCCGCCTGCACCCCCCCCTCAGTCTGCCGGAGGGCCCCGCGACCCCCCAGCGACCCCCCCTCCCCCTCCAGTCAGCAGGCAGCACAGACCCAGCAGAGCCACAGACACAACCAGCGGCTGGCGTCTCATCCTGGAGAGTTTACTCTTCTCTTCTCAGCCTGAAGAACGAGCCTCTCGTTTCTGTCTCTTTCTGCCCCTGTCTGTCTCTTTCTGCCCCTGTCTGTCTCTTTCTGCCCCTGTCTGTCTCTTTCTGTCCCTTTCTGCCCCTGTCTGCCCCTTTCTGTCTCTTTCTGTCTCTTTCTGCCCCTGTCTGCCCCTTTCTGTCTCTTTCTGTCTCTTTCTGCCCCGTCTGCCCCTGTAGTAAGATTCAGAGCTTGTGTCCAGCGGGGAAACGTCTGCAGCTCCACAGCCAGAAGTCCACTAGACTCAGACTGGAGGAGACGGAGATGCAGAGGGAGGGGGAGGGGAGGGAGGAGGGGGAGAGGGGGGAGGGAGGGGTCTGTAGGAAGGAAAGGGAGGGGGTTACAGAGAGAGAGACAGAGAGAGACAGAGAGAGAGAGACAGACTGGAGTATAATTGCCCCACAGCTACGGTCAGCTGAGAAAACATCCCCCGGCCGGAGGATCGTCTTCACCTGGACGACGAGTCCCAACAGGTGCGGGGGGAGGGGGGAGGAAGGGCATAACCCTGCAGCTGCAGGACGAAGGGGGGAGGAGGGCAAATGGGTAAAGACAAGTTATAGATAATGACATGGGAGGAGGGACAAAAAGAAGAGAGACAGAAACAGAGACAGAATGAGTCCTTGAACACATCTCCAGAGGTGGTTTATGTCTGGAATGAGTCCCTGAACACATCTCCAGAGGTGGTTTATGTCTGGAATGAG
>CM057241.1:95000-120000 GCA_029931835.1 Etheostoma nigrum | reverse complement strand
CACAAAAACATGGTACAGTAAGGTCCAGGTCGGTTAATACCAAAAAGAACAGTATCATCTGCGTATGTGTTGATCAGAGTACGCGTGGGCAGATATAGAGTTTATAAATGTGTCTTTAAATAGAATAAACATAACAATGAGCAGCTTTTGTGTTAGTTTGCTATAACGTAGTGCTTCAGGTGTTGAATATACATTATATAACACGTCAAATTGGTATGGGAGACGGCCGAGGTACAAGGAAATGTAAGAGAAGAAGAGTCTAAGAAACATCCGGAGGGAGAGAAAGTGTGTTGAGGTAAGCGACGTGTTTCAGTATAATGCCCTACAGACAATCACACACTTACAATCATTAATTCTCTATTTACACACTTCCTGATTTACATCCACTGCACTGCTACTCAAGTTTAAAATCCATAAAACTACACGTGAGAGCGTATCCGGGGGGAGGGGCTTCCTCCACAAAGCCTGTTTCCTGATTGGGCGATATTAAAGATGACGTCATGGCTAATGCCCGTTTCCTGATTGGGCGATATTAAAGATGACGTCATGGCTAATGCCCGTTTCCTCTCTAACACGCCACACACACTGCAGGCCTTCCAGAAGAATCAGAGGTTTTTGTGATTGTTGCAATAATCCTTGATTAAAAAATGAGATTTTTATTTATGTAATTTAATGGGATTAGACACACACACGCACGCACACATTTACATACACACATGTACACACACACACACACGCACGCAGACACGCACGCACACAGACACACACACGAATGCAGACACACACACACAGACACACACGCATGCAGACACACACACACAGACACGCACAGACACACACGCATGCAGACACACACACACAGACACGCACAGACACACACGAATGCAGACACACGCACACAGACACACACGCATGCAGACATACACACACACACGCATGCAGACACACACACACACACAGACACGCACAGACACACACGAATGCAGACACACGCACACAGACACACACGCATGCAGACACACACACACACACACAGACATACACACACACGCATGCAGACACACACACACAGACAGACATACACACACACAGACACACGCATGCAGACACACACACACACACACACAGACACACGCATGCAGACACACACACACAGACACACACACACACACACAGACACACGCATGCAGACACACACACACACACACACACACAGACACACGCATGCAGACACACAAACAAACCCTGATGTTAGGAACGATTTCCACCGTCACACAGCGCATTGTTTTGATTATCATGGACTGAGCTGGGATTGCATACTGTACCTTCCACCACACACACACACACACCCACACACACACACACACACACACACACACGTAAAGAGAACTTACAATGCTTTCTAAGGGAATGTGGAGTGCGTCTCCGTGGAGTTTAACACCGACTCCTCCACAGGAGAGTGGATGATAATAGATTAATCACATAACCCTGGTGTTGTCGTCCCGGGGCAAAAAGGGACAAAATTTGACATTTTTGTCCCTTTTTCAGACTTTCTTTTAGTTTCCACCACCACCACCTTACTAGTTTTATTCTTTTTGGAATTCATGGTCAATAACCCTCATTTATATAGAATTATTCCTAATATTAGAGTTAAAAAGCAGAAATTATGAATTATTCTGACTAATAGTTAAGATCAGAGGAATGAAAGAGCGTTGGAAGGAATCCATTTTTATGGTAATTTGGTTAAAAAGAAACTCATATTTCAGATATAGATATTTATTAAAGGTTTAGATTTGACCCGAGGACGACAGGAGGGGTAATTTCTCTCTTTATTACCCCCCCCCCCCGACTGGGGGACTCTACATCTAGACTTTAGGCAGGTAGAGTTTGGCAGCTATCAATGTGGCTCCTAAAAAATAACAGAAAACAAATAAAATATAATTCTGAAAGCTTAATGGGATCAAAGTGCAGCCCCCCCCCCCCCCAGCCCCCAAATCCCCTCCTCCCCATTGCGTCGGTGGAAGTGTTTGAATAGGTTCAGGTAGCAGGGACAGTGGGGAGTCTAGCTCTCTGAGATTAAAACGCTTACACACACACACACACACACACACACACACACACACACACACACACACACACACACACACACACACACACACACACACACACACACACTCACACACACACACACACACACACACTCACTCACTCACTCACTCACTCACTCACTCACTCACTCACTCACTCACACACACACACACACACACACACACACACACACACACTCACTCACTCACTCACTCACTCACTCACTCACTCACTCACTCACTCACTCAGAGTCTAGCTCAGATGAGTCTGGCCTCTCCCTCCATGTCTGGCGGCAGATCACACACTCCTGTGAAGTGCATCTCCTTCCCCCGCCCCCCCGGCCCCCCGCCGGCGCGCCCCCCCAGGCTGGGAGACCGCTGCTGGGCCTGGGGGTCCGGAGACGTCCTGCAGGGGATCCCGCCGGCCCGCCTCTCTTTCAGGAAGACATCGAGACGGCGCAGCATCTGCTTCGGGTTCTTTTTGGCAAACAGCTCCACTTCTGAAGGGGGTGGGGGGTGGGTGGGGTACAGCATAGTATCACGATGGGGGGGGGGGGGGATACAGCATAGTATCACGATAGGAGGGGTGGGGGGGACACAGCATAGTATCACGATAGGAGGGGTGGGGGGGATACAGCATAGTATCACGATAGGAGGGGTGGGGGGGACACAGCATAGTATCACGATAGGAGGGGTGGGGGGGATACAGCATAGTATCACGATAGGAGGGGTGGGGGGATACAGCATAGTATCACGATAGGAGGGGTGGGGGGATACAGCATAGTATCACGATAGGGGGGGTGGGGGGGATACAGCATAGTATCACGATAGGAGGGGTGGGGGGGATACAGCATAGTATCACGATAGGAGGGGTGGGGGGGATACAGCATAGTATCACGATAGGAGGGGGTGGGGGGATACAGCATAGTATCACGATAGGGGGGGTGGGGGGGATACAGCATAGTATCACGATAGGGGGGGTGGGGGGGATACAGCATAGTATCACGATAGGGGGGGTGGGGGGGATACAGCATAGTATCACGATAGGAGGGGTGGGGGGGACACAGCATAGTATCACGATAGGAGGGGTGGGGGGATACAGCATAGTATCACGATAGGAGGGGTGGGGGGGATACAGCATAGTATCACGATAGGAGGGGTGGGGGGGACACAGCATAGTATCACGATAGGAGGGGTGGGGGGGATACAGCATAGTATCACGATAGGAGGGGTGGGGGGGATACAGCATAGTATCACGATAGGGGGGGTGGGGGGGATACAGCATAGTATCACGATAGGAGGGGTGGGGGGGACACAGCATAGTATCACGATAGGAGGGGTGGGGGGGATACAGCATAGTATCACGATAGGAGGGGTGGGGGGGATACAGCATAGTATCACGATAGGAGGGGTGGGGGGGACACAGCATAGTATCACGATAGGAGGGGTGGGGGGGACACAGCATAGTATCACGATAGGGGGGGGGGGATACAGCATAGTATCACGATAGGAGGGGTGGGGGGGACACAGCATAGTATCACGATAGGAGGGGTGGGGGGGACACAGCATAGTATCACGATAGGAGGGGTGGGGGGGACACAGCATAGTATCACGATAGGAGGGGTGGGGGGGGGGGGGGGATACAGCATAGTATCACGATGGGGGGGGGGGGGGATACAGCATAGTATCACGATGGGGGGGGGGGATACAGCATAGTATCACGATAGGGGGGGGGGATACAGCATAGTATCACGATAGGGGGGGGGGATACAGCATAGTATCACGATAGGAGGGGTGGGGGGGATACAGCATAGTATCACGATAGGAGGGGTGGGGGGGACACAGCATAGTATCACGATAGGAGGGGTGGGGGGGACACAGCATAGTATTGCGATATTTTCAGTGGCAATAGGCTCCAAGTATGGATCTAGTCTCGCAGCTGTGCCGGGGGGGCAATAAAAGACAAGTTGCATCTGCATCGTCATAGCGACGTGATTATAGCGTCGTTGTTTTCCTATTAAAGCTCGATATGTCGCTATCAGCTGGAACTTGAGACTATTACAATGGACATGTGGAAACCTGGTTACCTTTGAGCACAAAGCCAGAGTCAGCGATGGTCTTCTGCTGGGTCTTCCACACCTGGTACAGGTGCAGGTACGTGGCAACGTAGAACTCATTCAGGACCCCCACCACCTGCTGACGACGGTTACACTCCCTGGAGAGACAGGAGACAGAGCATGGGTTAAAATAGCACACAGAGAGACACACACACACACACACAGAGACACACACACAGAGACACACACACATATTAAAGTAACACTCAGGCACCGTCTCCACGACTACGTTTTGGTAGGGGGAAATGCAGGGGGAATGAGAGGGGGAAACGCCAGAGCAGGGGGAATGAGAGGGGGAACACCAGAGCAGGGGGAATGAGAGGGGGAAACGCCAGAGCAGGGGTAATGAGAGGGGGAAACACCAGAGCAGGGGGAATGAGAGGGGAAACGCCAGAGCAGGGGGAATGAGAGGGGGAACACCAGAGCAGGGGGAATGAGAGGGAACAGGGGGAATGAGAGGGGGGAACACCAGAGCAGAGGGAATGAGAGGGGGAAACGCCAGAGCAGGGGTAATGAGAGGGGGAAACACCAGAGCAGGGGGAATGAGAGGGGGAAACGCCAGAGCAGGGGGAATGAGAGGGGGAACACCAGAGCAGGGGGAATGAGAGGGAACAGGGGGAATGAGAGGGGGGAACACCAGAGCAGAGGGAATGAGAGGGAGCAGGGGGAATGAGAGGGGGACTCACTTTGACAAGGCTTCCTCTCGGAGGACCTGCAGAGCGATGCGCGTCATGTTGATCGACATCACGCTGAACGGGAAGTTCTGAAGCAGAAAATACACAGATAACAGGTCATTGTGTGTGTGTGTGTGTGTGTGTGTGTGTGTGTTTACGTGTGTGTGTCTCAGCTCTAGCCACTGAAAAGAAATAAGCTGAGCTGGGTAAAGGATGCACCTTATAACCCTCCTGTTGTCTTCGGGTCAAATTTGACTCCTTTCCAAAAAGAAACAGCTGATACCTGAGTGGGGTGCTGTGATAACTTGTAGATGTCTCGGGCCAGAGGCAGAGTCTCCGGGTCCATCACCAGGTACAGCGTGTGCATCAGTCCCAGGAAACCAGTGCCACGCAGGTCAGTGGCCGGGTCTGCACCTGCAACACAAAGACGACAAAAAACAACACATCGAGTCCTTTGGTGTCCATGATCAGTGCGAAACACTGTCAATACTTTTAGATAAATACATTTACTTGGAGTCTGGTGGAGATATGCTGCTCTATACACGCTAAAAGTAGTGATTATTTACATGGAGTCTGGTGGAGATATGCTGCTCTATACACGCTAAAAGTAGTGATTATTTACATGGAGTTTGGTGGAGATATGCTGCTCTATACATGCTAAAAGTAGTGATTATTTACATGGAGTCTGGTGGAGATATGCTGCTCTATACACGCTAAAAGTAGTGATTATTTACATGGAGTCTGGTGGAGATATGCTGCTCTATACACGCTAAAAGTAGTGATTATTTACATGGAGTCTGGTGGAGATATGCTGCTCTATACACGCTAAAAGTAGTGATTATTTACATGGAGTCTGGTGGAGATATGCTGCTCTACACACGCTAAAAGTAATGATTATTTACATGGAGTCTGGTGGAGATATGCTGCTCTATACATGCTAAAAGTAGTGATTATTTACATGGAGTCTGGTGGAGATATGCTGCTCTACACATGCTAAAAGTAGTGATTATTTACATGTAGTCTGGTGGAGATATGCTGCTCTATACACACTAAAAGTAGTGATTATTTACATGGAGTCTGGTGGGTTTGGTAATGGTGATTTCGGGGCTGTTTTATTTTAAACTAAAAGAATCTTACTAAAAATGAAAAAGAATTAGATGGATGAATTTGATATGAACATCCAGACTTGAAGAGCAGGAGGTCGCCGGCGTCTCACCCTGAAAGCCGATGTTTTCCCAGTGTGCCCCGAAGCGAGGACAGTCCAGCTTGCTGCCAATCAGCCGCTTATAGATGGTCTGGAGGACACGCATGTGGACGGTTTGGCTGTTGTCCACATGGCCTAAAGAAAAACACAAACATTAACAGGAGGGAAAATCTGTTTTTTTAGCACATAAGAGACGTCTCCTGTTCAACAGCCAATAGAGAAGTCAGCTGGTAGAGTCTCCAGGGGCTGGTTTTAGGACATAAGAGACGTCTCTTACTATACGAAGTATTTCACTATCACTACCCTCATTCATATTTGTAGACACTACAAATGGTATCCAGCTACAAAAATCCTGAGAGTGGTTTCTCTGCCGACCGGAGACCGGATTTGGTCTGAACTGGGCATTAAAAACACTTCTAACACTCACACTGTGCAATGGCGAAGACCAGGTCCCTCTCCTCAAGGAGCTCCCTGTGCAGCCGCGGCGGTCCGAAGAGGAAGTGGGTGATTGCCGCCAGACCCGTCCTGCGAATGGTCGGCTGGATGTTCTTCTACAGAATTACAAAACCACCTTAATACTGTATCTGAAGTCTCTTTATATAGACCTTAGTGGTCCCTAATACTGTATCTGAAGTCTCTTTATATAGACCTTAGTGGTCCCTAATACTGTATCTGAAGTCTCTTTTATATAGACCTTAGTGGTCCCCTAATACTGTATCTGAAGTCTCTTTATATAGACCTTAGTGGTCCCTAATACTGTATCTGAAGTCTCTTTATATAGACCTTAGTGGTCCCTAATACTGTATCTGAAGTCTCTTTTATATAGACCTTAGTGGTCCCTAATACTGTATCTGAAGTCTCTTTTATATAGACCTTAGTGGTCCCTAATACTGTATCTGAAGTCTCTTTTATATAGACCTTAGTGGTCCCTAATACTGTATCTGAAGTCTCTTTATATAGACCTTAGTGGTCCCTAATACTGTATCTGAAGTCTCTTTATATAGACCTTAGTGGTCCCTAATACTGTATCTGAAGTCTCTTTATATAGACCTTAGTGGTCCCTAATACTGTATCTGAAGTCTCTTTTATATAGACCTTAGTGGTCCCCTAATACTGTATCTGAAGTCTCTTTATATAGACCTTAGTGGTCCCCTAATACTGTATCTGAAGTCTCTTTATATAGACCTTAGTGGTCCCTAATACTGTATCTGAAGTCTCTTTATATAGACCTTAGTGGTCCCTAATACTGGATCTGAAGTCTCTTTATATAGACCTTAGTGGTCCCTAATACTGTATCTGAAGTCTCTTTATATAGACCTTAGTGGTCCCCTAATACTGTATCTGAAGTCTCTTTATATAGACCTTAGTGGTCCCTAATACTGTATCTGAAGTCTCTTTTATATAGACCTTAGTGGTCCCCTAATACTGTATCTGAAGTCTCTTTATATAGACCTTAGTGGTCCCCTAATACTGTATCTGAAGTCTCTTTATATAGACCTTAGTGGTCCCCTAATACTGTATCTGGAGTGTTTTCTGGTCTGTTACCAGCAGGTCCCCGAGGTCTGCGGTCTGGAAGAACTGCAGCGCTTCGTTGAAGGAGATGATCGGGGTCGGGCTCGAGTCCTCAGAGAGCGCTGCAGGGGAGAACATATATGTAACATAAATTATAAATTTCCGATGATGATTTCATAAATAAGAATATCTGAGCAGAAAGATACAAAATGTTGTTTACTTCACAACATTAGCAGCCATTTTCCCTGTTGCCATGGGAACATTATGAAGTTACAAAATTAACAGTCTCTTCTTCATCAAACTACAGTTTTTACAATTTCCCGCAATTTCTTCCTCTCCCTCCTCCTCCTCCTCATCCTCCTCTCACTCCTCCTCCTCCTCCTCTCCCGCTTCCTCCTCCTCCTCTTCTTCTCCCTCTTCCTCCTCTCCCTCCTCCTCCTCCTCCTCTCCCTCTCCCTCCTCTCACTCCTCCTCCTCCTCCTCTCCCTCCTCCTCCTCCTCCTCCTCTCCCTCCTCCTCCTCCTTTCCCTCTTCCTCCTCCTCCTCCTCTCCTCCTCTTCTCCCTCTTCCTCCTGTCCCTCCTCCTCTTCTCCCTCTCCCTCCCTCTTCCTCCTCCTCCTTCTCCTCCTCTCCTCCTCCTCCAGTTTTTCCAAGTTCCCGCATATTCCATCTCATTTTTTAAGAAAAAGTGTCTCATAATCAAGGACTTTTGCAACAATCACAAATAACTCTGGATTTGGATTCTGGAGAGAGAGAGAGAGAGAGAGAGAGAGAGAGAGAGAGAGAGAGAGAGAGAGCGAGAGAGAGATAGAGAGAGAGAGAGTGAGAGAGAGAGCGAGAGAGAGAGAGAGAGAGAGAGACAGAGAGAGAGAGAGACAGAGATAGAGACAGACAGAGACGGAGAGAGACAGAGATAGAGAGAGAGAGAGTGAGAGAGAGAGCGAGAGAGAGAGAGAGAGAGACAGAGAGAGAGAGAGAGAGAGAGAGAGACAGAGAGAGAGAGAGACAGAGAGAGAGACAGAGACAGAGAGAGAGAGAGAGACAGAGAGAGAGAGACTGAGAGAGAGAGAGAGACAGAGAGAGAGAGAGACAGAGAGTCTGACCTGGCTGGAGGTTCTCCAGAGCGTCCCACTCCTCTCTCGCCTTCTCCAGCTCCACATCTTCCTCTGTGGAGAGAATGAGAAAATAAATCTCACGAGACAAATACGCAGCCAGGTCAGTGAAAACAAGCGACTTTTCTACGGCGCGTCTGTGTTTGTGTGTATACTGTATATGATGTGTGTGTGTCTCTGTGTGTGTGTGTGTGTGTGTGTCTCTGTGTGTGTGTGTGTGTGTCTGTGTGTGTGTGTGTGTGTGTCTCTGTGTGTGTGTGTGTGTGTCTGTGTGTGTGTGTGCTACCTGCAGGCTGCAGCTGGTCTCCTCCTACCAGCGTCTGCAGGAGTCCGTTCTGCTTCAGCGCCGAAATCTGACAATAAAACAACAATCATGGAGGGACCTTCCTTTCAGAGTAAAAGACAACGTGCTACCTCAATTGACTCGTAAATATTCGAGAGATCCGGCATGGAGCCCTGATCCTCAGATCTCTGCAGGGTAAATCCAGACAGCTAGCTAGACTATCTGTCCAATCTGAGAACTATGGTTACCTGGTCCTCAGGTCTCTGCAGGGTAAATCCAGACAGCTAGCTAGACTATCTGTCCAATCTGAGGACTATGGTTACCTGGTCCTCAGGTCTCTGCAGGGTAAATCCAGACAGCTAGCTAGACTATCTGTCCAATCTGAGGACTATGGTTACCTGGTCCTCAGATCTCTGCAGGGTAAATCCAGACAGCTAGCTAGACTATCTGTCCAATCTGAGGACTATGGTTACCTGGTCCTCAGGTCTCTGCAGGGTAAATCCAGACAGCTAGCTAGACTATCTGTCCAATCTGAGGACTATGGTGACATGGTCCTCAGGTCTCTGCAGGGTAAATCCAGACAGCTAGCTAGACTATCTGTCCAATCTGAGGACTATGGTTACCTGGTCCTCAGATCTCTGCAGGGTAAATCCAGACAGCTAGCTAGACTATCTGTCCAATCTGAGGACTATGGTTACCTGGTCCTCAGGTCTCTGCAGGGTAAATCCAGACAGCTAGCTAGACTATCTGTCCAATCTGAGGACTATGGTTACCTGGTCCTCAGATCTCTGCAGGGTAAATCCAGACAGCTAGCTAGACTATCTGTCCAATCTGAGGACTATGGTTACCTGGTCCTCAGGTCTCTGCAGGGTAAATCCAGACAGCTAGCTAGACTATCTGTCCAATCTGAGGACTATGGTTACCTGGTCCTCAGATCTCTGCAGGGTAAATCCAGACAGCTAGCTAGACTATCTGTCCAATCTGAGGACTATGGTTACCTGGTCCTCAGATCTCTGCAGGGTAAATCCAGACAGCTAGCTAGACTATCTGTCCAATCTGAGTTTTCTGTTGACTGAAACTACGTTTGAGTGGCACCGTGGCTCTGTCCAGCGCTTAGCCCCCGCCCACAATGACTGTGATTGGTTAAAAGAAATGCCAATAACCAGAGCAGGTTGTCCTCCCATCCATGAATGCTGTGTGGACTAGTCAGACCTTCCTCTGCAGAGCTGTGGAGGAAGGTCTGGCTATGATGGACTAGTGTGTGTGAACACACTCAGTGTGAGAAGAAAGTGAATGTAACCGTGTGTGTGTGTGTGTGTGTGTGTGTGTGTGTGTGTACAGTATATAGTAGTATAGTCCTGTATAGTTACTAAGGGTGTGACGAGATTAAAACGGGACGAGATTTCTCGTCGAGGTGAAGTTGTCTCGTGAGGCGATGTGATGTCAGCGTGATGGAGCGTGAAATTACTATTGAAGATCCTTAGCAGTACTTTGGTTATTGATACACTTACTGTTTGCATTTAAAGTGTTATTTTTTTGTTATTTACACATTTTATTTATACTGTTTATTTTTTTATGTTCGGTTTGTGGAAAGGAGTTAGATTTCTGAAATTGTGAAAGAAGTACAGAAATTGTACAGAAGCCAGTTGGTAGAGTTTATACAAAACATTTTGCAGTGTTTGCACGTCCTTTACTGCATATAATTCATTAAAATAGTAAAAAAAAAAGTTAAATAACATTCATCATTAATAGTTGATTTCAAAATGCACCTAAATTGTTTTGCATTTTGTGATTTTTCAGTTGAATAAAAAAACTATTTTCCATTCATATATTTCATGGAGGATTTCTTTAATTTTTTTTTAAAAATCTCGTCTCGTCTCGTTCTCGTGGACCCAATCTCGTGATGTGTCTCGTCTCGTGGAGTAAGCGTCTCGTCACACCCCTAATAGTTACGGTATGATGTAATTACCGGCAGGGATGCGAGCGGCGTGCTCCCGTTGGTGCGTTGCTCGGTGACTAGCAGTCCGTTCAGGACCTGTGGAGACAACAGATCAATCAGTTAGTCCTCAACTATTATTATATACTATACTAAACTATTGATTATAATCATGTGATCAGTCTGAGGCATTTGTGTGTGTCTGTGTGTGTCTGTGTGTGTGTGTCTGTGTGTGTGTGTCAATATACAGGGGAACTCTGATCTACATTTTAGAGACAGCACAAATCCCTTCATCCACTCATCCATCCCTTCATCCCTTCATCCATCCATCGAGGATTTAACCCACTCATTAATGGGAAAAACAACACGATAAATCAACCAAGGTGATTTTTACTCACAGGCTTATGGTTGGAGTGTCCATTGGTGACGTCCTCCAATGGTTTACATTCACGGGACAAACCATTCAGGCCCTAACGTGGGGGGGGGCAGACACAGAGAAGGTGTTTCAGACATTTACAGCAAAATGTTTCTCATGTATAGAAAAAAAATTATATTTGGTGTAAACCAAACATAAAACTCAGAATGGCTGCAGAGTAGAACTTCATGTAGAGTAATCTATCTAGAAACTGGAGGAACGTCTGCCTGTCTGTCTCTCTCTCTCTGCCTGTCTGTCTCTCTCTCCGCCTGTCTGTCTCTCTCTCTCTGCCTGTCTGTCTCTCTCTCTCTGCCTGTCTGTCTCTCTCTCTCTGCCTGTCTGTCTCTCTCTCCGCCTGTCTGTCTCTCTCTCTCTGCCTGTCTGTCTCTCTCTCTCTGCCTGTCTGTCTGTCTCTCTCTCTCTGCCTGTCTGTCTCTCTCTCTGCCTGTCTGTCTGTCTCTCTCTCTCTCCCTCTCTGCCTGTCTGTCTCTCTCTCTGCTTGTCAAATCGCAATTATATTGCATCGTGATATAAATATGGTGATGATAGCCACGCCACTGAACCTGTATGGAAATACACACACACACACACACACACACACACACACACACACACACACACACACACACACACACACACACACACACACACCTCGGTGTGGGATGAGACATCGATGTCCTCCTCCATTGCATCGAGCGGGTCGTCTGCTGATTCTGACCCTACAGGCTCCCGTAGACCGAGGCGGGCTCCATGGTTTCTGGCGTGCACCGGTGCGCTTATACGCTAGCGTCCACGTAAACGATGACCCGGCGTCCTCGGTCAGCGGCTCGATCCCCCAAAACCGTCACTGGCAGGACAAATCCATGGTTTGATTGTCTCACGGCAACAAGGCGGTTGTGTTAGCTCCTTTTAAAGTCTCTTTTCCTGATCTCCTGTTAGCTTTGAGCAGATTTCATCTAGGGACTCGGGCTCAGAGCTTTCTTAATTTCGCAATTGCGTCCTTGATTGTGTCTTCCAGTATCAGGCTCTCCATCGACGTGTGTGACCGGCCAATAAGAGAGGTTCCTGGGGAGTGCCCTGCGGTCAGCCTTCCCATTTATCTGCTGGTAGCATGGTCTGGTGTGCAGGACTGGGTTATATTAGTAGTATTGGGTAGTATTGTGTAGTATTGGGTAGTATTGTGTAATATTGAGTAGTATTGTGTAGTACTGTGAGATCCAAAACAACTTAAAGTCTTCACAACTTACATTAGAGCCCTCAGGCCGGCACTTTATGGCAGGAAAACATACAACTGATCCAAGTCCTTCATTTGGGCTGAACCCTGTATTTGGGGGAAACCTGTGTGTGTGTGTGTGTGCAGGTATCAGTGCCCCGGAGCACACAGGAGGACACCCCCCAGCGTTGCCTGGAAACGTGCGTCCTTGCTTCCCGTCAGTGGGGGATGTGTGCGGCCGGCGGCGCGGCTCCTCAGCCCCGGGGGACAGACGCTGGGTGATGACATGGCTGTTCAGGGCTGGGCTCTCCCCGACCGGGACGCTGCATCACTCTGGGTCCAGGACGCAGCGAGGGGGACCGGTACGGCTGCGGTTGGACTCGCCACCGGTACCGTGGACGGGGGACGTCTTCAGCCGGACAGGAGACAGAAGCACAGGAGTCCGGGACCGTGGATGGGGGACGTCTTCAGCCGGACAGGAGACAGAAGCACAGGAGTCCGGGACCGTGGATGGGGGACGTCTTCAGCTGGACAGGAGACAGGAGAAAAGGAGTCGGGGACCGTGGATGGGGGACGTCTTCAGAAGGACAGGAGACAGAAGCACAGGAGTCCGGGGAGATGTGACGACATCTGACAACTGGAAGAAAAAGAAGAACTACACTCATATGTCTTTTCTTTTTTTGAGTATAAAGTATGCAGTGTGAGTATAAAGTATGCAGTGTGAGTATAAAGTATGCAATGTGAGTATACAGTATGCAGTGTGAGTATAAAGTTTGCAGTGTGAGTATAAAGTATGCAGTGTGAGTATAAAGTATGCAGTGTGAGTATGCAGAGTGAGTATAAAGTATGCAGTGTGAGTATAAAGTATGCAGTATCTGTAGTATTTACATGTCCACAATCCGCTTTGACAGCTACAACAGCGACGTGACGTCCCCTAGCTAACGTCCTCCCCGTAACGTTAACAACCAGCCGCCTAGCAACATGCTAGCTAACGTTAACAACCAGCCGCCTAGCAACATGCTAGCTAGCGTTAGCAACCAGCCGCCTAGCAACATGCTAGCTAGCGTTAGCCGCGACAGATACGCAGCTTCTGTGTTCTTCCTGAACGTCTCACACACGCAGGGCGGATGAACCCGCTAAACGAGCTATCTCATGACTATACCAGGTCTATTAAAGCAGCGTTAGCGGAGAGCTAGCCAGCTAGCTATCAGGCTAACTAACGGGCTAGCTAGCTGTCAAGCTAACTAACGGGCTAGCTAGCTGTCAGGCTAACTAACGGGCTAGCTAGCTGTCAGGCTAACTAACGGGCTAGCTAGCTGTCAGGCTAACTAACGGGCTAGCTAGCTGAAGCTATATTAAAGTGTAACGGGAACGTCCGTCGGCAGTGTAATAATGAATCCGCTTTAGTTTTTAAGGTTTATTTAAGACGTGGACGTGCCGTGGTCTGTCCGAGTACATTGAGAGGTATAAGACGTTTTAAAGTACCTTAGTTAGTTAGTTAGTTTATAATGTTTCTCCCTCCAATCTCAGCGTCCCTTCCTCCGTCCGGTGGCCGAGTTTGCGTTTTCCTAGGACAGCGAAGACGATGGCCCGCCCTACTCGGCCTCTGATTGGCCAGAACTCGTTTCCTTCGTGGGTTGGATTGGTTAGATTTTCTCAATGGGGAGTAAGATTGGTTAAAGAATACCATGGTGAGCCAATCAGAGGCAGAGTAAATCAGAGTAAGGCGGGACATTCCCTCGCCATCCTAAGTCGAAGAAAAGCATCCTGGGAATTGTAGGTCCCCATCTGCCTGTAACTTCATTACGTCATTGCTTTTCTCACTCAGAGAGCTGAGTATGTGACACCAATACCTGAACGATGTCTTTATGCCAAATATTACACTAAAAACACATCAAATATTACATTAAAAACACATTAAATATTACATTAAAAACACATTAAATATTACATTAAAACACATTAAATATTACACTAAAAACACATTAAATATTACACTAAAAACACATTAAATATTACATTAAAAACACATTAAATATTACATGAAAACACATAAAATATTACACTAAAAACACATTAAATATTACATTAAAACACATTAAATATTACATTAAAACATAAAATATTACACTAAAAACACATCAAATATTACATTAAAAACACATTAAATATTACATTAAAAACACATTAAATATGACATTAAAACACATTAAATATTACATTAAAACATAAAATATTACACTAAAACACATTAAATATTACACTAAAAACACATTAAATATTACACTAAAACACATTAAATATTACATTAAAAACACATTAAATATTACATTAAAACACATTAAATATTACATTAAAACATAAAATATTACACTAAAACACATTACATATTACACTAAAAACACATTAAATATTACACTAAAAACACATCAAATATTACATTAAAAACACATTAAATATTACATTAAAACACATTAAATATTACACTAAAAACACATTAAATATTACATTAAAACACATTAAATATTACATTAAAACATAAAATATTACACTAAAACACATTAAATATTACACTAAAAACACATTAAATATTACACTAAAAACACATCAAATATTACATTAAAAACACATTAAATATTACATTAAAACACATTAAATATTACACTAAAACACATTAAATATTACATTAAAACACATTAAATATTACACTAAAAACACATTAAATATTACACTAAAAACACATTAATTATTACAATAAAACACATTAAATATTACACTAAAACACATTAAATATTACACTAAAAAACATAAAATATTACATTAAAAACACATGAAATATTACATGAAAAACACATTAAATTTGCTTGTTTCTAACGCTACGGCTCCGTTAGCTTGTTTCTAACGCTACAGCTCTGTTAGCTTGTTTCTAATGCTACAGCTCCGTTAGCTTGTTTCTAACATTACGGCTCCGTTAGCTTGTTTCTAATGCTACGGCTCCGTTAGCTTGTTTCTAACATTACGGCTCTCTGTTAGCTTGTTTCTAACATTACGGCTCTGTTAGCTTGTTTCTAATGCTACGGCTCCATTAGCTTGTTTCTAACATTACGGCTCCGTTAGCTTGTTTCTAATGCTACGGCTCCGTTAGCTTGTTTCTAACATTACGGCTCTGTTAGCTTGTTTCTAACATTACGGCTCTGTTAGCTTGTTTCTAATAATACGGCTCCGTTAGCTTGTTTCTAACATTACGGCTCCGTTAGCTTGTTTCTAATGCTACGGCTCCGTTAGCTTTTTTCTAACATTACGGCTCTGTTAGCTTGTTTCTAACATTACGGCTCTGTTAGCTTGTTTCTAACGCTACGGCTCCGTTAGCTTGTTTCTAACATTACGGCTCTGTTAGCTTGTTTCTAACATTACGGCTCCGTTAGCTTGTTTCTAACATTACGGCTCTGTTAGCTTGTTTCTAATGCTACGGCTCCGTTAGCTTGTTTCTAACGCTACGGCTCCGTTAGCTTGTTTCTAACGCTACGGCTCCGTTAGCTTGTTTCTAACATTACGGCTCAGTTAGCTTGTTTCTAATAATACGACTCCGTTAGCTTGTTTCTAACGCTACGGCTCCGTTAGCTTGTTTCTAACATTACGGCTCCGTTAGCTTGTTTCTAATGCTACGGCTCCGTTAGCTTGTTTCTAACATTACGGCTCTGTTAGCTTGTTTCTGACATTACGGCTCAGTTAGCTTGTTTCTAATAATACGACTCCGTTAGCTTGTTTCTAACGCTACGGCTCCGTTAGCTTGTTTCTAACATTACGGCTCCGTTAGCTTGTTTCTAATGCTACGGCTCCGTTAGCTTGTTTCTAACGCTACGGCTCCGTTAGCTTGTTTCTAACATTACGGCTCAGTTAGCTTGTTTCTAATAATACGACTCCGTTAGCTTGTTTCTAACGCTACGGCTCCGTTAGCTTGTTTCTAACATTACGGCTCCGTTAGCTTGTTTCTAATGCTACGGCTCCGTTAGCTTGTTTCTAACATTACGGCTCTGTTAGCTTGTTTCTGACATTACGGCTCTGTTAGCTTGTTTCTAACGCTACGGCTCCGTTAGCTTGTTTCTAACATTACGGCTCTGTTAGCTTGTTTCTAACATTACGGCTCCGTTAGCTTGTTTCTAACATTACGGCTCTGTTAGCTTGTTTCTAATGCTACGGCTCCGTTAGCGTGTTTCTAACGCTACGGCTCCGTTAGCTTGTTTCTAACGCTACGGCTCCGTTAGCTTGTTTCTAACATTACGGCTCAGTTAGCTTGTTTCTAATAATACGACTCCGTTAGCTTGTTTCTAACGCTACGGCTCCGTTAGCTTGTTTCTAACATTACGGCTCCGTTAGCTTGTTTCTAATGCTACGGCTCCGTTAGCTTGTTTCTAACATTACGGCTCTGTTAGCTTGTTTCTAACATTACGGCTCCGTTAGCTTGTTTCTAACATTACGGCTCTGTTAGCTTGTTTCTAATGCTACGGCTCCGTTAGCTTGTTTCTAACGCTACGGCTCCGTTAGCTTGTTTCTAACACTACGGCTCCGTTAGCTTGTTTCTAACATTACGGCTCAGTTAGCTTGTTTCTAATGCTACGGCTCCGTTAGCTTGTTTCTAACGCTACGGCTCCGTTAGCTTGTTTCTAATGCTACGGCTCCGTTAGCTTGTTTCTAACATTACGGCTCAGCTAGCTTGTTTCTAACGCTACGGCTCCGTTAGCTTGTTTCTAATGCTACGGCTCTGTTAGCTTGTTTCTAACGCTACGGCTCTGTTAGCTTGTTTCTAATGCTACAGCTCCGTTAGCTTGTTTCTAACATTACGGCTCTGTTAGCTTGTTTCTAACATTACGGCTCTGTTAGCTTGTTTCTAACGCTACGGCTCCGTTAGCTTGTTTCTAACATTACGGCTCTGTTAGCTTGTTTCTAACATTACGCTCCGTTAGCTTGTTTCTAACATTACGGCTCTGTTAGCTTGTTTCTAATGCTACGGCTCCGTTAGCTTGTTTCTAACGCTACGGCTCCGTTAGCTTGTTTCTAACGCTACGGCTCCGTTAGCTTGTTTCTAACATTACGGCTCAGTTAGCTTGTTTCTAATAATACGACTCCGTTAGCTTGTTTCTAACGCTACGGCTCCGTTAGCTTGTTTCTAACATTACGGCTCCGTTAGCTTGTTTCTAATGCTACGGCTCCGTTAGCTTGTTTCTAACGCTACGGCTCCGTTAGCTTGTTTCTAACATTACGGCTCAGTTAGCTTGTTTCTAATAATACGACTCCGTTAGCTTGTTTCTAACGCTACGGCTCCGTTAGCTTGTTTCTAACATTACGGCTCCGTTAGCTTGTTTCTAATGCTACGGCTCCGTTAGCTTGTTTCTAACGCTACGGCTCCGTTAGCTTGTTTCTAACATTACGGCTCAGTTAGCTTGTTTCTAATAATACGACTCCGTTAGCTTGTTTCTAACGCTACGGCTCCGTTAGCTTGTTTCTAACATTACGGCTCCGTTAGCTTGTTTCTAATGCTACGGCTCCGTTAGCTTGTTTCTAACATTACGGCTCTGTTAGCTTGTTTCTGACATTACGGCTCTGTTAGCTTGTTTCTAATGCTACGGCTCCGTTAGCTTGTTTCTAACATTACGGCTCTGTTAGCTTGTTTCTAACATTACGGCTCCGTTAGCTTGTTTCTAACATTACGGCTCTGTTAGCTTGTTTCTAATGCTACGGCTCCGTTAGCTTGTTTCTAACGCTACGGCTCCGTTAGCTTGTTTCTAACACTACGGCTCCGTTAGCTTGTTTCTAACATTACGGCTCAGTTAGCTTGTTTCGAATGCTACGGCTCCGTTAGCTTGTTTCTAACGCTACGGCTCCGTTAGCTTGTTTCTAATGCTACGGCTCCGTTAGCTTGTTTCTAACATTACGGCTCAGCTAGCTTGTTTCTAACGCTACGGCTCCGTTAGCTTGTTTCTAATGCTACGGCTCTGTTAGCTTGTTTCTAACGCTACGGCTCTGTTAGCTTGTTTCTAATGCTACAGCTCCGTTAGCTTGTTTCTAACATTACGGCTCTGTTAGCTTGTTTCTAACATTACGGCTCTGTTAGCTTGTTTCTAACGCTACGGCTCCGTTAGCTTGTTTCTAACATTACGGCTCTGTTAGCTTGTTTCTAACATTACGCTCCGTTAGCTTGTTTCTAACATTACGGCTCTGTTAGCTTGTTTCTAATGCTACGGCTCCGTTAGCTTGTTTCTAACGCTACGGCTCCGTTAGCTTGTTTCTAACGCTACGGCTCCGTTAGCTTGTTTCTAACATTACGGCTCAGTTAGCTTGTTTCTAATGCTACGGCTCCGTTAGCTTGTTTCTAACGCTACGGCTCCGTTAGCTTGTTTCTAATGCTACGGCTCCGTTAGCTTGTTTCTAACATTACGGCTCAGCTAGCTTGTTTCTAACGCTACGGCTCCGTTAGCTTGTTTCTAATGCTACGGCTCTGTTAGCTTATTTCTAACGCTACGGCTCTGTTAGCTTGTTTCTAACGCTACGGCTCCGTTAGCTTGTTTCTAATGCTACGGCTCTGTTAGCTTGTTTCTAATGCTACGGCTCCGTTAGCTTGTTTCTAACATTACGGCTCTGTTAGCTTGTTTCTAACATTACGGCTCTGTTAGCCTGTTTCTAACGCTACGGCTCCGTTAGCTTGTTTCTAACATTACGGCTCTGTTACCTTGTTTCTAACATTACGCTCCGTTAGCTTGTTTCTAACATTACGGCTCTGTTAGCTTGTTTCTAATGCTACGGCTCCGTTAGCTTGTTTCTAACGCTACGGCTCCGTTAGCTTGTTTCTAACGCTACGGCTCCGTTAGCTTGTTTCTAACATTACGGCTCAGTTAGCTTGTTTCTAATGCTACGGCTCCGTTAGCTTGTTTCTAACGCTACGGCTCCGTTAGCTTGTTTCTAATGCTACGGCTCCGTTAGCTTGTTTCTAACATTACGGCTCAGCTAGCTTGTTTCTAACGCTACGGCTCCGTTAGCTTGTTTCTAATGCTACGGCTCTGTTAGCTTATTTCTAACGCTACGGCTCTGTTAGCTTGTTTCTAACGCTACGGCTCCGTTAGCTTGTTTCTAATGCTACGGCTCTGTTAGCTTATTTCTAACGCTACGGCTCTGTTAGCTTGTTTCTAATGCTACGGCTCTGTTAGCTTATTTCTAATGCTACGGCTCCGTTAGCTTGTTTCTAACATTACGGCTCAGCTAGCTTGTTTCTAACGCTACGGCTCCGTTAGCTTGTTTCTAATGCTACGGCTCTGTTAGCTTATTTCTAACGCTACGGCTCTGTTAGCTTGTTTCTAACGCTACGGCTCCGTTAGCTTGTTTCTAATGCTACGGCTCTGTTAGCTTATTTCTAACGCTACGGCTCTGTTAGCTTGTTTCTAACGCTACGGCTCTGTAGACCATCATGCAGCATCATAAAAACCCAAAAGCCATTTATTTCATTCACTCGGTTTAATGAAACATCAATAAATAACATGTGTGAAAGGTGCGGGGGGGGGGCTGTTATAAGCAGCTGGCTTAACTGTGTAATAAGTGTCTGCTAGTGAACAAGGAGTGTATATATATATATATATATATATATATATATATATATATATACACTGTATATGTATGTATGTATGTATATACTGTATATATGAACATGTGTAGTTTAGGCTCAATTCAAACTGGATCAAACACGATTTGTCTCTCCACCGTACAATTGTTTTTATTGAAATAAGGTCCCATGATGGGGGGGGGGGAAGGGGGGCGGGAGGGGGGAAGGGGGTGGGGGGGTGGGGTACTACGAGGGGGGCAGGAAGAAGAAACACACATCTGTGCTGGGATGTTCCTGAGATCTCATCCTTTAATACACTCTATTGTTTCCGCAGGGCAGATTGGTATGAGATCTTATCGAGGGGGGGGGGGGGGGCTGGGCCAAAGGTCAGGAGGCGTCAGCAGGCATGAGCCGTCGCCATGGAAACGTTAGAAGCCATGCGTTGCCTGAGGTGGCCGGCGAAGTCCACCTGCGTCTGAGACAGCACTTTGTTTATGATGGTCTTCGGGATCCAGCCCTGCGGACGACAAGAGACGCTCTTAAAGGAACAGTACGTCACGTCAATAACATGTCTGCTAACATGTCTGCTTACATGTTAAAGGAACAGTACGTCACGTCAATAACATGTCTGATAAAATGCTAACATGTCTGCTAACATGTCTGCTAACATGGTAACATGTCTGGTAACATGTCTGCTAACATGGTAACATGTCTGCTAACATGTCTGCTAAGATGGTAACATGTCTGCTAAGATGATAACATGTCTGCTAACATGTCTGCTAAGATGGTAACATGTCTGTGAACATGGTAACATGTCTGCAAACATGGTAACATGTCTGCGAACATGTCTTATAACATGTCTGCTAACATACTAACACATCTGCTTACATATGCTGACACATGCTAACACCTGCACACATATGCTTTTTTCTAACATGCTAACTTGTGGTAAAAAGCTGACATATCTGATCTTGCTAACAGGCAAACCTATGCTAACACATGCTAATCCCCATAGTAAATAGTCAGTAGTTGCAGGGTTGGTGGTTACCATGGTGAAGCAACATGGCCGCCACATACCTTCAGATCTATGCTCAGTAACCAGGTGAACTGGGTCTTGTTCGGGTCGTGGGCCGACGGCTTCATGACGATGCAGGTCGGCCCGTTCTCCGCCCTGAAACACAACCAGCGCTCATTCATAAACACGCAGAACAACCGGAGACACGTGCGTGGACACTGTTTCTCTTCATAATGTCTTAAGTGTCCATTTCAAATGGGCCCAAAAACATCAGAGAACGCGCCAAAATGTTGAAAAAAAAGCACCCAAATCATTGGCAAAAGTGGTAAAAACGAGGTGTGGCAAAGCTCGGTTGACAGAAAGCCTCAAAAAAACCCTCAGACTTTAAAGAAGAAAGGGACCAAGGAAAGGTTGAAGAAAAACGACAAAAACACGGGAAAACATCGGAAAATGCACCAAAAAACATCGGAAAACATTGGAAAATGCACCAAAAAACATCGGAAAATGCACCAAAAAACATCGTAAAGTGCACCAAAAAACATCGGAAAACATCGGAAAGTGCACCAAAAAACATCGGAAAACATCGGAAAACATTGGAAAATGCACCAAAAAACTTACACATTTGAGCATTTAAAAATGTATTTGAAAATTACAAACTATTTACTTTCTTTTATAATTTGTATTTAATTTAGTTACTTTTTGGCAAAAGTAACTAGTAATTGTAACTAATTACTTATTAAAAGTAACGTGCCTGTGTGTCTGTGTCTTTGTGTGTGTCTGTGTGTGTGTGTGTGTCTGTCTGTGTGTGTCTGTGTGTGTGTGTCTGTGTGTGTGTGTGTGTGTGTGTGTGTGTGTGTGTGTGGGGGGGTCACCTGACCACGCCCCTCTGCTCCGGCATCAGGGCGTGCTGGGTGGACATCCCCGCCAGGAAGCAGGTGGAGCCGCGGCGCTTGGCACAGCGGACGCTGACGAAGTCCCGCGGTCCGACCACGTTGCCCGGCGTCTCGGCCGCCACCTCGTGGGTCACCATGGTGTCCTGGCCGATCCTCTGGAGGATCTGGGGGGAAAAAGATATAATATAACAACAACAACAACAGCAACAATGATAATAATAATAACAATAATAATAATAATGATAACAACAACAATAATAATAATAACAATAATAACGCACCAAAAATATCGGAAAATGCGCTCAAGAACGTCGGAAAACAAGCCACAAAATGTCGGAAAAAGTCTTGTGTTTTCTCCTTAACTTCTCCAGGACATGAACACCTGTTTCCTGGTGAAAGTCTTGTGTTTTCTCCTTAACTTCTCCAGGACATGAACACCTGTTTCCTGGTGAAAGTCTTGTGTTTTCTCCTTAACTTCTCCAGGACATGAACACCTGTTTCCTGGTGAAAGTCTTGTGTTTTCTCCTTAACTTCTCCAGGACATGAACACCTGTTTCCTGGGTGAAAGTCTTGTGTTTTCTCCTTAACTTCTCCAGGACATGAACACCTGTTTCCTGGTGAAAGTCTTGTGTTTTCTCCTTAACTTCTCCAGGACATGAACACCTGTTTCCTGGTGAAAGTCTTGTGTTTTCTCCTTAACTTCTCCAGGACATGAACACCTGTTTCCTGGTGAAAGTCTTGTGTTTTCTCCTTAACTTCTCCAGGACATGAACACCTGTTTCCTGGTGAAAGTCTTGTGTTTTCTCCTTAACTTCTCCAGGACATGAACACCTGTTTCCTGGTGAAAGTCTTGTGTTTTCTCCTTAACTTCTCCAGGACATGAACACCTGTTTCCTGGTGAAAGTCTTGTGTTTTCTCCTTAACTTCTCCAGGACATGAACACCTGTTTCCTGGTGAAAGTCTTGTGTTTTCTCCTTAACTTCTCCAGGACATGAACACCTGTTTCCTGGTGAAAGTCTTGTGTTTTCTCCTTAACTTCTCCAGGACATGAACACCTGTTTCCTGGTGAAAGTCTTGTGTTTTCTCCTTAACTTCTCCAGCACATGAACACCTGTTTCCTGGTGAAAGTCTTGTGTTTTCTCCTTAACTTCTCCAGGACATGAACACCTGTTTCCTGGTGAAAGTCTTGTGTTTTCTCCTACTTGTGTGTCTTACCTTGACTTGTTTGACGTTGGGGTTCCAGTCCCCCATCTGCTCCATGTTCCCGACCAGCTCCTGGTACAGGTCTTCGTGGTTCTGGTCCATCATCACCTCCAGCCTGAACACCTTCCCGATGTCGGGCAGCACCTTACTCAGGACTCTGTCTCCGTTGGCCTGAGGACCGCAAAGCACAAGTGTCTCAACCCGAGGCTCGCGGCCCCAACTCGGCCCCTCGCCGGCTTCTATCTGGCCCACATATACATATATATATATCTATATCACCTCATATACTATATTAGGCATTGAGTACTTTTTCCTGATGTTCTTGTCACTTTTGGAGCTTTATTTTCTCAAAACTTTTCCAATTTTGTAAAAATATTTTTTAATATCAGACTAATTTTAGTGCAGTAACATTCTTGCATTCTAGGACTTTGACTCGTGTCTGGATATGTGACTACTGCAGTACTGTGACTACTGCAGTACCGTGACTCCTGCAGTACTGTGACTACTGCAGTACTGTGACTCCTGCAGTACCGTGACTCCTGCAGTACCGTGACTCCTGCAGTACTGTGACTATTGCAGTACTGTGACTCCTGCAGTACTGTGACTCCTGCAGTACCGTGACTCCTGCAGTACTGTGACTCCTGCAGTACCGTGACTCCTGCAGTACTGGGACTACTGCAGTACTGTGACTCCTACAGTACTGGGACTACTGCAGTACTGTGACTCCTGCAGTACTGTGACTCCTGCAGTACCTCCTGCAGTACTGTGACTACTGCAGTACTGTGACTCCTGCAGTACTGTGACTCCTGCAGTACCGTGACTCCTGCAGTACTGTGACTCCTGCAGTACCGTGACTCCTGCAGTACTGGGACTACTGCAGTACTGTGACTCCTACAGTACTGGGACTACTGCAGTACTGTGACTCCTGCAGTACTGTGACTCCTGCAGTACCTCCTGCAGTACTGTGACTACTGCAGTACTGTGACTCCTGCAGTACTGTGACTCCTGCAGTACCTCCTGCAGTACTGTGACTACTGCAGTACTGTGACTCCTGCAGTACTGTGACTCCTGCAGCACTGTGACTCCTGCAGTACTGTGACTCCTGCAGTACTGTGACTCCTGCAGTACTGTGTACTCACGGCGACGGTCTCCAGGGCCCAGCCGTCCTGCTGGCTCAGGATGCTGACGGCTTTCTGCAGCGCGTCCTCGCCCTGCTTCAGATAGGACGTCTCCTCCTCGCTGAACCCCCCCGCCTCCTCCAGCCGGGAGCCTGAGGAGCAGACGCCCACTGTTACAGACCAAGCATGTGTGTGTGTGTGTGTGTGTGTGTGTGTGTGTCTCTCTGTGTGTGTGTGTGTGTGTGTGTGTGTGTGTCTGTGTGTCTGTGTGTGTGTGTGTGTGTGTCTCTCTATGTGTGTGTGTGTGTGTGTGTGTGTGTCTCTCTATGTGTGTGTGTGTGTGTCTCTATGTGTGTGTGTGTGTGTGTGTGTGTGTCTGTGTGTCTGTGTGTCTGTGTGTGTGTGTGTGTGTCTCTGTGTGTGTGTGTGTGTGTGTGTGTGTGTGTGTGTGTCTCTCTGTGTGTGTGTGTGTGTGTGTGTGTCTCTGTGTGTGTGTGTGTGTGTGTGTGTGTGTCTCTGTGTGTGTGTGTGTCTCTGTGTGTGTGTGTGTGTGTGTGTGTTTCAGGGCTCTGGATGTTATCTGACACGTTGTTAGTGAGACATCCTCGTCGTGTCCACCGGTCAGCC
>CM057241.1:52500-90000 GCA_029931835.1 Etheostoma nigrum | reverse complement strand
CCTTTGTAGTAGATGTAGCTGAGGAGATACAAGACTGTGTGGGGATCCAGGTTTTCCACCAGCTTGTCAATCTTCCCGTTGGTCTTCTCCCCCACGTATTTATTGATGGTATCAGCACTTTCTGTGGTTTTGGTGAAGTCCACATTGAACCCATCTGCGAAGTACGACTGCTTCAGGGTCTGCAGGAACTCCCGCTTTGGCTTGAAGCCGTCGTCCAGGAACACAGCGGTCCCTTTGCTGGCGTCCCCCTGGGATGGGTTGTTTGCCCCCTGGAGGAGCGTCTGGAAGGCCTGGTCCACACTGGTCTGCGTCAGGAGGGCACTGTTGAAGCCCAGACCCTTGAAAAGCTGGCGGTGCGTCTCCCCATGCGCGCCCACGGACAACGCAGCCAAGGCGGTGGACACGCAGATCGGGGAGAAGAAGATGTTCTTTCCCTGTGAGTCAGCGTGAGCTGCTAGCTTCCTGTAGAGGCCGAAGGAAAACTCTCGGTTTGCTTTGTTCACCAGGGAGACGCTGTTGATGCTGATCACCGCTGATAGGAACCAGAGACCCACGGCTGCACGCATCATCATCATCATCATGCACTAAGACAAAAGAGCACAAGTTCAGCTCCATGGTTTTAAGGAGGGAACTGATTGGACTGGAGGGATTTTCTGAAGTTCAGTATAATGTGAAGCTGATGAATATGCCGGCTGTTAAGTTACTTTTAAAGAAATCTGATTAAAGGCTGCTATTCATCAAGATGGACAACAATACTCATCAAACCTCTTAGCAAAACTTGTGAATCTCCCTAAACAATTCCACCAGTCTCAATTCAGAAACATAGCCTGGCTTCTTACCTCTCCGACCAGAGAAACAACTCAATGCTAATTAGCTCGACCAAACTGGTGCAGACCCAATTAGATGTAACGTTACTGAAGTCTAACTCAAACTGTGGATGTGAGGGTAGAGAGAGCGATAACCAGAACTGAACCTCCAGCCCTCTTTAAAGGACAAAAAGCCAATCAAGCTAATGTGGAGCAGGTGTAGACCAGCAATCAAGCTAATGTGGACCAGGTGTAGACCAGCACACCCCTGCCTGCCTCCTACCAGCTCACATGAGTGGGAGGGGTTATCAACATTGTTTTGTGTGTGTGTGTGGGCCTCTGATTTTGAAAAACCGAGTCAAGGCTAATTATCTCGGTTTTGTGAAATAGCCATAGGGGGCCTATTGCACGAAACTAGGATAAGGGATTAAACCGGGATATTCAGGTTATCCTGGATGAATTTAGCTTTGACTCGGTTGCATGAAACCAGATTGAGACATTGCACGTTTGCCGAGCCAGGATGAACAGGTGAAACTATGTCAAGCCAGGTGTAGATAGCTGGGATAAGTACACGTTCACGGCTATCTCACATAGACCACGGTATCGATCACAGATTTACTGATGCAGAGATGGAGAAGACGCATGCGCAATGTGGTCCGTCACAGCTTCACACACACACACACACACACACAGACACACACATACACACAGAGACAGATAGACAGAAACACACACATAGACACACACACACACACACACACATACACACAAACACAGATTGACATGCACACACACACACACACACAGACACGCACACATACAGACACACACACACATAGATAGATAGACAGACAGACACAGACACACACACAAACACAGAGACACGCACACACACACACAGACAAATAGACAGACACACACACACAAACACAGACACACACACACAAACACAGAGACACACGCGCACACACAGACAGATAGACAGACACACACACAATATTTTCTACACACAAACACACACAAGCACACACAAGCACAGATATACACACACAAAAAAAGACACACACACACAAACACACACAAACACAGATATACACACACACAAAAGACACACACAGACACATAGATACACACAGACACACACATACACACAGAGACAGATAGACAGAAACACACACACATAGACACACACACACACACACACACACACATACACACAAACACAGATTGACATGCACACACACAGACACGCACACATACAGACACACACACACATAGATAGATAGACAGACAGACACATACACAAACACACACACACAAACTCAGACACACAGACACACACACACAAACACAGAGACACGCACACACACACACACAGACAAATAGACAGACACACACACACAAACACAGAGACACACGCGCACACACAGACAGATAGACAGACACACACACAATATTTTCTACACACAAACACACACAAGCACAGATATATACACACAGACAGAGACAGATATACACACACACACAGACACACACACACTCACACAGACACACACAGACAGAGACAGATAGACACACACTGAGACACACAGACACACACACACACACACACAGAGATAAATTATATATTACCATGTCTATTTCTTTAAGAAGACATGTCAGTGGTGGTGTAGTGGTCATGTCACATGCCTTTCATGCTGGAGACCCGAGTTCAAATCCCACAGAGGTATTTTGTCACTTAGTGCCAAAAAGTCTTTTAACATTGTTATGATTATTTAATATTCCGTACATTTTTTGGAAAGAGATGACATCACAGAGATGAAAGGCTTCCTAGCTGCGTTTACAAACATGGACACTGATTATATGTAGCCATGGCAACCGTTTCTCAGACTCTGCAAAACCTTCTATGTCTGTCTGTCTCATTATATATTGCAATGTATAGCTTCCTGAACAAATCATTTGGTGGTGGTGCAGTGGTTATGACACATGCCCTTCATATGGGAAACCCGGGTTCGATTCCCACAGCGGTACCTCAACCAATGTATGCACCATGAATACAGGTTTAGGGCTATTACTATAGCCCAGTGGACATGGACGGGGGTTTGATCCCTGCTGTAGTACATCAACCCTGACAAAGGCCTTTAAAAGATTTTTTTGCTTTAGCAATTAAATTTTTTTCCACATCTTTTTTTTACATTAGTGGTGTTATTCAACTTAATTAAAACCATTCCTACTTTTTCATCTGTTTTTACTACTTAAGCTTCTTCTCACTGATTTAAGCTATTTCTCCAGTTTAGCTTTAGCATTTCAATATTTTCTACAAATTTTACTGATTTAAGCTATTTGTCCAGTTTAGCTTAGCGTTTCAATTTTTTCTACAACTTTTACTGATTTAAGCTATTCAACCAGGTTACCTCTAACAGTTCAGCTATTCAGCATTCCCACGCATTTTCTGCAGGAAATGCATTTTCTAGTTATTCTTACTTATTCCGTACGTTTTTTGGCTCTCTCTAACTTCTGCATACTTTCTGCCATTTAAACCATTCAACTTTTACAATCTTCAGCTCTTTCAGCAGATGATGGGACCTCTTCTACCATCTTTCTACTATTTATACTTTTTCAAATATTAAGCTTTTAAACAATTTTTTTTAACATTAAAGTCAATGAGAGCAAGCTTCAAATCCTTCAAATCTTCTTCTGCACCCAAAATGTTCAGCTCCTTCATACTTTCACCTACAGACGTGCTTCAAACTTTAAAACGTTCACAAAATATTCAGCTATCAGAACTTGGCTTTTCAGATTGATATATTTTACAGTTTTTGTGAAAAAGCTGTTTGTTTACTTTATCCACATGAATTTTATATCAATACGTTCAAAAAGGCCTTCTGGTGCTCATGATGAGGTTATTCTTTTATCTCATATATACTGTATATATATATATATATATAGCTCATATCCCTTTTGGCGCAATGATGATTTGTTTGAGAGCTTGTTTAGTGTCTCAATAGCTGGTAACACAGGTGCCAGCTGCATCGTTAAGAGTTGACATCACAGAGATGAAAGGCTTCCTACTGGTCTTGGTCTCCAAGGCAACCAGACTCTGTATGTCTGCCTGTCGACATCTATGTCTGTCTCTCTCTTCCAGACACAAACACATATACACACACACACAGACACACACATAGACACACACACACACACAAAAACACAGAGACACAGAGACACACACACACACAGACACACACACAGAGACACAGACACAGACACACACACACAATGCACACACACACACACACACACACACACACACATGCACACACACAGAGAGAGACACACACACACACACACACATGTAAACATAAATTATATAGTACCATGTTTATTTCCACAGGAAGACATGTCACTGGTGGTGTAGTGGTTATGTCACATGCCATTCATGCCAGAGACTTGGGTTCAAAACCTACTTAGTGCCAAAAAGTCTTTTAACACTGTTATGATTATTTAATATTCCGTACGTTTTTTGGAAAGAGATGACATCCTAGAGATGAAAGACTTCCTAGCTGCGTTTACAAACATGGACACTGATTATATGTAGCCATGGCAACCGTTTCTCAGACTCTGCAAAAATTTCTGTCTGTCTGTCTCATTATATATTGCAATGTCTAGCTTCCTGAACAAATCCTTTGGTGGTGGTGCAGTGGTTATGACACATGCCCTTCATGTGGGAGACCCGGGTTCAATTCCCACAGCGATACCTCAACCAATGTATGCCCCATGAATACAGGTTTACTAGGGCAATCACTATAGCCCAGTGAGCATGGACGGGGGTTTGATCCCCGCTGTAGTACATCAACCCTGATAAAGGCCTTTAAACTTTTTTTTACATTAGTGGTCTTAATTACAACCTTTATACAACTATTATTACAACATTTGCTGATTTAAGGTATTCAACCAGGTTTTCTACAGTTTAGCTTTAGCATTTAAAAAAAAGTCCACATCTTTTTTTTGCATTAGTGCTGTTATTCAACTTAATTACAACCAGTATACAACTATTATTACAACTTTTACTGATTTAAGGTATTCAACCAGGTTAGCTTTAGCAAATCAGCTATTCAGCATTCCGACGCATTTTCTGCAGGAAATGCATTTTCTAGTTAAGTGTCTAACAGGCTGTGCCATCCCATGCTGCAGATCAAATGGAAACTGGAAATCCCGCCCAGTTCCTGGAGGAGGAAGCCAATTGGTGCGGCATGCTCAACAAACGGGCCAATCAAGGAGAGCCACTGAAGTCTTCCACCAGTTAAAGAGCCTGATTGGCTGCAGCTGCCAGACCAAGAAACTGTGTGTATACTGTGCAATAGCAGCAATGACTATTGTTGTTCATACTTATTATTCCGCCTGTTTTTTGTCCCGCTACTAGTCCCGGGGCATTGTCAACACGCGCACACAAAATACATCAAAATGTGTGTAATGATCGGGAATGGTGGGCTATGACTTTTCAAAGAGATTTGCTGCGTGGTTTTCCCGAAATCGCCAAAAAACAGAATAATATCTCATAGACTTTAATGGAATTCTTCAGAAAATCGCTGAAAATGCCCCCTCTTTGGGGCCGTGCTGTATCGCCATACTTTAACGTAGAAACATGATTAAAAGTTTAAACCGAAGACAAGACTTTGGCGTTTATTGGGCTGAAGGGACGTTCAGATATCAAGCATGGTTTCTCCAAAATCACAGTTAACGTATCGTCCTGTTTTCAGACCGTCTCAGATTTTCCAATGTGTGTGTATTTGGTGGATGTTGAGAGATAGGGGGGGGGGGG
This sequence comes from Etheostoma nigrum, assembly GCA_029931835.1. Taxonomy (NCBI): domain Eukaryota; kingdom Metazoa; phylum Chordata; class Actinopteri; order Perciformes; family Percidae; genus Etheostoma; species Etheostoma nigrum. The sequence goes on along the minus strand of CM057241.1, from coordinate 84,375 downwards.
GGTACAGTACGGATCTCTGAAAGAGTTTTAAACCAATGTCTCTCTCTCCTCCAGTTTTCAGTCTTCAGACATCATGGTTGGTCAAAATGTAGGAAATCTTGTGCCGGTCACAGACATGTAACTATGGAGTCTATCGGACTTAAACTTTTGACTCTGATCGTACCAACTGCCAATAGAAACTATAAAAATAAATATCTGAATTCTTCACTGAAGAAATCACCATAGCAACAAGGAGAAGAGGTGTTATTGGTCAGCTATCATGTCACGATGGACCACACCCACCAGACTCCATGTAAAACATTTTAGCATCTTATAACACTTCATTTAAAGTTGACAGAAACCAACTAAAACTATGAAAAGCTGTTTTTGGTCTTCTCTACACTTTTCCAACCATTACAACTCTAGTGTTGGTTGAAATAAACACTTTACATGTGAAAATATGTTGGCTCTATACACTTTAAAAGTACTGCTTTTTTTTAAATGGAGACTGGTTGGTTTAGCACTAGCTACGTTATAGCAGTTTCTGGTAAACAGAAACATCTGAAATACATTTTATAAAAAAAGTCTTTCAAACATTTTTGTATTTAACTTCTCAAAGACATTCATTCCAAGCTAACCAAGTCCTACTACTTCTTAGTCATTGAAGCCAGCAATCCAGTGTCGTATCATACAGCATTTACAGTAGTTAAGACCTGCCAACTTTAAATTTTCATTTTCCTCAATTAACATTTTGATTAGCCTCAATGTCTAAACACGCCAAGGTAGACTGACCCCGAGCTGTGAGGTCAGTAAAGTTTCTGTAGAAGACCATAAGAAAAGTGTCCAGTTTCCAAAATGGGAAGATTGTCCTGCATTAAGTACTTTTATACTTAAAGTACTTATTCTTGGTCACAACAGTGAGGGTTCAACTACATTCTCCATGCCTAATGTCTTCATGTCAGCGTCAATTTCAATGCTCTTGCGCGTTGACGAGGTGACAGCTGCAACAACAAGACTTCTTTGTTAAGTTAGCTAACTTTTGTGTTGGCGGCGTTGTTAACATTCAAAAATGCCTCCAAAAAAAGAGGCTAAACAGGAAGATGAATATGTGACAATCGCCAGTGTAAATGAACTGCTGCAGCAACAAAAAACAATGTTTACCGCACTACTGGAACAACAACACAGCAATATCAAAGGCTTTGTCAAGCTAATAATGGACTCCACCAACACTAGACTGGAATCAAATAACCAAGGAACTACAAGAAATAAAAACCAGCCCGCAGTACACACAAAAAGAAGTGGATGACATTCAAATTGAGACAGCAAATCTAAAGGAACGCAGCACCTCGATGCAAACAGATATTTTTAAAGTCTGTGACAGCTTGCTGGCTGTCACGGACAAACTGGAGTATCTGGAAAGCCAATCCAGGCGAAATAACCTGGTATTTGACGGGATACAGGAGGCACAGGGAGAAACCTGGTCAGAGACGGAGGAGAAGGTAAAACAAGTTGTGAAGGAAAAATTACAGCTGCAACGCGAGATGGAGGTGGAGAGGGCCCACCGCACAGGAAAACCTGGAGGAGACCGACCGAGGCCAATTGTGGTAAAATTCCTAAGGCACAAGGACAGAACGGAAATACTACAAAGAACCAGAAATCTGAAAGGTTCCACAATATACATAAACGAAGACTTCACGGAGGCAGTCAGAAGGAAAAGGAAAGAACTCATGCCGTATTTAAGAGCGGCGAGAGAAAGGGGGGACATTGCCTATTTACGACAGGACGAACTGATCATTCATCCCCGGTCCAGCACACCAAAACAACCAAGGAAAGCTAACGTTAATACATAAACAGGTAGGCCTATGATATGTTGAAACTTTAATCTCACTATGTCACTAAATAAAACTCACACACATACGGGAGATAGTCACTCACTACAAAGTCTGGTGGAATATGAGAACCTGGAACTGAACACCTTCCAGTACACTGAACACCACTCACAGGATATGGAAAATGACATTGATCCTGAGAACAATTTCTTTGCTAACATAAACAATAACTGCAATTATTATACTGAGGAACAATTTAATAGGTCAATCAAGACCGAACAGCAATTATCCATTATCCACTTTAACAGCAGAAGTCTGTATGCCAACTTTCACAGTATCAAACACATCTAAAGCAATTGAAACAGCACTTTAACATAATTGCAATAACAGAATCTTGGATAAACAGTGGAAAAGAATCAAATTTTGGAATTGAAGGATATGAAATGTTTTCTATTAACAGAGTAAACAAGAGTGGGGGTGGTGTGATACTATATGTGGATAGGGATTTAAATTACAAGGGGGTGGAAAAAATGTCAATGGTGGTGGATAATTTATTGGAATGTGTCACAATAGAAATATGTATGGAAAAGAAGAAAAATATTATTGCAAGTTGCATATACAGGTCACCAGGTTCAAATATTGACACTTTTAAGGACTGGATGGAAGAGACATTTACAAAAACTAGCCAAAAAGTTATGTTCATCTGTGGGGACTTTAATATTGACTTGTTAAATCCAAATAACCATAAAATGACAGAGGAATTTATCAACACTGTGTTTAGTCTAGGCCTCAATCCCAAAATTACCAGACCCAGCCGAATTACTTCTCACTGTGCGACACTAATAGACAATATATTTACAAATATCATACATAACAATACAGTGAGTGGATTACTAATAAATGATATCAGTGACCACCTACCAATTTTTACAGTTTATGACAGCAACTACACTCTGAACAGGTATGTTAATAAACCAATTTCCAAAAGGGTCAAGACAGAAGAAACAATGGAGGCATTAAAAGTTGATTTGCTAGCACAAGACTGGGAGTTTATTGATAAGGAAAAAGATGTTGGCAAAGTATATGAAGAATTCCTAAGAATATTTAAATTATTATATGATAAAATTGTCCAATGAAAATATATAAAACAAAAAATAAATGATAGACCGTGGATTTCCAAGGGATTACAAAACGCCTGTAAAAAGAAAAATACACTTTATAGAGAATTTATAAAACACAGAACTATAGAGACTGAAAATAAATATAAGAAATATAAGAATAAGTTAACTAATATTACAAGATCTTGTAAAAAAGAATACTATACTATTAGATAATAATAAAAACAATATTAAAGGTATGTGGAACATTTTAAATAATATTAAAAATAATAATAGACAGGCTACTCATACTTATCCCCATTACTTCATTGATAATGATAAAAATATTAATAACATGGAGGAGGGGGTTAATAACTGCAATGTATTTTTTGCAAACGTGGGACCAAACTTAGCTGAACAAATCCTGGTTCCACAAACATTAGAAAGTACATATAAGAAGCTAATAGATAGAAATCCCAGTTCAATATTTCTGACACCAGTAGATGAAAAAGAAATAATTGATATTGTTAAAGAATGCAAAAACAAACCATCCACTGATCATGATGGAATAGATATAAAAATTATACAAAAAGTAATAGAGGGGATCGCCAAACCACTAACGAACATCTGCAATTTATCATTTTTAACCGGTAAATTTCCAACAAAAATGAAAATAGCAAAAGTCATTCCTCTATACAAAACTGGAAATAAACACCACTTTACAAATTACAGGCCTGTCTCTCTATTGTCACAATTTTCAAAACTTTTAGAAAAATTATTTAACAGATTAGAGAACTGTATTGATAAAAATAAACTACTCACTGACAGCCAATATGGATTTAGAAAAAATAGATCAACCTCACTAGCACTAACAGAACTCATTGAAGAAATCACAAACTCCACAGATAAAAAGAAATATGCAGTTGGGGTTTTCATTGATCTAAAAAAAGCATTTGATACAATAAATCACAAAATATTAATCAGTAAACTGGAACAAATCGGGTTCAAGGGGGTAGCTCTAAACTGGATAAGCAGTTATCTGAGAGACAGACAACAATTTGTGAAGATGGGAGTTTATTTGTCTGAATGTCTGGGCATTGCTTGTGGTGTCCCCCAGGGATCAGTGTTGGGACCAAAGTTATTTTTATTATACATCAATGATATTTGTGAAGTATCTCAAGTACTGAATTTTGTATTATTTGCAGATACAATTATATTTGGATCAGGGGACAGCTTACAGCAACTCTTGGAATGAATCACTTCAGAATTCAAGAAAATAAAACAATGGTTTGACATAAACAGGCTATCAATTAATTTGAGTAAAACTACATTCATGGTATTCGGAAACTGCAAGTCAAAGCATCAAGCACAGATACAGACAGAGGGGGTTAACATAGAAAGAGTACATGAAAATAAATTCCTTGGAGTGATCCTAGATGACAAGATTAGCTGGAAGCCTCACATAAAACACATCAAAACGAAACTGTCCAGAAGTATTTCAGTCCTAGCAAGAGCAAAGCACATTCTGGATCTCAAATCACTCCACATGCTATACTGCTCACTACTCTTACCTTATCTGAATTACTGTGTAGAGGTTTGGGGAAACACTTATCAACACTCACTACAGCCACTAGTCATAATGCAAAAAAGAGCAATAAGAATCATTCACAACGCCGGATTTCGGGATCATACAAATCCATTATTTCTAAAGTCGAAATTGCTAAAATACCATGACTTAATTGAATATCAAATTGCAGTATTCATGTTTAAAGTAAGAAATAGCCTATTGCCTGGGAATATACAAAAGATGTTCTCTGAAAGGGAGGGAGGGTACGATTTAAGGGGAAATTTGAAGACTAATAGATGTTGAACATTAAGGAAAAGATTATCTTTATCAATTTACGGAGTTAAATTGTGGAACAAACTAAATGAGAACCTAAAGCAAAGCCCAAACATATTCCTTTTCAAAAAAATTTGCAGAAGGTACAGAGAAGCACCGTAGAAAGTAGTTTTATATGTATGAGGGTATGTGTATGTATACATAGCAATATTATAAATGTTGGTAAATTGAAAGAATCACAGGGGTAGGAGTACATAAATTTTACTTCTTCCTACTCGCACATGTGATAGTATTTTAACAGTAAAGAAGGGTACCTTGTGGTTTTTCCTCTCCAATGTTTTAAATATTGTTTCTTTGTTATATACTTTCTCTTGCATATTTGAAATAAAGATATCAATGCAAATTCTTAATTATACTCTTGACGGTTTACTGCAGTTAACTATCCCATGCATTTGTACTTTATGGAATTCGTACTACTCGAGTAAAGCATTTTTATACCTAGAACCAGACTGGTTCGTTAAGTGGCCGTCACTGGGGACCTTAATGTATTTTTAAAATCTGATCGTTATAAATGACCAAATACTTATGACATTGATCAAATTTTTTTCCCCCTACATTGTTTCACCGTCAATTATATAAAAACGATCTCCACTGTCGATAAAGCAAGAGACAAACATGTTTCTGACTCCTTTATTTATAAGATGCAACAGCTGAGCGGGACCCAGAAAGACCATCAGACGGTCGGGTTGAGGATCTTGCCCATGAAGAGGATTTTCTCTGCGTTGCGGTCGGTGATGATGACCATGAACGGACGGTTGAACTTCACAGGGACTTCCATACGCTCTACAACTACAACGCCTGTGGCAGCGGCAGCGGTGGCGCCGGTCTCGTCCACGTCCAGCGTCGCTTGGTGCACAACCTGCAACACAGAGTCAGTGAGACGACAGACGGATATGTGTAAAATAAAACATTCCGTTACTTACCTCTGAGACAGACAGTCCTCGCTCCTCTGAAATGCCTCTCAGATTGGCACGACCACCAAACATGTCCGTCATTCCCATTTCTGCCAGCACATCGTTCAGGCTGTAGGAAGTCTTGATGGAGAACTTGGGAATATATACATTATGTCTCCTGAAACATATGGGGGAGAGACATTCAGTGAATCTGACTAGAGAACAACATTCATTAGTCAAAGTTGAGTACTTTATTCAGTGTCAAACCTCCCACATATTGAAACATGAAAATCCAGATTCTACCAACCTGGGCTCGGCCTCCATCCATTTGGAGACATGGTCCGGGGAGATGCCGTTCTCCAGCGTTGCCATGACGTCAGGCATCATCAGCAGCATGGAGTAGGAGTTGGTGAAGGGGAGTACAAGGACCATCGTGTTCAGCTCAAAGTCTTGGTAGGTGCTGAAACTAGCCTCCACATTCATCATGAGGACCGGAACCTGGACCATGACAAGTTGACATTGAGACACAGAACGAACGATGATGCTTCATTAGACTGGGACTCGAATCATGCAGCCCTGTCTTGTCAAACTAATTAGGTTGTTTGAACCATCAGGTTTACCCCAATTAGGCATGAAATGTATATTTTTTTAAATTAAGAACTCCTAACAGCCCCCCCCCCCCACCCCTCCCAGTGGGAATTACTGGGAATCTTCTGAATAAAGACTGAACTCTGAACCTTGATGTTCTCATCCACGTAGAAGTCGTCCTGCTCGGTGAGGTTAGGGTCAAACTGAGTCGCCCACGTTCCTGTTAGACCACGAGCAGAAATACACAACCTTTGGTTTGATACACGCAACTTAACCTCAGAACATGTGAGCAGAACTTCCATTATGACATCACAGACTGACTAGATCTCATCCCCAGGACCTTACCTTTGTAGTAGATGTAGCTGAGGAGATACAAGACTGTGTTGGGATCCAGCTTTTCCACCAGCTTGTCAATCTTCCCGTTGGTCTTCTCCCCCACGTACTTATTGATGGTATCAGCACTTTCTGTGGTTTTGGTGAAGTCCACATTGAACCCATCTGCAAAGTACGACTGCTTCAGGGTCTGCAGGAACTCAGGCTTTGGCTTGAAGCCGTCGTCCAGGAACACAGCGGTCCCTTTGCTGGCGTCCCCCTGGGATGGGTCGTTTGCCCCCTGGAGGAGCATCTGGAAGGCCTGGTCCACATTGGTCTGGGTCAGGAGGGCACTGTTGAAGCCCAGACCCTTGAAAAGCTGGCGGTGAGTCTCCCCCTGCGCGCCCACGGACAACGCAGCCAAGGCGGTGGACACGCAGATCGGGGAGAAGAAGATGTTCTGTCCCTGTGAGTCAGCGTGAGCTGCTAGCTTCCTGTAGAGGCCGAAGGAAAACTCTCGGTTTGCTTTGTTCACCAGGGAGACGCTGTTGGCGCTGATCACCGCTGATAGGAACCAGAGACCCACGGCTGCACGCATCATCATCATCATCATGCACTAAGACAAAAGATCACAAGTTCAGCTCCATGGTTTTAATGAGGGAACTCATTGTACTGGAGGGATTTTCTGAAGTTCAGTATAATGTGAAGCTGATGAATATGCCGGCTTTTAAGTTACTTTGAAAGAAATCTGATTAAAGGCTGTATTCATCAAGATGGACAACAATACTTATCAGACCTCTTACCACAACTTGTGAATCTCCCAATCAATTCTACCAGTCCCAACTCAGAAAGACAGCCTGGCCTCTTACCTCTCCGACTAGAGAAACAACTCGATGCTAATTAGCTCGACCAAACTGGTGCAATACCAATTAGATGTATCGTAACTGAAGTCCAGCTCAAAACTGTGGATGTGAGGGGAGAGAGACATCACCAGAACTGAACCTCCAGCCCTCTTTAAAGGACAAAGAGCCAATCAAGCTAATGTGGACCAGGTGTAGACCAGCAATCAAGCTAATGTGGACCAGGTGTAGACCAGCACACCCCTGCCTGCCTCCTACCAGCTCACATGAGTGGGAGGGGTTATCAACATTGTTTTGTGTGTGTGTGTGGGCCTCTGATTTTGAAAAACCGAGTCAAGGCTAATTATCTCGGTTTTGTGAAATAGCCATCAGGTGTGTGTGTGTGTGTGTGTAATTAAGTGTCTAACAGGCTGTGCCATCCCATGCTGTAGATCAAATGGAAACTGGAAATCCCGCCCAGTTCCTGGAGGAGGAAGCCAATTGGTGCGGCATGCTCAACTGACGGGCCAATCAAGGAGAGCCACTGAAGTCTGTCATCAGTTAAAGAGCCTGATTGGCTGCAGCTGCCAGACCCAGAAACTGTGTGTATACTGTGCAATAGCAGCAATGACTATTGTTGCTCATACTTTCCGCCTGTTTTTTGTCCCGCTACTAGTCCCGGGGCATTGTCAACACGTGCACACAAAATACATCAAAATGTGTGTAATGATCGGGAACGGTGGGCTATGACTTTTCTAAGAGATTTGCTGCGTGGTTTTCCCGAAATCGCCAAAAAACAGAATAATTTCTCATAGACTTTAATGGAATTCTTCAGAAAATCGCTGAAAACGCCCCCTCTTTGGGGCCGTGCTGTATCGCCATACTTTAACGTAGAAACATGATTAAAAGTTTAAACCGAAGACAAGACTTTGGTGTTTATTGGGCTGAATTGGCATTCAGATATCAAGCACGGTTTCTCCAAAATCATAGTTAACATATCGTCCTGTTTTCAGACCGTCTCAGATTTTCCAATGTGTGTGTATTTGGTGGATGTTGAGAGATGGGGGGGGGGGGGGGTATAGTACGGATCTCTGAAAGAGATTTAAACCAATGTCTCTCTCTCCTCCAGTTTTCAATCTTCAGACATCACGGTTGGTCAAAATGTAGGAAATCTTGTGCCGGTCACAGACATGTAACTATGGCGTCTATCGGACAAACTTTTGACTCTGATCGTACCAACTGCCGATAGAAACTATAAAAATAAATATCTGAATTCTTCACTGAAGAAATCACCATAGCAACAAGGAGAAGAGGTGTCATTGGTCAGCTATCATGTCACGATGGACCACACCCACCAGACGCCATGTAAAACATTTTAGCATCTTATAACACTTCATTTAAAGTTGACAGAAACCAACTAAAACTATGAAAAGCTGTTTTTGGTCTTCTCTACACTTTTCCAACCATTACAACTCTAGTGTTGGTTGAAATAAACACTTTTCATGTGAAAATATGTTGGCTCTATACACGCTAAAAGTTCTGTTTTTTTTAAATGGAGACTGGTTGGTTTATCACTAGTTACGTTATAGCAGTTTCTGGTAAACAGAAACATCTGAAATACATTTTATAAAAAAAAAGTCTTTGAAACATTTTTGTATTTAACTTCTCAAAGACATTCATTCCAAACTAACCAAGTCCTACTACTTCTTAGTCATTGAAGCCAGCAATCCAGTGGCGTATCATACAGCATTTACGGTAGTTAAGACCTACCAACTTTAAATTTTCATTTTCCTAAATTAACATTTTGATTAATTCAATTCAATTCAATTTTATTTATAGTATCAATTCATAACAGGCATTATCTCGAGACACTTTACAGATAGAGCAGGTCTAGACCATACTCCAGAATTTACAAGGACCCAACAGTTCAAGTATTTTCCTACAGAGCAAGCAACAGTGCGACAGTGGCGAGGAAAAACTTCCTTTTAGGCAGAAACCTCGGTCAGACCCAGACCCAGACCCAGACCCAGGCTCTTGGTAGGCGGTGTCTTACGACCGGTTGGGGTTACAATGAAGAGTGGCAATAACAGTCACAAAAAATAGTAGTATGTAGTAGTTCTTTGTAATAGTTCATGGCATAGCAGGGCACTGTGCGGCGTTACAAGGCACAGCAGGACGTAGCAGGGCACAGCAGGACGTAGCAGGGCACAGCAGGGCATAGCAGGATGTAGCAGGGCATTGCAGGACGTGTAGCGGGACCATGGCGACAGCTGCAACCATGATTTTGGGGCCTCCCTGATCCAAGGAAACACGCTGGGGGAAAAAGAACATAAGGACTCCGGGGAATGACTCCCCGGAGCTAGGTTAGTAACAAGCATTTCTGGGACATGGATGCACATAAATGGAAAGATAGAAAGATAGAGGAGAGAAGAACTCAGTGTGTCAAAGGAAGTCCCCCAGCAGTCTAAAACTATAGCAGCATAACTAAGAGAGACAGGTTAAAGAGAGGAGCCTGGCCAGGCCAAAACTCTCCCCAACCGGATCCCATCCCTCTGTCTAGAGGAGATGGGAAGGGAGAGAGAGAAAGAGATCCATCCCTCTGTCTAGAGGAGGTGGATGAGAGAGAGATCCATCCCTCTGTCCAGAGGAGGTGGACGAGTGAGAGAGAGAGAGAGAGAGAGAGAGAGAGAGATCCATCCCTCTGTCTAGAGGAGGTGGATGAGAGAGAGAGAGATCCATCCCTCTGTCTAGAGGAGGTGGATGAGAGAGAGAGAGAGAAATATCCCTCTGTCTAGAGGAGGTGGACAAGAGAGAGAGAGAGACATCATCCCCCTGTCTACATCCATCCCTCTGTCTAGAGGAGGTGGATGAGAGGGAGAGAGAGAGAGAGAGATCCATCCCTCTGTCTAGAAGAGGTGGATGAGAGAGAGAGATCCATCCCTCTGTCTAGAGGAGGTGGATGAGAGAGAGAGAGAGAGATCCATCCCTCTGTCTAGAGGAGGTGGATGAGAGAGAGAGAGAGAGATCCATCCCTCTGTCTAGAGGAGGTGGATGAGAGAGAGAAAGAGAGAGATCCATCCCTCTGTCTAGAGGAGGTGGATGAGAGAGAGATATCCCTCTGTCTAGAGGAGGTGGACGAGAGAGAGAGACATCATCCCCCTGTCTACATCCATCCCTCTGTCTAGAGGAGGTGGATGAGAGAGAGATCCATCCCCCTGTCCAGAGGAGGTGGACAAGTGAGAGAGAGAGACAACAGTTATATCTTTGCCTATAGCAGCGTAACTAACTATAAGCTTTGTCAAAGAGGAAAGTCTTAAGTCTACTCTTAAAAGTGGAGACGGTGTCTGCCTCCCGAACCCAGACTGGAACCTGGTTCCACAGGAGAGGAGCCTGATAGCTGAACGCTCTGGTTCCCGTTCTACTTTTAGAGACTCTAGGAACCACAAGTAATCCTGCATTCTGGGAGCGTAGTGCTCTTGTAGGGCAGTAAGTTACTATGAGCTCTTTAAGATAAGATGGTGCCTGACCATGAAGAGCTTTGTAGGTGAGGAGAAGGATTTTAAATTCTATTCTGGATTTCACAGGAAGCCAATGCAGAGAAGCTAAAACAGGAGAGATGTGATCTCTTTTCCTCGTTCCAGTCAGAACATGTGCTGCAGCATTCTGGATCAGCTGAAGAGTCTTTATGGACTTTTTCGAGCAGCTTGATAATAGAGAATTGCCGTAATCCAGCCTAGAAGTAACAAATGCATGGACTAATTTTTCTGCATCATTTTTAGACAGGATATTCCTGATTTTTGCAATATTACATAGGTGAAAAAAGGCAGCTCTGGAAATTTGCTTTATGTGAGAATTAAAGGACATGTCCTGATCAAAGATAACTCCAAGATTCCTCACAGTGGTGCTGGAGGCCAGGGTGATGCCAAACAAGGAGTAACTATCTCTTTGGATAATGCGTCACGGAGGTACTTGGACCCCACAGCAATAAATTCAGTTTTATCTGAGTTTAACATTAGAAAATTACAGCTCATCCAGGTTTTAATATCCTGAAGGCACATTTGAAGTTTAGCTAACTGATTAGTTTCATCCGGTTTGATTGATAGATATAGAGTATCATCTGCATAACAATGAAAGTTTATGGAGTGCTTCCTGATAATATTGCCTAAAGGAAGCATATATAGAGTGAACAGGATTGGACCGAGCACAGATCCTTGTGGGACTCCATAACTAACTTCGGCGTGCACGGAGGATTTATCGTTAACATGAACAAACTGAGATCGATCTGATAAATAAGACTTAAACCAGCCTCGATGTCTAAACACGCCAAGGTAGACTGACCCCGAGCTGTGAGATCAGTAAAGTTTCTGTAGAAGACAAGTCCATAAGAAAAGGTTCTAGTTTCCAAAATGTGACAATTGTCCTGCATTAAGTACTTTCATACTTATACTCAAACTATTTACTGCAGTTAACAGTCACATGCATTTGTACTTTGTGGAATTAGTATTACTAATTGAGTAAAGCATTGTAATACCTAGAACCAGACTGGTTCTTTAAGTGGCCGTCACTGTGGACCTTATTTTTATAATCTGAGCCGTTATAAATACCAAAATGCTTATAACGTCAATCACATTTTATCCCTACATCGTTTTACCTTCAAATATTATATAAAAACAATTTCCACTGTCAATAAAGGAAGAGACAAAAAAGGTTTTTCTGACTCCTTTATATATGATCTGCCCAGCTGAGCTGGACCCAGAGAGACCATCAGACCGTCGGGTTGAGGATCTTGCCCATGAAGAAGATTTTCTCTGCGTGGCGGTCAGTGATGATGACCATGAATGGACGGTTGAACTTCACAGGGTCTTCAATAGATGTCACTCCGACTGAGATGCCTGTGGCGGCGGCAGCGGTGGCGCCTTTCTCGTCCACATCCAGCGTCGCTTGGTGCACAACCTGCAACACAGAGTCAGTGAGACGACAGACGGATATGTGTGAAATGAAACATATTCCGTTACTTACCTCTGAGACCGACAGTCCTCGGTCCTCTGAAATGCCTCTGAAGTTCGCATGATCACCAAACATGTCCGTCATTCCCATTTCTGACAGCACATCGTTCAGGCTGTAGGAAGTCTTGATGGAGAACTTGGGAATATATACATTTTGTCTCCTGAAACATGGGGAAGGGGAGACAAACATTCAGTGAATCTGACTAGGGAACAAGCTTCATTTAGTCAAAGCCAAGTACTTTATTCAGTGTCACACCACATATTGAAGAATAAAAATCCAGATTCTACCAACCTGGGCTCGGCCTCCATCCATTTGGAGACGTGGTCCGGGGAGATGCCGTTCTCCAGCGTTGCCATGACGTCAGGCATCATCAGCAGCATGGAGTAGGAGTTGGTGAAGGAGAGTACAAGGACCATAGTGTTCAGCTCAAGGTCTTCGTAGGTGCTGAAACTAGCCTCCACATTCATCATGAGGACCGGAACCTGGACCATGACAGTTAAACATGGAGACAAACCGAACGATGCTGCTTCATTGGACTGGGACTCCTGCAGCCCTGTCTCGTCAAAAACTAATTACGGAGTTACAACTATCACGTTTACCCCAATTGGGTATGAAAAATAACATCTTTAGTAAAAGGAGTTCCCAACAGACCCCCGCTCCCAGTCTTAATTACTGGGACTCAAATAAGTTCTGAATAAAGACTGAACCTTTGTGTTCTCGTCCACGAAGAAGTCGTCCTGCTCGGTGAGGTTAGGGTCAAACTGAGTTGCCCACGTTCCTGTTAGACCACGAGCAGAAATACACAACCTTTGGTTTGATACACGCAACTTAACCTCAGAACATGTGAGCAGAACTTCCATTATGACATCACAGACTGACTAGATCTCATCCCCAGGACCTTACCTTTGTAGTAGATGTAGCTGAGGAGATACAAGACGGTGTTGGGATCCAGGTTTTCCACCAGCTTATCAATCTTCCCGTTGGTCTTCTCCCCCACGTATTTATTGATGGTATCAGCACTTTCTGTGGTTTTGGTGAAGTCCACATTGAACCCATCTGCGAAGTACGACTGCTTCAGGGTCTGCAGGAACTCCCGCTTTGGCTTGAAGCCGTCGTCCAGGAACACAGCGGTCCCTTTGCTGGCGTCCCCCTGGGATGGGTTGTTTGCCCCCTGGAGGAGCATCTGGAAGGCCTGGTCCACATTGGTCTGGGTCAGGAGGGCACTGTTGAAGCCCAGACCCCTGAAAAGCTGGCGGTGCGTCTCCCCCTGCGCGCCCACGGACAACGCAGCCAAGGCGGTGGACACGCAGAACGGGGAGAAGAAGATGTTCTTTCCCTGTGAGTCAGCGTGAGCTACTAGCTTCCTGTAGAGGCCGAAGGAAAACTCTCGGTTTGCTTTGTTCACCAGGGAAACGCTGTTGATGCTGATCACCGCTGATAGGAACCAGAGACCCACGGCTGCACGCATCATCATCATCATCATGCACTAAGACAAAAGATCACAAGTTCAGCTCCATGGTTTTAATGAGGGAACTCATTGTACTGGAGGGATTTTCTGAAGTTCAGTGTAATGTGAAGTTTATGAGTACGCCGGCTGTTAAGTTACTTTTAAAGAAATCTGATTAAAGGCTGTATTCATCAAGATGGACAACAATACTCATCAAACCTCTTACCAAAACCTAAAAATGTGCAAAGAATGTGAATCTCCCAAAACAATTCCACCAGTCCCAACTCAGATAGACAGCCTGGCTTCTTACCTCTCCGACCAGAGAAACAACTCGATGCTAATTAGCTCGACCAAACTGGTGCAGACCAATAAGACGTAAAGTAACTGAAGTCTAACTCAAACTGTGGATGTTAAGGTGGAGAGAGAAATCACAAGAACTGAACCTCCAGCCCTCTTTAAAGGACAAAGAGCCAATCAAGCTAATGTGGAACAGGTGTAGACCAGCAATCAAGCTAATGTGGACCAGGTGTAGACCAGCACATCCCTGCCTGCCTCCTACCAGCTCACATGAGTGGGAGGGGTTATCAACATTGTTTTGTGTGTGAGCGTGGGCCTCTGATTTTGAAAAACCGAGTCAAGGCTAATTATCTCGGTTTTGTTAAAAATAGCCATCAGGTGTGTGTGTGTGTGTGTGTAAGTGTAATTAAGTATCGAACAGGCTGTGCCATCCCATGCTGCAGATCAGATGGAAACTGTAAACCCCGCCCAGTTCCTGGAGGAGGACGCCGATTGGTGCGGCATGCTCAACTGACGGGCCAATCAAGGAGAGCCACTGAAGTCTTCCACCAGTTAAAGAGCCTGATTGGCTGCAGCTGCCAGACCAAGAAACTGTGTGTATTCTGTGCAATAGCAGAAATGACTATTGTTTCTCATACTTATTGTTATCCCGCCCGTTTTTTGTCCCGCTACTAGTTCTGGTGCATTGCCAACACGCGCACACAAAATACATCAAAACGTGTGTATTGATCGGGAATGGTGTGCTATGACTTTTCTAAGAGATTTGCCCGGTTTTCACGAAATTGGCAAAAAACTGAGAAAAATGTCTCATAGACTTTAATAGAATTCTTCAGGAAATTGCTCAAAACGCCCCCTCTTTGGGACAGTGCTGTGTCGCCATACTTTAACATAGAAACATGATTAAAAGTTTAAACCGAAGACAAGACTTTGGCGTTTATTGGGCTGAATGGGCGTTCAGATATCAAACACGGTTTCTCCAAAATCACAGTTTACGTATCGTCCTGTTTTCAGACCGTCTCAGATTTTCCAATGTGGTGGATGGTGAGAGATAGACTGGAGGACGGGGGGGGGGGGGCGGGACGGATCTCTGAAAGTTTTTCAGTCTTCAGACATCATGGTTGGTCAAAATGTAGGAAATCTTGTTCCGGTCACAGACATGTAGAAAACTACAAGAAAGATACAGTAAGGGTATTATACTGAACATCTGTACAGAAGGTTACATTACAGCTTGTTTCTACCTGATGCTGAACATCTGTCCTGTATGGTAACATTACAGCTTGTTTCTCCCTGATGCTGAACATCTGTCCTGTAGGGTAACATTACAGCTTGTTTCTACCTGATGCTGAACATCTGTCCTGTAGGGTTACATTACAGCTTGTTTCTCCCTGATGCTGAACATCTGTCCTGTAGGGTAACATTACAGCTTGTTTCTACCTGATGCTGAACATCTGTCCTGTAGGGTAACATTACAGCTTGTTTCTCCCTGATGCTGAACATCTGTCCTGTAGGGTAACATTACAGCTTGTTTCTCCCTGATGCTGAACATCTGTCCTGTAGGGTAACATTACAGCTTGTTTCTACCTGATGCTGAACATCTGTCCTGTAGGGTAACATTACAGCTTGTTTCTACCTGATGCTGAACATCTGTCCTGTAGGGTTACATTACAGCTTGTTTCTACCTGATGCTGAACATCTGTCCTGTAGGGTTACATTACAGCTTGTTTCTACCTGATGCTGAACATCTGTCCTGTAGGGTTACATTACAGCTTGTTTCTACCTGATGCTGAACATCTGTCCTGTAGGGTAACATTACAGCTTGTTTCTACCTGATGCTGAACATCTGTCCTGTAGGGTAACATTACAGCTTGTTTCTACCTGATGCTGAACATCTGTCCTGTAGGGTTACATTACAGCTTGTTTCGACCTGATGCTGAACATCTGTCCTGTAGGGTAACATTACAGCTTGTTTCTACCTGATGCTGAACATCTGTCCTGTAGGGTTACATTACAGCTTGTTTCTACCTGATGCTGAACATCTGTCCTGTAGGGTTACATTACAGCTTGTTTCTACCTGATGCTGAACATCTGTCCTGTAGGGTTACATTACAGCTTGTTTCACATCAGTAAAGGAAAATAAACATACGACAAGTGATGTCATTTTTTTCATGCAAAGCTTGTGATTTTATTTTTATAATCATATAAAACCGTCCCCTGAAATATGGCACTCTTACTTTCTTAATCAACACACTGACGATCGGGAAAGAAAGAGACGAAGACTTCCACCAGGAAACAGGTTATGATGCAAATCTGGATTCATAACGAGAATATTAAAACAGAACAGCCCCGAACACCTGGGAGAATGCTAAAGTACATCCTCCTTCCGTATGCTAAAGTACATCCTCCTTCCGTATGTTAAAGTACATCCTCCTTCCGTATGCTAAAGTACATCCTTTACCCGTATGCTAAAGTACATCCTTTACCCGTTACAGCAAACGATCCAGAATCAAAAACACTTTATTCTGAAAATACAATCTGCTTCTTTAGACATCCTTATATATTCATATTCCAATATTTTATCGGTGCTCCAGGCACCGATAAAAAGAACATAATTTAACATATTCAAGTAATTCTAATAGGGCTGCACAGTCTATTGTTTTTAATTGTCATGGCGATATTAACCGGCGCAACACATGGGGGGGCGGCTACTGCAGCTGGACTTCGTTAGTGAGTTCCATATTTAAGCTTTTTGATTTTTAATTTATTTTCTGTTCTCACACAACGTCTCAGACACCGAGAGGACATTTGATGTCTCTTATTGAAAAACCTGAGGAAGGACCCCTAGACCCCTGGACCCCTAAAGCCCTGGACCCCTGAACCTCTCCGTTAAATATGCACACCTATGGATGTATATTTTTTTTTCCCAACATTATTATTATTATTTTTCTGCTGAGCAGCTTCGTCTGACAGAGTTTTAGAATCATAAATAATAACTGGAGCTGCACACGGTCTTTGTTCCTTAGTTACGGGACAAAGTCTGCATGGGAAATACGACCACCCAGGGCCCCCGACACCATCCAGCGTCCCCAACACCACGCAGGACCCCCAACCCCACCCAGCGTCCCCAACCCAGGGCCCCCAACACCACCCCCGAACCTACACCCATGTGCACACCTACTTCTTCCACCCCGTGATGTCATATGTTGGTCATACAGTGCAGGCCTACTCCCTAATATTATGATCTGTAATAAGAGCAGCTCACAGAGACCAACGAGACTAATTAACTCTTCTTCAACCAGCCGGAGGTCTGATTCCACTCATCCCCCCCCCCCAACATAACGGACCAATGGGGACTAATTAACTCTTCGGGGGTTGAAACCAATCAATCGGAGCGTTGATGAGTCGGGGGTGTCGCGTGCGTTACAGTGCATGCAAACGGAAAGCTGTGCACGTGTTCCTGCAGAGACCTGAGAGGTCTGGTCCCTGTGTGTGTGGGGGGGGGGGGGGGGGGAGACGAGTAGTCGTTCATGCAAAAATAACAGAAGGCTGTTTTCAGCCTCCAGGGGTTCGATGCTGAGTCCTTTTTAAAGATGACGCCCGGGGAGCTCAGCCGGTAGAGCGGCCGCACATATACAGTCCCCTTTACTTTCTTTATTTTAGCGAGGAAATTGTTTTGAAAAACCCAAAAAAATGTTCAACTCCAGGGGAAAATAAATCAAAAAGGTGTTTAAATAAAACTTCCCAAATGTAAACATCGTCTAAAAAATAAAAATAAAAGTAGAAATGTTAAACGTCAAAAGCACAAACTCAACATTCAGATCTAATGATGTATTTATTATTTATTAGACGATGAAATATAAAAAATAAAATCTGAAATTAAGCTGAACATCTTTGGCGCTCACAGAGACTCGGGGGGGGGGGGTAACAACAACAGACGCTTCGTTGGATCAGAACAAACTGACCCACAATCCTGAGGGGACGCACAACGGTGGTCGGAGTCTGGTTACATCATCGCCATGGCTACGGGTCTCACACACACACACACACACACACACACACACACACACACACGGTTTCCTGTCCCGGAGCGAGGCCGAGGTGGAGCTGTTGTAGACTACCTGGCGTCTCCGTCCCGAGCAACCACGGCGTTTACAAACCAAAACGAGAGCAGGGGCGAGGACGCCGGGCGAGGACAAACGACGCCGGGCGAGGACATAGGACGCCGGGAGAGGACGCCGGGTGAGGACATGCGTAGCGATGGGGTGCAGCCTGAGTGTCCCGCCGTGTCAGACATTATTAACACAATCACATCACTCAGCTCTAAAAGACCAGGGGTGGTCTCGGTCCATTTACATCATGGTGGTGGAAAAAAGACTTAACTAGAGAGAGAGACAGACAGAGAGACAGAGAGAGAGAGAGACAGACAAATCGAAAGAGAGAGAGACAGAGACAGAGAGAGAGACTCTCGCTGTGTCCATGGAAGATCTGAAGAAGAAGCCCAGCGGGCGACTCAAGGAGTTAACGAGTCCTGCTGTGTTCAGAAGGCTTTCCTCTCCAGCTGGTCCAGGACGGCCTGGACCCTCTGGACCGCGTCCCTTCGGGCCTGCCGGACCCCGTCCTGTCCTTGAGTCTCCACAGAGTCCAGCTCCAGCAGCTCCTTGGTCAGCAGCTCCTCCAGGCACCGGTAACTCTTGTCTGTCTTTCTGCCGACAAACTCGTCCACGTCCTCCTGGAGCAGGACCATCCGGGCCATGACCTGCTGGACCTTGGCCAGGCCGGGGTTCTCGCTCAGCGGGGGAGGGGCCGGGGCCGGGGCCGGGGCAGGGGGGGCGGGATTCGGCTCACCTCTCCCTGGTCTGTTGTACATTTGGGGGGGGAGCTGATCTCGGCGGGCTTTGCACCCTGGTGGCTGAGGGAGGGGGGCGGCCGGGGTTTGGGTCCCGCCTGGGGGGCCCGTTGCTGCTGCTGGTCCTATGGAGACACATGAAACACTGCTGAGTCATTAAAGACATTACCTGATGATACTTTACGCCTGCTGTCTGCCCCAGAGCGGGGCGGGGGGGCAACAGTGTAGCTGCAGACTGACCTTGGGCTGGTAGGGGGGGGCGCCCCGGTCCCCGTGCCGGGCCAGGCGGGGGGGTGCGCCGGACGGACCGGGTTCCCGTAGTGGTTCTGAGGAGGCTGCTGGCCGGGCGGCCACTGCTGCGGCGCCGGGGGGGCGTACCCCCACGCGTCGGCCTGGGGGGTCGGGGGGAGCGGCTGGCCGGGGGGGTACGGGGGGTTGCCATGGCTCCCGTCGCTGTAGTGGGGGTACGCACCGGGGGGGTACCCGGGAGCCTGGAGCAGAGACACATGTAACTTAATGCCGACAGCCAATCACAGACATTATAGATCCTGGTAGAAGCATGCTGCGTTCTGATTGGCTCACTGACGCCGAGGAGATTTACTCCTTATGGACTAAAATTAGGTCAAACGACAAAGCATTTACTACTAATACTAGTTGTGTAGTATGTATGTATATATACACACACACAGTATATATTTATATATATATATATATATACACAGTGGGTACGGAAAGTATTCAGACCCCTTTAAATTTTTCACTCTTTGTTTCATTGCAGCCATTTTCCAAAAATCAAAAAAGTTCATTTTATTTCTCAGTAATGTACACTCAGCACCCCATCTTGGACAGAAAAAAACAGAAATGTAGAAATTTTTGCAAATTTATTAAAAAACAAAAACTGAAATATCACATGGTCATAAGTATTCAGACCCTTTGCCGTGACCCTCATATGTAACTCAGGTGCTGTCTATTTCTTCTGATCATCCTTGAGATGGTTCTACACCTTCATTGGAGTCCAGCTGTGTTTGATTATACTGATTGGACTTGATTAGGAAAGCCACACACCTGTCTATATAAGACCTTACAGCTCACAGTGCATGTCAGAGCAAATGACAATCATGAGGTCAAAGGAACTGCCTGAGGAGCTCAGAGACAGAATTGTGGCAAGGCACAGATCTGGTCAAGGTTACAAAAAAATTTCTGCTGCACTTAAGGTTCCTAAGAGCACAGTGGCCTCCATAATCCTCAAATGGAAGACGTTTGGGACGACCAGAACCCTTCCTAGAGCTGGCCGTCCGGCCAAACTGAGCTATCGGGGGAGAAGAGCCTTGGTGAGAGAGGCAAAGAAGAACCCAATGGTCACTGTGGCTAAGCTCCAGAGATGCAGTCGGGAGATGGGAGAAAGTTGTAGTAAGTCAACCATCACTGCAGCAATCCACCAGTCGGGGCTTTATGGCAGAGTGGCCCGAAGGAAGCCTCTCCTCAGTGCAAGACACATGAAAGCCCGCATGGAGTTTGCTAAAAAACACCTGAAGGACTCCAAGATGGTGATAAATAAAATCCTCTGGTCTGATGAGACCAAGATAGAACTTTTTGGCCTTAATTCTAAGCGGTATGTGTGGAGAAAACCAGGCACTGCTCATCACCTGTCCAATACAGTCCCAACAGTGAAGCATGGTGGTGGCAGCATCATGCTGTGGGGGTGTTTTTCAGCTGCAGGGACAGGACGACTGGTTGCAATCGAGGGAAAGATGAATGCGGCCAAGTACAGGGATATCCTGGACGAAAACCTTTTCCAGAGTGCTCTGGACCTCAGACTGGGCCGAAGGTTTACCTTCCAACAAGACAATGACCCTAAGCACACCGCTAAA
The DNA here is from genome assembly GCA_029931835.1 of Etheostoma nigrum. NCBI lineage: Eukaryota > Metazoa > Chordata > Actinopteri > Perciformes > Percidae > Etheostoma > Etheostoma nigrum. The sequence goes on along the minus strand of CM057241.1, from coordinate 63,473 downwards.
ATAACGAAGGAGTGGCTTCACAACAACTCCGTGGCTGTTCTTGAATGGCCCAGCCAGAGCCCTGACTTAAACCCAATTGAGCATCTCTGGAGAGACCTGAAAATGACTGTCCACCAACGTTTACCATCCAACCTGACAGAACTGGAGAGGATCTGCAAGGAGGAATGGCAGAGGATACCCAAATCCAGATGTGAAAAACTTGTTGCATCTTTCCCAAAACGACTCATGGCTGTATTAGATCAAAAGGGTGCTTCTACTAAATACTGAACAAAGGGTCTGAATACTTATGACCATGTGATATTTCAGTTTTTGTTTTTTAATAAATTTGCAAAAATTTCTACATTTCTGTTTTTTTCTGTCCAAGATGGGGTGCTGAGTGTACATTACTGAGAAATAAAATGAACTTTTTTGATTTTTGGAAAATGCCTGCAATGAAACAAAGAGTGAAAAATTTAAAGGGGTCTGAATACTTTCCGTACCCACTGTATATATATATATATATATATATATATGCATACTTTTTATTTATTAATTATAATCGTCCATTATAAATACCGATAGATTGGGAGATGCCTAATATCGGCCGATATATCGGTCGGGCCTACATTAGAGGGAATGTGGTCCGCCTGATTAAGTTCTGAGTTCGGTACCCAGCCCTAGAGGACCGGGTCACTTTAAATCTAACGGGGCCAAACTTCGGTACTCGAGAGCACATGACTGATAAAATAAATGAAGGACACCTTCTCATGTTGTCATGATCAAAAATAAATAATTCGTGATCCACATTTCCCCCGAACCGTGCGGCCTAGTCCGAGACCGGCATGTTGGCCAGAATCGAACCGCTGCAGATTTGATGCGCTCACCCCTTGGCAGTGTGGACCAGGGTAGTGATGATGTTGGTGTTGAGAGTGTGGCGGCCCCGGCGGCCCGCTGCTCTGCTCCGCTGGACCGCCCGGGGTCGGGTACGGACCTGGACCCGGCCTCTGGGCCTCCGCACAGTAGAAAGGGTTGGACGGGTGGAACCCACTGGCCGGATACTGAGTCTGCGCTGGGCTGTAGACGCCGTGGCCGTTTGGGTAACCTGCAGGCATCACCTGCATGGAAAGCACAAGAGATTATTATTCTAAGTGTGTGACATCATTATGGGATGGATGCCTACAGAGATAGACCTTTTAGTTAAAGAGGAAGATCCTTTTAGTTTAACATGAAACAGAAATCACCATCACCAAACCCCCCAGACTCCATGTAAATAATCACTACTTTTAGCATGTATAGAGCAGCATATCTCCACATGTAAATGGATGAATTAAGAGTTTATTCCAACCAGACCAGAGTGGTGATTGTTGGAACAGTGGAAAGATGAACCAAGACGGCTTTTAGTAGTTTAATTTAGTTTCTGTCCACTTTGAATGAAGTGTGCTTAACGATACTAAAAGTAGTGATTATTTACATGGAGTCTGGTGGGTTTGGTGAGGGTGATTTCTGTTTCATGTTAAACTAAAAGGATCTTACTCTTTAACTAAAAGGTCTATCTCTGTAGGGATCCATCCCATAATGTTGTCACACACTTAGAATAATAATCTGAGTAGGCTTTTGTCTGTGTGAATGTATAGTAGTAATGTAACCGACACCGACATAGTGGCAGACTGTAAAGGTCAAAGTACTTAAGGACTTAAAGGATAAAGAGTACACTGTGGGATTTAGAGGGGGCGGTTACGTTACCTGTGGGCTGTACTGCGGCTGGACCTCTGATCCTGAGGGATAGGCGTTTGCATAGTGTCCTGAGGAATGAGACTGAGGATACCAGTAGTGTGACGGGTAACCCGGGTACTGAGAAGCGTCCTGCAAACACATAAAACATGCTTCCTTTTAGTTTGAGTTCAACATGAAACTGACCCGAAATCCCCAAAGCCACCAGACTCCATGTAAATAATCACTACTTTTATCATCATAAAACACACTTCAGTCAAAGTGGACAGAAACTAAAAACTACCAAAAGCCGTCTTGGTTCATCTTTCCACTGTTCCAACAATCACCACTCTGGTCTGGTTGGAATAAACTCTTAATTCACCCATTTACATGTGGAGATATGCTTCTCTATACACGCTAAAAGTAGTGATTATTTACATGGAGTCTGGTGGAGATATGCTTCTCTATACATGCTAAAAGTAGTGATTATTTACATGGAGTCTGGTGGAGATATGCTGCTCTATACACGCTAAAAGTAGTGATTATTTACATGGAGTCTGGTGGAGATATGCTTCTCTATACATGCTAAAAGTAGTGATTATTTACATGGAGTCTGGTGGAGATATGCTGCTCTATACACGCTAAAAGTAGTGATTATTTACATGGAGTCTGGTGGAGATATGCTTCTCTATACATGCTAAAAGTAGTGATTATTTACATGGAGTCTGGTGGAGATATGCTGCTCTATACACGCTAAAAGTAGTGATTATTTACATGGAGTCTGGTGGAGATATGCTGCTCTATACACACTAAAAGTAGTGATTATTTACATGGAGTCTGGAGGAGATATGCTGCTCTATACACACTAAAAGTAGTGATTATTTACATGGAGTCTGGTGGAGATATGCTGCTCTATACACACTAAAAGTAGTGATTATTTACATGGAGTCTGGTGGAGATATGCTTCTCTATACATGCTAAAAGTAGTGATTATTTACATGGAGTCTGGTGGAGATATGCTGCTCTATACACGCTAAAAGTAGTGATTATTTACATGGAGTCTGGTGGAGATATGCTGCTCTATACACACTAAAAGTAGTGATTATTTACATGGAGTCTGGAGGAGATATGCTGCTCTATACACACTAAAAGTAGTGATTATTTACATGGAGTCTGGTGGAGATATGCTGCTCTATACACACTAAAAGTAGTGATTATTTACATGGAGTCTGGAGGAGATATGCTGCTCTATACACACTAAAAGTAGTGATTATTTACATGGAGTCTGGTGGAGATATGCTTCTCTATACATGCTAAAAGTAGTGATTATTTACATGGAGTCTGGTGGAGATATGCTGCTCTATACACACTAAAAGTAGTGATTATTTACATGGAGTCTGGTGGAGATATGCTTCTCTATACATGCTAAAAGTAGTGATTAATTACATGGAGTCTGGTGGAGATATGCTGCTCTATACACACTAAAAGTAGTGATTATTTACATGGAGTCTGGAGGAGATATGCTGCTCTATACACACTAAAAGTAGTGATTATTTACATGGAGTCTGGTGGAGATATGCTGCTCTATACACACTAAAAGTAGTGATTATTTACATGGAGTCTGGTGGAGATATGCTGCTCTATACATGCTAAAAGTAGTGATTATTTACATGGAGTCTGGTGGAGATATGCTGCTCTATACACGCTAAAAGTAGTGATTATTTACATGGAGTCTGGTGGAGATATGCTGCTCTATACACGCTAAAAGTAGTGATTATTTACATGGAGTCTGGTGGAGATATGCTGCTCTATACACGCTAAAAGTAGTGATTATTTACATGGAGTCTGGTGGAGATATGCTGCTCTATACACGCTAAAAGTAGTGATTATTTACATGGAGTCTGGTGGAGATATGCTGCTCTATACACGCTAAAAGTAGTGATTATTTACATGGAGTCTGGTGGAGATATGCTGCTCTATACATGCTAAAAGTAGTGATTATTTACATGGAGTCTGGTGGAGATATGCTGCTCTATACATGCTAAAAGTAGTGATTATTTACATGGAGTCTGGTGGGTTTGGTGAACAACTGCAGCAGCACTGACTTTTTGATTCATTGCAGACAGTTTAATAAAAACTGCATTATTATATATAAACACTGCATACAGCTAACCTAACACAGGCTGTTTGAAATTTGAGTAAAATTATTATTTGTGAAACATATAACTCAACCATTGACCGTGTCGCGTCAAGATAAACGTGCTAAACCCGCGTGTGTATCAATAACTCTTATATAATGCCATCTACATAGCAGATATGTTTTGACCTAGGACGGCGAAGGCAGGTCCCGCCCTCCTCTCCCTCTCATTGGCTAATACGCCTCTCCTGCTGTGGTTGGATTGGTCGGCTTGAGGCTACAGCAATGTGATTTGTTGCGGGTACAGCTAGAATGTCAGGGTAAGCCAATCAGCGGCATAGAACGGCAGAGGAGGGCGGGACATTGCGTCGCTATGCCTCAGGAAGAAAATACCAGCCCAACCGTTACGCAAGCTAGCTGGTTAGCAATGTTGACAAACTCAGCCCGGTTCCGAGCCCGGTTCCGAGCCCAGTTCCGCACACTTACCATGCTGTTAGCCCAGGTCCCGTTAGCGTCTTCAGAGTCAGGTTTAGGATTTGAATGCATTTGATGATGGTGCATGAGCTGACGTTAAGCCTCGGCGGCCCTCCTGTTACCTGCCATCGTAAAAGACTACCGGGACTACCGGGGACTACCGGGACTACCGGGGACTAACGGAGCCGCCAGTTGCCCAAATTCGTTACAACTACGTGGCCGTTTCTCCGAAATGAGTAGAGCTCGGCTGACTGTAATCAGGAACTGATTGAATGGGCCGAGCTCGGCTTCTTCTTCCAGATATTTGGCTGCAGCGTCGCCCCCTAGAGGACTGGAGACACACCGTGTTACACAGTCTATGTGGCAGGTTATTATTCTAAGTGTGTGACAACATTATGGGATGGATCCCTACAGAGATAGACCTTTTAGTTAAAGAGGAAGATCCTTTTAGTTTAACATGAAACAGCTCCGACATCACCATCACCAAACCCACCAGACTCCATGTAAATAATCACTACTTTTAGCATGTATAGAGCAGCATATCTCCACCAGACTCCATGTAAATAATCACTACTTTTAGCATGTATAGAGCAGCATATCTCCACCAGACTCCATGTAAATAATCACTACTTTTAGCGTGTATAGAGCAGCATATCTCCACCAGACTCCATGTAAATAATCACTACTTTTAGCATGTATAGAGCAGCATATCTCCACCAGACTCCATGTAAATAATCACTACTTTTAGCGTGTATAGAGCAGCATATCTCCACCAGACTCCATGTAAATAATCACTACTTTTAGTGTGTATAGAGCAGCATATCTCCACCAGACTCCATGTAAATAATCACTACTTTTAGCGTGTATAGAGCAGCATATCTCCACCAGACTCCATGTAAATAATCACTACTTTTAGCATGTATAGAGCAGCATATCTCCACCAGACTCCATGTAAATAATCACTACTTTTAGCGTGTATAGAGCAGCATATCTCCACCAGACTCCATGTAAATAATCACTACTTTTAGCGTGTATAGAGCAGCATATCTCCACCAGACTCCATGTAAATAATCACTACTTTTAGCGTGTATAGAGCAGCATATCTCCATCAGACTCCATGTAAATAATCACTACTTTTAGCGTGTATAGAGCAGCATATCTCCACCAGACTCCATGTAAATAATCACTACTTTTAGCGTGTATAGAGCAGCATATCTCCATCAGACTCCATGTAAATAATCACTACTTTTAGCGTGTATAGAGCAGCATATCTCCATCAGACTCCATGTAAATAATCACTACTTTTAGCGTGTATAGAGCAGCATATCTCCACCAGACTCCATGTAAATAATCACTACTTTTAGAATGTATAGAGCAGCATATCTCCACCAGACTCCATGTAAATAATCACTACTTTTAGCATGTATAGAGCAGCATATCTCCACCAGACTCCATGTAAATAATCACTACTTTTAGCGTGTATAGAGCAGCATATCTCCACCAGACTCCATGTAAATAATCACTACTTTTAGCGTGTATAGAGCAGCATATCTCCACCAGACTCCATGTAAATAATCACTACTTTTAGCATGTATAGAGCAGCATATCTCCACCAGACTCCATGTAAATAATCACTACTTTTAGCATGTATAGAGCAGCATATCTCCACCAGACTCCATGTAAATAATCACTACTTTTAGCGTGTATAGAGCAGCATATCTCCACCAGACTCCATGTAAATAATCACTACTTTTAGCGTGTATAGAGCAGCATATCTCCAACAGACTCCATGTAAATAATCACTACTTTTAGTGTGTATAGAGCAGCATATCTCCACCAGACTCCATGTAAATAATCACTACTTTTAGCGTGTATAGAGCAGCATATCTCCAACAGACTCCATGTAAATAATCACTACTTTTAGCGTGTATAGAGCAGCATATCTCCACCAGACTCCATGTAAATAATCACTACTTTTAGCATGTATAGAGCAGCATATCTCCACCAGACTCCATGTAAATAATCACATTAGTCACAATAATGTTTTTATTCTATCTCATTTTGCTATTTTGTATATTGTAATAATAATTTCTTTGCAATAAAAATATTTTTATTATTACATTTAATGACGGTATATAGCCTACTTGTGTAATATTGTAATAATAATAGAGTCGCGTTGCAGGCCTACAGGGTTTATGACGTGAACAGGAAGTTGACCCCGGACGTGTATAAAGGTACTTCCTATGTTTTGACCCGTTGATGGGTGCACGGGACACGGCGCGAGGACGCAGCGGAGCAACATGAACTACGTACCGGGGACCGCGAGCCTCATCGACGACATCGACAGTAAGTCTCCAGCGGCTCCTCGTGCTCACGGAGACGGCTTACGTCTTCAGACGTGGCTCTGACGCAAACTGCGTCATTTAGCTAATTAAAGAGCAGCGGGTATTATAACTAGTAGTTACTAGTAACTGAGTAACTAGTACATGCTAATACTACATACTGATGTTGAGATACTGTGTGTGTGTGTGTGTGTGTGTGTGTGTGTGTGTGTGTGTGTGTGTGTGTGTGTGTGAGAGACTTTCTACTACGCTACATTTCAGAGAGAAATATTTTACTTTCGCTACTCTGCTACATTTTATATGTGTGTTCATGCAGAGACACACACACAGAGACACACCCATGCAGAGAGACACACACACACACACACACATATCCAGACACACACACACTTGTGCAGACACACACCCATGCAGAGAGACACACACACACACACATATCCAGACACACACACATATCCAGACACACACACACACACACACACACTTGTGCAGACACACACACATGCAGAGAGAGATACACACATGCAGACACACACTTAAAAATGTAGCAAAGTAGGAAGTAACATAAAAAGAGTAAAGTACAAGTACCTCAACATTAGTACTGGAGTACATGTACTAGTTACATTACACAACTTTACTGTGAATGTCTGGATGACAGCTGCGTTCTGATTGGTTGGTGGCCGTGTGATGATGTAATGACGGCTGCGTTCTGATTGGTTGTCTCTGCAGAGAAGCACCTGGTGCTGCTGCGCGATGGAAGAACTCTGATTGGTTACCTCCGGAGCATCGACCAGTTCGGTAAATCTCCAAATGTCTTTTTTTAAATCCACGTTCAACAAAAACAAACGCAAACTCTCTTTTAATTATCTCGTATATATTATTATTTTATTTTTTCCCAGTAAGATTATAATGTTCCCTGGATGGATATTAACTTTTTATTTTTTATTATGCTGAATTTTTTTAAACATGTTTGTAATAATTTAAAAAATAAAATAAAAATGTGCGTGACCAATTTTTAGGAAGCTACAGACACAGCTTGATAAAATTAGTCTGTAAGAAAGAATATTGTAGTTCTTCCTCTGTTGTCTGTTAGTTAATACCCCCCTCCCACCCCCGCCCCCCCCCCTCCCCCCCCAGCCAACCTCGTGTTTCACCAGACCGTCGAGCGCATCCACGTTGGGAAGAAATTCGGAGACATCCCCCGAGGGATCTTCATCGTGAGAGGAGAGAACGTGGTGCTGCTCGGAGAGATAGTGAGTAGAGAGACCTCAGATCCAGAATCAGGGACCACTAAGGTCTATATAAAGAGACTTCAGATACAGTATTAGGGACCACTAAGGTCTATATAAAGAGACTTCAGATACAGTATTGGGGGACCACTAAGGTCTATATAAAAGAGACTTCAGATACAGTATTAGGGACCACTAAGGTCTATAGAAAGAGACTTCAGATACAGTATTAGGGACCACTAAGGTCTATATAAAGAGACTTCAGATACAGTATTAGGGACCAGTAAGGTCTATATAAAAGAGACTTCAGATGCAGTATTAGGGGACCACTAAGGTCTATATAAAAGAGACTTCAGATACAGTATTAGGGGACCAGTAAGGTCTATATAAAGAGACTTCAGATACAGTATTAGGGACCACTAAGGTCTATATAAAAGAGACTTCAGATACAGTATTAGGGACCACTAAGGTCTATATAAAGAGACTTCAGATGCAGTATTAGGGGACCAGTAAGGTCTATATAAAGAGACTTCAGATACAGTATTAGGGACCACTAAGGTCTATATAAAAGAGACTTCAGATACAGTATTAGGGACCACTAAGGTCTATATAAAGAGACTTCAGATGCAGTATTAGGGGACCAGTAAGGTCTATATAAAGAGACTTCAGATACCCCCCCCTTACTCCCAGATGAACCGGTGGTCCTTGTCTCTGCAGGACGTGGAGAAGCCCTGCGACGGGGTCCTGCAGCAGGTCTCCATCGAGGAGATCCTGGAGGAGCAGCGGCTGCAGCAGCAGGTCAAGCAGGAGACGGAGAAAGTCAAAATGGCCGCCCTGAAGGACCGGGGCCTGTCACTCCCCAAGGCAGACAACCTGGACGAATACTGACCCCGCCCCTGAAGGACCGGGGCCTGTCCCTCCCCAAGGGAAGTTCTGATCCGCCCCCCCCCCCCCTTCCCAACGTTGTGTCGGACTGATGCGCTTTACGTTGGATTTGACTCCTTAAGACCATGTTTTTTGTGTTTTGTGCGTTGTTGTGTTGTTTTGTGAGTCTGGGTCTGCCGTAGCGGACCGTGTGAACCTGATTTGAGTCTTTGTGGCGAGACAACGATGTCGGCTGCTCTCAGTTCTTTAGGAAGAACCGTGTGTCTATGTAAGATCACTCAATGTAACGTTAGCACGTTAGCATGTTAGCACGTTAGCATGTTAGCATTTATTTTCCAGCAGCACTTTTCTATTTTGTCGGACTCTAACTTCATTAAAGACTTTAGTTTTTCATCATGGAAGGCGACTGCTTTGTGTTTTAATTACTCTGATGTTCATTTTGAAGCAAATTCGGTGTCACGAGTCCATCCGAAGTCAACGCTGAGACGCGTGTGGACGCGGTCGCCGCACCAATGGGGGGGGGGGGTAATGAGGCCAGGATGCAAAACGGCCGTCATCCATGTTGAAGTATTTGAACGTGAGTGAGAGATTGGGTTAGCTCGTCTAACCAGCGCACATAAAGACGCTGGTCCGAGCTGGGGGGGGGGGGGGGAACAAACTCTACAAAATGTGACAAATGTCAAAAAAAGGATAAAAATTGAAAGTCATCATCAGTCTGTTTGTTATTTGGACAGATATGTTGGGGGGGGGGGCAGTAAAAAAAGTTAAATTTAAAAAAAAAAAAAAATAGTCTTAAAGGTGATGAATGTCAGAAAAAATGGTTAAAAAAAAAAAAAAAAATACTTCAGGAAAATTTAAAGCGCCCAAAAGTACAAAAACAACAAATGTCCCAATAAAAGTCCGGCCAATCACAACAACCTTTAATATATTAAGAATAAAAACTAATTACAGTAGGAATATATAAAACATGTGACCATACTCGATCTCAGCGGCGGGACAGGTTAGCTTTACAGTCGTAGCAAAACAAAGATGTCAGAATCAACCATCGCCAAGGCAACCAGACCAGGAGGACCCCCCCCCCGGCCTCATAGTGAAACCATGGTTACCTTTTAGTAAAGTGGTAACAGCAGCTACATTGTGCTGCGTTTAGTGTCGACCAAAACAATCGGACATGTGAGCGTCCAACAACTCAACATCTAACCTGAGGAGACGTAGCGGTAGTTGTAGTTGTTGCTGTGGAGAGGTGGATGTTTGTCTTTTAGGTTACATACAGGATGTTTAACATGCAGTATCCATCCAAATCTGATGGGACAAGTCTCTCACTTAAGCTATTTAGTAATTAATAAATTAATTTTAATTTTATTTTATTGATTGGATGAACTATAATTTGCCTAAAGATGATTATTTTGTATTTTTGTCTGTCTGGTTGATGCTTGTGTGAAGAAATAAATCAGACGTTACTCAACAGTTACTCACTACTCGAGTACTTGTTTACTCTTACTCTAGTAATTATTTGGATGACTACTTTGACTTTTTCTTGAGTCATATTATTCTGGAGTAACAGTACTTTTACTTGAGTCATATTATTCTGGAGTAACAGTACTTTTACTTGAGTCATATTATTCTGGAGTAACAGTACTTTTTCTTGAGTCATATTATTCTGGAGTAAGAGTACTTTTACTTGAGTATAATGTTTGACTACTCCCCCCTCTGGTAGGGTTTAAACAGGCACTCTGCTCAGTTTGGTTGATTTTTCCTTTTTTTCACCTTTTTCAGGGTCTTTGTCGCGCCTTTCAACAGTTGTGTTGCTGTTTTCGACGTTTTTTATGACTTTTGCGTCCAGTGGAAACAACAGATCAGTCACGTTGTTCAACATGTCGTCCTGTTTTACAAAATTGTCATTTTATTCAACATTCAACTGTTTTTCCATCTTCACTTCTTTCAACAGTTAATTTGCTTCTGTGTATAGTGAGACTGATGCAGACCTCCGCTCCAGATCTTTAAATAGAGAACTACCCCCCCCCCCCCACACACACACACACACACACACACACACACACACACACACACACACACACACACACACACACACATTTAATGGGAGGGTCAGATACACAGCCCCCCCCCCCCAGGGGTCAGATAGCAAAGAAGCCTGAGACTGAATCTCTGTTCAGGGAGACGCTGATTCTTCTTCTGCTAAAACTCAGCCGCTTTACA
>CM057241.1:0-47500 GCA_029931835.1 Etheostoma nigrum | reverse complement strand
TCCACATTACCTTGATTGGCTCTCTGTCCTTTAAAGAGGGCTGGAGGTTCAGTTCTGGTGATCACTTTTTCAACCTTCACATCCACAGTTTGAGTTAGACTGCAGTTACTTTACGTCTTAGTTGTATTGCACTAGTTTGGTCGAGCTAATTAGCATCGAGTTGTTTCTCTGGTCGGAGAGGTAAGAAGCCAGGCTGTTTTTCTGAGTTGGGACTGGTAGAATTGTTTTGGGTGATTCACATGTTTTGTAAGTTAGTGAGAAGTTTGAGTATCTGTCTGGCTTATTTCTTTAACTTCCGATGGTGTGAAGTGAGTAATGACGGTCAATATTAGTGGAGTTTTTCCCGGGTTAGGCCAAGAGGTGAATCCTGTTCAGGGGGTTCAAAGAGTTTTGCTCACGTCAAATGTTACAGCAACAAAATTACCTGCACAGAATATAAATTACATACTAGGACCTATATATGAAATCATAATAGGATAGTTGGGAATACAAAAGTGCAACTACTTAGATAACATGATGAATATCAGAATTCTTTGCGAGTAATTGAACAGCCCACGTACTCTTCAGTTGCATCATACTAAACTCCTGAAAGTCTCTCCTGTCCAATCAGTTCCCTCCTTAAAACCATGGAGCTGAACTTGTGATGTTTTGTCTTAGTTCATGATGGTGCGTGCAGCCGTGGGTCTCTGGTTCCTATCAGCGGTGATCAGCGCCAACAGCGTCTCCCTGGTGAACGACGCAAACCGAGAGTTTTCCTTCGGCCTCTACAGGAATCTAGCAGCTCACCCTGACTCGCAGGGACAGAATATCCTCTTCTCCCCGATCTGCGTGTCCACCGCCTTGGCTATGTTGTCCGTGGGAGCACAGGGGAGGACGCATCGCCAGCTTTTCAGGGGTCTGGGCTTCAGCAACTCCCTGACCCAGAAAGATGTGAATCAGGCTTTCCAGATGCTCCTCCAGGGGGCAAACAACCCATTCCAGGGGGACTCCAGTGAAGGGACCGCCGTGTTCCTGGACAACCGCTTCAAGCCAAAGCGAGAGTTCCTGCAGACCCTGAAGCAGTCGTACTTTGCAGACGGGTTCAATGTGGACTTCAGCAAAGCCAAACAAAGTGCTAAAACTATCAATGAGTACGTGGAGGAGAATACCAACGGGAAGATTGACAAGCTGGTGGAAAGCCTGGATCCGAACACCATCATGTATCTCATCAGCTACATCTACTACAAAGGTAAGGTCCTGGGGATGAGATCTAGTCAGTCTGTGATGTCATAATGGAAGATCTGCTCACATTCTGAGGTTAAGTTGCACATATCAAAACAAAGGTTGTTTTATTTCTGCTCGTGGTCTAACAGGAACGTGGGCGACTCAGTTTGACCCTAACCTCACCAAGGAGGACGACTTCAACGTGGATGAGAACACCCAGGTTCAGTCTTTATTTTGCATCACAGTTATAGGGGCGGAGCCAGACCTGAAGCAGGAGCCTGACGGGAATTAAATTATGAAATTTTCATGCCCTTTGGGGGCAACTTGATAGTTTTAACACCCGAATTAGTTTTTTGACAAGACCGGGCTGCAGGAGTCCCAGGCCAATGAAGAATCATCGTTCATTCTGTGTCTTCATGTTTAAATGGTATGGTCCAGGTTCCGGTCCTCATGATGAATATGGAGGCTAGTTTCCGCACCTACCGAGACCTTGAGCTGAAGACCACGATCCTTCAACTCCCGTTCACCGGCTCCTACTCCATGCTGCTGATGATGCCTGACGACATGGAAACGCTGGAGAACGGCATCTCCCCGGACCACGTCTCCAAATGGTTGAAGGCTAGGCTGGAGGCCAAGCCCAGGTTGGTAAAATCTGGATTTTTATGCTTAAATATGTGGGAGGTTTGACACAGAATAAGGTACTTTGCTTTGAGTACATCAGGACTCACCCAGGAGACCGGGGCTCATGTCCCATTTGGTAAAAGGAAACCATTCTAGGTTGTCTATAGTTGTTAGTTGCTTTGTAGTTGTGTGGTCTCTGTTGTTCTGGTTTAAGCCGTCTTGGTTCATCTTACCACTGTTCCAACACCAACCGGTCTGGTTGGAATAAACTCTTAATTCACCCATTTACATATGGAGAGATGCTGCTCTATACACGCTAAAAGTAGTGATCATTTACGCGTTTGGTGATTATTTCGGGGCAGTTTCATGTTTAACTAAAAGGATCTTCCTCTTTAACTAAAAGGTCTCTCTGTAGGGATCCTTCCCATTATATTGTCACACACTTAGAATAGTTTAAGTCTATCTTTGAAAATGGCATATCATTGTTTAGGGCCCTGATGGCAAAATGAAGCTTGCTCCCTAGTCGGCTTCACTGAATGCTTGTCTCCCCCCCATATGTTTCAGGAGACATAATGTATATATTCCCAAGTTCTCCATCAAGACTTCCTACAACCTGAACGATGTGCTGTCAGAAATGGGAATGACGGACATGTTTGGTGGTCGTGCGAACTTCAGAGGCATTTCAGAGGAGCGAGGACTGGCCGTCTCAGAGGTAAGTAACGGAATATGTTTTATTTCATACATTCCTCCGTCTGTTGTCTCACTGACTCTGCGTTGCAGGTTTTGCACCAAGCTACACTGGACGTAGACGAGACCGGAGCCGAAGCAGCAGCCGCCTCAGCACTCAGACTCGAACTGACATCCATTGGGGTCCCTGTGTTGAAGTTCAATCGTCCGTTCATGGTCATCATCATTGAATTTAACACTGAGAAGATCCTCTTCATGGGCAAGATAATCAACCCGACAGTCTGATGGGTCATCTCTTTGTGTCCTAGTTCAGCTGTTGCATCTCATATATAAAGGAGTCAAAAACATGTTTGTCTCTTGCTTGATCGTTGAAATAGTTTTTATATAATATTTGAAGGTAAAACAATGTAGGGTTAAAATATGCTCAACGTAATAAGAATTTGGTAATCTATAATGGATCAGATTATAAAAATACAATAAGGTTGGTGACCGCTACTTTATGAACAACTCTGGTTCTGGGTAGAAAAATTCGTTACTCATGTATTAGTACTTGTACACTATAAAGTACAAGTAATGCACAGAAAATTTTACTTTAAAAGTTGGAGTATAATGAATATGTACAGTACTTTAAGCATAAAAGTACTTGATGCAGGACAATCTTAACATTTTGGAAACTGGACAGTTTATTTCTGACGAAGTTGTCTTTTACAGAAACTTCAACAACTAACGCTTGGGGTCAGTCTACCTTGGCGTGATTAGACATTGAGGCTGATAACATGTTAATTGTGGAAAATGTAAAGTTGGCAGGTCTTAACTACCGTGAATACTGTATGATACAACACTGGATTGCTGGCCTTGGTTAGTTTATAATGTCATTAAGAAGTTAAATACAAAAATGTTTCAAAGACTTTTTTTATAAAATGTATTTCAGATGTTTGTTTAACAAACTGCTATAACGTAACTAGTGCTAAACCAACCAGTCTCCCTTTAAAAAAAAAAAACAGTACTGTTAGCGTGTATAGAGCCAAAAAAGCTTTTCATAGTTTCAGTTGGTTTCTTTCAACTTTGAAGTGTTATAAGATGCTAAAATGTTTTACATGAAGTCTGGTGGGTGTGGTCCATCGTGACATGATAGCTGACCAATAACACCTCTTCTCCTTGTTGCTATGGTGATTTCCTCAGTTAAGAATTCAGATATTTATTTTTAGTTTCTTTCGGCAGTTGGTACGATCAGTCAAAAGTTTAAGTCCGATAGACTCCATAGTTACATGTCTGTGACCGGCACAAGATTTCCTACATTTTGACCAACCATGATGTCTGAAGACTGAAAACTGGAGGAGAGAGAGACATTTGTTTACAACTCTTTCAGAGATATGTACTGTACCCCCCCCCCCCCATCTCTCAACATCCACCACATACACACACATTGGAAAATCTGACACGGTCTGAAAACGGGACGATATGTAAACTGGGATTTGGGAGAAACCGCGCTTGATATCTGAACGCCCCTTCAGCCCAATAAACGACAAAGTCTTGTCTTCAGTTAAACTTTTAATCATGTTTCTACGTTAAAGTATGGCGATACAGCACGGCCCCAAAGAGGGGGCGTTTTCAGCGATTTTCTGAAGAATTCCATTAAAGTCTGAGATATTCTGTTTTTTGGCAATTTCGGGAAAACCACGCAGCAAATCTCTTAGAAAAGTCATAGCCCACCGTTCCCGATCATTACACACATTTAGATGTATTTTGTGTGTGCGTGTTGGCAACGCTCTGGGACTAGTAACGGGACAAAAAACAGGCGGAATAATAAGTATGAGAAACTATAATCGTTGCTGCTATTGCACAGTATACACACAGTTTCTTGGTCTGGCAGCTGCAGCCAATCAGGCTCTTTAACTGGTGGAAGACTTCAGTGGCTCTCCTTGATTGGCCCGTCAGTTGAGCATGCCACACCAATTGGCTTCCTGCTCCAGGAACTGGGCGGGATTTCCAGTTTAGTTTCCATCTGATCTGCAGAATGGGCTGGCACAGCTTGTTACACACTTAATTACACACACACACAAATACAAACAAAAACACACAATCACGCACACACACACATACACAGAAGGCAGGCAGGGGTGTGCTAGTTTACACCTGGTCCACATTACCTTGATTGCTAGTCTACACCTGGTCCACATTAGCTTGATTGCTAGTCTACATCTGGTCCACATTAGCTTGATTGGCTCTTAGTCCTTTAAAGAGGGCTGGAGGTTCAGTTCTGGTGATCACTCTTTCCACCTGCACATCCACAGTTTGAGTTAGACTGCAGTTACTTTACGTCTTATTTGTATTGCATTAGTTTGGTCGAGCTAATTAGCATCGAGTTGTTTCTCTGGTCGGAGAGGTAAGAAGCCAGGCTGTCTTTCTGAGTTAGGACTGGTAGAATTGTTTTGGGTGATTCACATGTTTTGTAAGTTAGTGAGAAGTTTGAGTATCTGTCTGGCTTATTTCTTTAACTTCCGATGGTGTGAAGTGAGTAATGATGGTAAATATTAGTGGAGTTTTTCCCGAGTTAGGCCAAGAGGTGAATCCTGTTCAGGGGGTTCAAAGAGTTTTGCTCACGTCAAATGTTACAGCAGCAAAATTACCTGCACAGAATATAAATTGCATACTAGGACCTATATATGAAATCATAATAGGATAGTTGGGAATACAAAAGTGCAACTACTTAAATAACATGATGAATATCAGAATTCTTTGAGAGTAATTGAACAGCCCACGTACTCTTCAGTCGCATCATACTAAACTCCTGAAAGTCCCTCCTGTCCAATCAGTTCCCTCCTTAAAACCATGGAGCTGAACTTGTGATGTTTTGTCTTAGTTCATGATGATGGTGCGTGCAGCCGTGGGTCTCTGGTTCCTATCAGCGGTGATCAGCGCCAACAGCGTCTCCCTGGTGAACGACGCAAACCGAGAGTTTTCCTTCGGCCTCTACAGGAATCTAGCAGCTCACCCTGACTCGCAGGGACAGAATATCCTCTTCTCCCCGATCTGCGTGTCCACCGCCTTGGCTATGTTGTCCGTGGGAGCACAGGGGAGGACGCATCGCCAGCTTTTCAAGGGTCTGGGCTTCAGCAACTCCCTGACCCAGAAAGATGTGAATCAGGCTTTCCAGATGCTCCTCCAGGGGGCAAACAACCCATTCCAGGGGGACTCCAGTGAAGGGACCGCCGTGTTCCTGGACAACCGCTTCAAGCCAAAGCGAGAGTTCCTGCAGACCCTGAAGCAGTCGTACTTTGCAGACGGGTTCAATGTGGACTTCAGCAAAGCCAAACAAAGTGCTAAAACTATCAATGAGTATGTGGAGGAGAATACCAACGGGAAGATTGACAAGCTGGTGGAAAGCCTGGATCCGAACACCATCATGTATCTCATCAGCTACATCTACTACAAAGGTAAGGTCCTGGGGATGAGATCTAGTCAGTCTGTGATGTCATAATGGAAGATCTGCTCACATTCTGAGGTTAAGTTGCACATATCAAAACAAAGGTTGTTTTATTTCTGCTCGTGGTCTAACAGGAACGTGGGCGACTCAGTTTGACCCTAACCTCACCAAGCAGGACGACTTCAACGTGGATGAGAACACCCAGGTTCAGTCTTTATTTTGCATCACAGTTATAGGGGCGGAGCCGGACCTGAAGCAGGAGCCTGGCGGGAATTAAATTATGAAATTTTCATGCCCTTTGGGGGCAACTTGATAGTTTTAACACCCTAATTAGTTTTTTTGACAAGACCGGGCTGCAGGAGTCCCAGTCCAATGAAGAATCATCGTTCATTCTGTGTCTTCATGTTTAAATGGTATGGTCCAGGTTCCGGTCCTCATGATGAATATGGAGGCTAGTTTCCGCACCTACCGAGACCTTGAGCTGAAGACCACGATCCTTCAACTCCCGTTCACCGGCTCCTACTCCATGCTGCTGATGATGCCTGACGACATGGAAACGCTGGAGAACGGCATCTCCCCGGACCACGTCTCCAAATGGTTGAAGGCTAGGCTGGAGGCCAAGCCCAGGTTGGTAAAATCTGGATTTTTATGCTTAAATATGTGGGAGGTTTGACACAGAATAAGGTACTTTGCTTTGAGTACATCAGGACTCACCCAGGAGACCGGGGCTCATGTCCCATTTGGTAAAAGGAAACCATTCTAGGTTGTCTATAGTTGTTAGTTGCTTTGTAGTTGTGTGGTCTCTGTTGTTCTGGTTTAAGCCGTCTTGGTTCATCTTACCACTGTTCCAACAATCACCGGTCTGGTTGGAATAAACTCTTAATTCACCCATTTACATATGGAGAGATGCTGCTCTATACACGCTAAAAGTAGTGATCATTTACGCGTTTGATTATTTCGGGGCAGTTTCATGTTTAACTAAAAGGATCTTCCTCTTTAACTAAAAGGTCTCTCTGTAGGGATCCTTCCCATTATATTGTCACACACTTAGAATAGTTTAAGTCTATCTTTGAAAATGGCATATCATTGTTTAGGGCCTTGATGGCAAAATGAAGCTTGTTCCCTAGTCGGCTTCACTGAATGCTTGTCTCCCCCCCATATGTTTCAGGAGACATAATGTATATATTCCCAAGTTCTCCATCAAGACTTCCTACAACCTGAACGATGTGCTGTCAGAAATGGGAATGACGGACATGTTTGGTGGTCGTGCGAACTTCAGAGGCATTTCAGAGGAGCGAGGACTGGCCGTCTCAGAGGTAAGTAACGGAATATGTTTTATTTCATACATTCCTCCGTCTGTTGTCTCACTGACTCTGCGTTGCAGGTTTTGCACCAAGCTACACTGGACGTAGACGAGACCGGAGCCGAAGCAGCAGCCGCCTCAGCACTCAGACTCGAACTGACATCCATTGGGGTCCCTGTGTTGAAGTTCAATCGTCCGTTCATGGTCATCATCATTGAATTTAACACTGAGAAGATCCTCTTCATGGGCAAGATAATCAACCCGACAGTCTGATGGGTCATCTCTTTGTGTCCTAGTTCAGCTGTTGCATCTCATATATAAAGGAGTCAAAAACATGTTTGTCTCTTGCTTGATCGTTGAAATAGTTTTTATATAATATTTGAAGGTAAAACAATGTAGGGTTAAAATATGCTCAACGTAATAAGAATTTGGTAATCTATAATGGATCAGATTATAAAAATACAATAAGGTTGGTGAGCGCTACTTTATGAACAACTCTGGTTCTGGGTAGAAAAATTCGTTACTCATGTAATAGTACTTGTACACTATAAAGTACAAGTAATGCATGGAAAATTTTACTTTAGTAAAAGTTGGAGTATAATGAATATGTAAAGTACTTTAAGCATAAAAGTACTTGATGCAGGACAATCTTAACATTTTGGAAACTGGACAGTTTATTTCTGACGAAGTTGTCTTTTACAGAAACTTCAACAACCAACGCTTGGGGTCTGTCTACCTTGGAGGGTTTAGACATTGAGGCCAATCAAAATATTTGAGGAAAGTTTTTTTTTTTTTTTTTGAAGTTGGCAGGTCTTAACTAACGTGAATGCTGTATGATGCTGGACTGATTTGCTGGCTTGCTTCCATGACCAAGAAGTAGGACTAGTTGAAAGTAAGACTGGGTTAATTTGGAATGAAAGTCTTGGAAAAGTTAAATGTATTTAAGACTTTTCTGTCTTTCAGAAACCGCTTTGATGTAACTAGTGCTAAACAAGACTTAATTTATAAAAGAGTACTTTCAGTGTGTATGGAGCCAATGTAGACTTTGAAGTGTGTTAAGATGCTAAAATGACTTTACATACATGGAGCCTGGTGGGTGTGGTCCATCGTGACATGTTAGCTGACCAATACCCATTGTCCTTCCTCTCATGTCTCGTCTCTGTGGAAACCGCTGTTAGTGTTGAGGTCAGTTAGTCCATGACATGTTAGCTGACAAATGACACCACTTCTCCTTCTTCTCTCCTTTTCTTCCTCTGTTGCTATAGTGATGGACAATGGTTGAGTAAAGGCCAAGGTCACCACAGGTGTATGTTAATATCAGTAACCGCTGATTTGAGGTAACTTTACTCTGTTTGACATGTCCTGCAAAGAGAGGACAACACGGCGTCCAGGGAGCAGTCTCATGATAGGTGTGTTTGTGGCAGAACTTAACGCCAATTCAGCCCAATAAACGTCAAAGTCTTGTCTTCGGTATAAACCTTTAATCATGTTTCTACGTTAAAGTATGGCGATACAGCATGGCCCCAAAGAGGGGGAGTTTCAAGTGATTTCCCATTAAAGTCTGAGAAAATGTTCGCCTTATTTTGCAGATTTCATGAAAAACACGCAGCAAATGTCTTTGAAAAGTCATAGCACACCATTCCCGATCATTACACACGTTTAGATGTATTTTCTGTGTGAGTGTTGGCAACGCTCCGGGACTAGTAGTGGGACGAAAAACAGGCGGAATAGTAAGTATAGTCACTGCGCCGATTGCTGCTTTTGCACAGTATACACACAGTTTCTTGGCCTGGCAGCTGCAGCCAATCAGGATCTTTAATTGATGGCAGACTTCAGTGGCTCTCCTTGATTGGCCCATCAGTTGAGCTCGCCGCATCAATCGGCTTCCTCCTCCAGGAACTGGGCGGGACTTGTTTCCATCTGATCTGCAGCATGGGATGGCTCAGCCTGTTCTGCATTTCACATGTAGCACACTTAATTACATATACACTCACTCATCAGATGGCTTTTTCACAAAACCAAGATAATTAGCCTTGACTCGGTTTCACAAATGCAGAGACACCACAACACTCACACACATACAAACAAACAAACACATACTCACACAGACAGACACACACAATCACGCACACATACAAAACAATGGTGATGGCCCCGCCCACTCATGTGAGCTGGTAGGTGGCAGGAAGAGGTGTGCTAGTCTACACCTGGTCCACATTAGCTTGATTGCTGGTCTACACCTGGTCCACATTAGCTTGATTGCTGGTCTACACCTGGTCCACATTAGCTTGATTGGCTCTTTGTCCTTTAAAGAGGGCTGGAGGTTCAGCTCTGGTGATCTCTCTCACCACCCCTCACATCCACAGTTTGAGTTTGAGTTTGAGTTTGAGTTTGAGTTTGAGTTTGAGTTTGAGTTCAGTCACGTCACGTCACGGCACGGCTAATTGGTTCTGCACCAGTTTGGTCGAGCTAATTAGCATTGAGTTGTTTCTCTGATCGGAGAGGTAAGAAGCCAGGCTGTCTTTCTGAGTTGGGACTGGTAGAATTGTTTTGGGAGGTTCACAAGTTTTGCACATTTTTAAGTTTTGGTAAGAGGTTTGAGGAGTATTGTCCATTTTGATGAATACCAGCTTTTAATCAGATTTCTTTAAGAGTAACTGAACAGCCCATCAGTACTCATCAGATTTACATTATACTGAACTTCAGAAAATCCCTCCAGTTTCCTCCTTAAGACAATGGAGCTGAACTTGTAATGTTTTTTCTTAGTGCATGATGATGATGCGTGCAGCCATGGGTCTCTGGGTCCTATCAGTGGTGATCTGCGTCGGCAACGCCAACAGCGTCTCCCTGGTGAACAAAGCAAACCGAGAGTTTTCCTTCGGCCTCTACAGGAAGCTAGCAGCTCAGGTTGACTCACAGGGAAAGAACATCTTCTTCTCCCCGTTCTGCGTGTCCACCGCCTTGGCTGCGTTGTCCGTGGGCGCGCAGGGGGAGACTCACCGCCAGCTTTTCAAGGGTCTGGGCTTCAACAGCGCCCCCCTAACCCAGACAGATGTGGACCAGGCCTTCCAGACGCTCCTCCAGGGGGCCAACAGCCCATCCCAGGGGTACGCCACCAAAGGGACTGCAGTGTTCCTGGACAACAACTTCCAGCCAAAGCCGGAGTTCCTGCAGACCCTGAAGCAGTCGTACTTCGCAGACGGGTTCAATGTGGACTTCACCAAAACCACAGACAGTGCAGATACCATCAATAAGTACGTAGGGGAGAAGACCAACGGGAAGATTGACAAGCTGGTGGAAAGTCTGGATCCGAACACCATCATGTATCTCCTTAGCTACATCTACTACAAAGGTAAGAAGGTCCTGGGGATGAGATCTAGTCAGTCTGTGATGTCATAATGGAAGATCTGCTCACGTGTTCTGAGGTTAAGTTGCACGTATTAAACCAAAGGTTGTGTATTTCTGCTCGTGGTCTAACAGGAACGTGGGCGACTCAGTTTGACCCTAACCTCACCGAGCAGGACGACTTCTACGTGGACGAGAACACAAAGGTTCAGTCTTTATTCAGAAGAAATGATTTGAGTCCCAGTAATTAACCGGGGTGGAGCTAAACCTGGAGCAGGGGTTTGTTGGGAAATCTAAATTTACTAAAGATGTATAAATTATTTATGCCCGTTTGGGGGAGATGTGATTGTAATTAGTTTTTGACGAGACAGGGCTGCATGGATTCGAGTCCCAGTCCAATGAAGCATCATCGTTGGTTTTGTGTCTCCATGTTAAACTGTCATGGTCCAGGTTCCGGTCCTCATGATGAATGTGGAGGCTAGTTTCAGCACCTACCAAGACGTCGAGCTGAACACGATGGTCCTCATACTCCCCTTCACGTACTCCTACTCCTACACCTACTCCATGCTGCTGATGCTGCCTGACGTCATGGCAACGCTGGAGAACGGCATCTCCCCGGACCACGTCTCCAAATGGATGGAGGCCGAGCCCAGGTTGATAGAATCTGCATTTTTATGCTTCAATATGTGGTTTGACACTGAAAGTACTCCTTTTGCTTTGACTAAATGAAGTTTGTTCCCTAATCAGATTCACTGAATGTTTGTCTCCCCCCCCCCTTACGTTTCAGGAGACAAAATGTATATATTCCCAAGTTCTCCATCAAGACTTCCTACAGCCTGAACGATGTGCTGGCAGAAATGGGAATGACTGACATGTTTGGTGATCATGCGAACTTCAGAGGCATTTCAGAGGAGAAGGGACTGTCTGTCTCAGAGGTAAGTAACGGAATGTTTTATTTCACACATATCCGTCTGTCTTCTCACTGACTCTGTGTTGCAGGTTGTGCACCAAGCGATGCTGGATGTGGACGAGACCGGCGCCACCGCTGCCGCCGCCACAGGCATCGTAGTTGGAGTCGGAGCGTCTATGGATGTCCCTGTGAAGTTCAACCGTCCGTTCATGGTCATCATCACCGACCGCAACGCGGAGAAAATCCTCTTCATGGGCAAGATCCTCAACCCGACCATATGATGGTCTTTCTGGGTCCCGCTCAGCTGTTGCATCTCATAAATAAAGGAGTCAGAAACATGTTTGTCTCTTGCTTTATCGACAGTGGAGATCGTTTTTATATAATAAACGGTAAAACAATGTAGGGATAAAATGTGATCAACGTCATAAGCATTTGGTCATTTATAATAGATCAGATTATAAAAATACATTTAAGTCCACAGTGACGGCCACTTAAAAAACCAGTCTGGTTCTAGGTATTAAAATGCTTTACTCAATTAGTAATACTAATTCCACAAAGTACAAATGCATGGGAAAGTTAACTGCAGTAAACCGTGAGTATAATGAAAGTCCATGTTGCAGGTTTAATTTTGCAACGAATTTGTGCAGTTTGCATGATAGTAAATATTTGAACTGTTATCCATTGTATTTGATGGTGTTGGATATCGCAAAACTGAATATAATACGAAAAGTAGGCACAATTTTACAGTGTTTCCTTTCCCCCCACAATGCATTGCATGACGTCACATTAGGGAGATAACAGAGCAGCCTGCGTTGTATTTACCACTGGTCTGGCCTAATGTGGCTTCTGGTCTTTAATATTAAGTCTATGGTCTCGATCGAGTCCATGTGACTTTATTATATTTATAATATTGGAGGGAAAGTGAAACACAGCTTAGACGGGGGTGTTGTTCGGCTTTTCACAAGTTTAGACTGCTAGCTAACGCTGCGCCGCCGGATGTTAGCACAACAGCGTTAACCTAGCCTGCTAGGTAAATACTACGACTGCCGTTGGTGTTGCCTATATATGCGTCCATGTTGTCAACATCATACATGTGGCCTTAGTGCACCTTTTGTACCATAATTGTATTGAATGAAATAGTAAGCTTCGCTCCTACGAGATGGGGTGGGGGGGTTGTTACGTTACACACAAAGCTAACTGGCTATAGTTAGCCTGTACGGATGCTAGCGGATATAACTAACGTCGCGTAGCCAGCCAGCAACTTCGGCAGTAGAGTTTTGGTAAGCTAACACGACAGCGTTGTCGCCCACAATCAACCTGCCGTGATCCTACCACACGGCGGCCTGGAGGGACGCGTCCTATCACGCGGCGGCCTGGAGGGACGCGTCCTACCACACGGCGGCCTGGAGGGACGCGTCCTACCACACGGCGGCCTGGAGGGACGCGTCCTACCACACGGCGGCCTGGAGGGACGCGTCCTACCACACGGCGGCCTGGAGGGACGCGTCCTACCACGAGTCGGTGTGGAAGCCGAGCTACATCTGCGGCGAGCAGTCTGCAGACCGGGGGAATAAAGTTCAGATTCTCAGTTTAAGACCAAGTCTGAGCTCCATGATTTATCCAAAGCCGGGACTGGTGTGGATGTTTCAACCTCACAGACAACGGACTCGGACAAGCTTTAAAAAAAACTTTTGAAGGATACAACGGTGTACAAATACGCGTACTGTTGAGTATACTGTGAAAATGTTATATGGAGTTCTCAGATAATCGTAATCCGTAAAATATTGATTTTGCGCCAACCTGCTCCTTCCTTAAAAACTTCCATATGGATTTATTTTAAAATGATGCGCTTTGTTCTCAAATAAAAACAACATATGTTAAATTACACTCTGTTCATTGTTGTTTAACCAAACTTTAATGTTTTCTGAAAATACATGTCTAATAACCTACGTAATAATACCTACGTCCTAATAACAATATAATTCAATATGGTTCTCCACCCACTCACTCTCCTACAGCACCCGCTCTCCACCCACTCACTCCCCTACAGCACCCTTTCTCCACCCACTCACTCCCCTACAGCACCCGCTCTCCATCCACTCACTCTCCTACAGCACCCGCTCTCCACACCACTCACTCCCCTACACTACCCGCTCTCCACCCACTCACTCCCCTACAGCACCCTTTCTCCACCCACTCACTCCCCTACAGCACCCGCTCTCCACCCACTCACTCCCCTACAGCACCCGCTCTCCACCCACTCACTCTCCTACAGCACCCGCTCTCCACCCACTCACTCTCCTACAGCACCCGCTCTCCACCCACTCACTCCCCTACAGCACCCGCTCTCCACCCACTCACTCCCCTACAGCACCCGCTCTCCACCCACTCACTCCCCTACAGCACCCGCTCTCCACCCACTCACTCCCCTACACCACCCACTTTCCACCCACTCACTCCCCTACACCACCCACTTTCCACCCACTCACTCCCCTACAGCACCCGCTCTCCACCCACTCACTCCCCTACAGCACCCGCTCTCCACCCACTCACTCCCCTACACCACCCGCTCTCCACCCACTCACTCCCCTACAGCACCCGCTCTCCACCCACTCACTCCCCTACACCACCCGCTCTCCACCCACTCACTCCCCTACAGCACCCGCTCTCCACCCACTCACTCCCCTACACCACCCGCTCTCCACCCACTCACTCCCCTACAGCACCCGCTCTCCACCCACTCACTCCCCTACAGCACCCGCTCTCCACCCACTCACTCTCCTACAGCACCCGCTCTCCACCCACTCACTCCCCTACAGCACCCGCTCTCCACCCACTCACTCCCCTACAGCACCCACTCTCCACCCACTCACTCCCCTACAGCACCCGCTCTCCACCCACTCACTCCCCTACAGCACCCGCTCTCCACCCACTCACTCCCCTACAGCACCCGCTCTCCACCCACTCACTCCCCTACAGCACCCGCTCTCCACCCACTCACTCCCCTACAGCACCCGCTCTCCACCCACTCACTCCCCTACACCACCCGCTCTCCACCCACTCACTCCCCTACAGCACCCGCTCTCCACCCACTCACTCCCCTACAGCACCCGCTCTCCACCCACTCACTCCCCTACAGCACCCGCTCTCCACCCACTCACTCCCCTACAGCACCCGCTCTCCACCCACTCACTCCCCTACACCACCCGCTCTCCACCCACTCACTCCCCTACAGCACCCTGCTCTCCACCCACTCACTCCCCTACAGCACCCGCTCTCCACCCACTCACTCCCCTACAGCACCCGCTCTCCACCCACTCACTCCCCTACAGCACCCGCTCTCCACCCACTCACTCTCCTACAGCACCCGCTCTCCACCCACTCACTCCCCTACAGCACCCACTCTCCACCCACTCACTCCCCTACAGCACCCGCTCTCCACCCACTCACTCCCCTACAGCACCCGCTCTCCACCCACTCACTCCCCTACAGCACCCGCTCTCCACCCACTCACTCCCCTACACCACCCACTTTCCACCCACTCACTCCCCTACACCACCCACTTTCCACCCACTCACTCCCCTACAGCACCCACTCTCCACCCACTCACTCCCCTACAGCACCTGCTCTCCACCCACTCACTCCCCTACACCACCCACTTTCCACCCACTCACTCCTCCTACAGCACCTGCTCTCCACCCACTCACTCCCCTACACCACCCACTTTCCACCCACTCACTCCTCTACAGCACCCGCTCTCCACCCACTCACTCCCCTACACCACCCACTTTCCACCCACTCACTCCTCTACAGCACCTGCTCTCCACCCACTCACTCCCCTACACCACCCACTTTCCACCCACTCACTCTCCTACAGCACCCGCTCTCCACCCACTCACTCCCCTACAGCACCCGCTCTCCACCCACTCACTTCCCTACACCACCCACTTTCCACCCACTCACTCTCCTACAGCACCCGCTCTCCACCCACTCACTCTCCTACAGCACCCGCTCTCCACCCACTCACTCCCCTACACCACCCGCTCTCCACCGCAGCTTCGCCACCACACACACAAGCACCGGCCAAACAGCAACACCGGTGGAAATAACACTCGGGGATGCCTTCTATTCCTATATCTAGATAAGTGTACCACTGATGGCTATTTCACAAAACCGAGATAATTAGCCTTGACTCGGTTTTTCAAAATCAGAGGCCCACACACACACACACAAAACAATGTTGATAACCCCTCCCACTCATGTGAGCTGGTAGGAGGCAGGCAGGGGTGTGCTGGTCTACACCTGGTCCACATTAGCTTGATTGCTGGTCTACATCTGGTCCACATTAGCTTGATTGCTGGCCTACACCTGGTCCACATTAGCTTGATTGGCTCTTTGTCCTTTAAAGAGGGCTGGAGGTTCAGTTCTGGTTATCGCTCTCTCTACCCTCACATCCACAGTTTGAGTTAGACTTCCATAACTTTACATCTAATTGGTTCTGCACCAGTTTGGTCGAGCTAATTAGCATTGAGTTGTTTCTCTGGTCAGAGAGGTAAGAAGCCAGGCTGTCTATCTGAGTTGGGACTGGTGGAATTGTTTTAGGAGATTCACAAGTTTTGCTAAGAGGTTTGATGAGTATTGTTGTCCATCTTGATGAATACAGCCTTTAATCAGATTTCTTTAAAAGTAAGTTAACAGCCCACGTACTCATCAGCTTCACATTATACTGAACTTCAGAAAATCCCTCCAGTCCATTCAGTTTCCTCCTTAAAACCATGGAGCTGAACTTGTGATATTCTGTCTTAGTTCATGATGATGATGATGCGTGCAGCCGTGGGTCTCTGGTTCTTATCAGCGGTGATCAGCATCAACAGCGTCTCCCTGGTGAACAAAGCAAACCGAGAGTTTTCCTTCGGCCTCTACAGGAAGCTAGTAGCTCACCCTGACTCACAGGGAAAGAACATCTTCTTCTCCCCGATCTGCGTGTCCACCGCCTTGGCTGCGTTGTCCGTGGGCGCGCAGGGGGAGACTCACCGCCAGCTTTTCAGTGGTCTGGGCTTCAACAGCGCCCCCCTGACCCAGACAGATGTGGACCAGGCCTTCCAGATGCTCCTCCAGGGGGCCGACAACCCATCCCAGGGAGACGCCAGCAAAGGGACCGCCGTGTTCCTGGACGACGGCTTCAAGCCAAAGCGGGAGTTCCTGCAGACCCTGAAGCAGTCGTACTTCGCAGACGGGTTCAATGTGGACTTCAGCCAAACCACAGAAAGTGCTGATACCATCAATAAGTACGTGGGGGAGAAGACCAACGGGAAGATTGATAAGCTGGTGGAAAACCTGGATCCCAACACCGTCTTGTATCTCCTCAGCTACATCTACTACAAAGGTAAGGTCCTGGGGATGAGATCTAGTCAGTCTGTGATGTCATAATGGAAGATCTGCTCACATGTTCTGAGGTTAAGTTGCGTGTATTAAACCAAAGGTTGTTTATTTCTGCTCATGGTCTAACAGGAACGTGGGCGACTCAGTTTGACCCTAACCTCACCGAGCAGGACGACTTCTACGTGGACGAGAACACAAAGGTTCAGTCTTTATTCAGAAGAAATGATTTGAGTCCCAGTAATTAACACTGGGAGCGAGGTTCTGTTGAGAAATTTAAATTTACAAAAGATGTATAAATTTATGCCAATTTGGGGGGAAATGTGATTGTAATTAGTTTTTGACGAGACAGGGCTGCATGGATTCGAGTCCCAGTCCAATGAAGCATCATCGTTGGTTTTGTGTCTCCATGTTAAACTGTCATGGTCCAGGTTCCGGTCCTCATGATGAATGTGGAGGCTAGTTTCAGCACCTACGAAGACCTTGAGCTTAACACTATGGTCCTTGTACTCCCCTTCACCAACTCCTACTCCATGCTGCTGATGCTGCCTGACGTCATGGCAACGCTGGAGAACGGCATCTCCCCGGACCACATCTCCAAATGGATGGAGGCCGAGCCCGGGTTGGTAGAATCTGGATTTTTATGCAGTTTAACACTGAATAAAGTACTCTGCTTTGACTAATGAATATTGTTCCCTAGTCAGATTCACTGAATGTCTCTCTCCCCCCCCCCTTACGTTTCAGGAGACATAATGTATATATTCCCAAGTTCTCCATCAAGACTTCCTACAGCCTGAACGATGTGCTGTCAGAAATGGGAATGACGGACATGTTCGGTGATCGTGCGAACTTCAGAGGCATTTCAGAGGAGCAGGGACTGTCGGTCTCAGAGGTAAGTAACGGAATATGTCTCATTTCATACATATCTGTCTGTCGTCTCACTGACTCTGCGTTGCAGGTTGTGCACCAAGCGACGCTGGACGTGGACGAGACCGGCGCCACCGCTGCCGCCGCCACAGGCATCTCAGTCGGAGTGACATCTATCGAAGACCCTGTGATGTTCAACCGTCCGTTCATGGTCATCATCACCGACCGCAACGCGGAGAAAATCCCCTTCATGGGCAAGATCCTCAACCCGACCGTCTGATGGTCTCTCTGGGTCCAGCTCAGCTGTTGCATCTCAAATAAAGGAGTCAAATGTTTTTTGTCTTTTGCGTCTTTATTAAGCGAACAGTTTTTTTTTTTTTGTACATCTTGAAGGTAAAATGTAGGGGTAAAATATTATATTTAAACACACACAATGGAGCTCAACAGTGTCTTGCCTCTTTCTGAACTGTTGTGGAAGTAGTAAAATCATCAAGTACTACTTCCATAAGTACAGATCCTTAACCTGACAGGTTGACGTCAGTGTACCTTAGATGGATTAGACATTGTGGCCAATAACTGGGTAATATAAATTTTAAGGTAGCCTGGATATAACTAAAGTGAGTGCAGTATGACACTGCACTAAATTACTGCTTGACTGAGTAGGAATGGTTAGACTAAGAATTTGGAAATGAAGTGTAATCATACAAAAAATTTGAAAGATGGGTTTTTAAATATTTCTTTGGATCAAATGTAAGGAGTAAAAATGAATACACCCGCACACAGTTTGTCTTTCACTCAGACTTGTATGTACCAGTTATGACATTGTGGGGAGCATGCAGCATCCTGATGGGATCTCCCTTTCTAAAGGGCTAGAGACATGATGTTGATAAAATTATAGTATGTGACCACAACTTCAAACATTTAACTCATTTAAAACCTGAATGTTTTCCCCTTTGGACTACACCTGATTGTGCTTCCTGGGGACCAGTCATGTTTTGTCTGACCTGTTGTCTACTGTCCTCACTAAGACCAGGAGACTCGATCACATCCCTCCAGTCCTCACTAAGACCAGGAGACTGGATCACATCACTCCAGTTCTGAAGTCTTTACACTGGCTCCCTGTGTCTCAAAGAATTGATTTCAAAGTACTTTTGCTAGTTTATAAATCACTTAACGGTTTAGGTCCAAAATACATTTCTGATCTGCTACTACACTATGACCCCCCCAGACCTCTCAGGTCATCTGGGACAGGTCTGCTACTACACTATGACCCACCCAGACCCCTCAGGTCATCTGGGACAGGTCTGCTACTACACTATGAATCACCCAGACCTCTCAGGTCATCTGGGACAGGTCTGCTACTACACTATGACCCCCCCAGACCTCTCAGGTCATCTGGGACAGGTCTGCTACTACACTATGACCCCCCCCAGACCTCTCAGGTCATCTGGGACAGGTCTGCTACTACACTATGACCCCCCCCAGACCTCTCAGGTCATCTGGGACAGGTCTGCTACTACACTATGACCCCCCCCAGACCTCTCAGGTCATCTGGGACAGGTCTGCTACTACACTATGAACCACCCAGACCTCTCAGGTCATCTGGGACAGGTCTGCTACTACACTATGACCCCCCCAGACCTCTCAGGTCACCTGGGACAGGTCTGCTACTACACTATGAACTACCCAGACCTCTCAGGTCATCTGGGACAGGTCTACTTTCTGTCCCCAGAGTCAGAACTAAACAGGGTGAAGCAGCTTTCAGTTTCTATGCTCCTCATATCTGGAATAAACTCCCAGAAACCTGCAGATCTGCTGCTACTCTCAGTTCTTTTAAATCAAGGCTGAAGACCTTTCTTTTTGATGCTGCCTTTCTTAAATGACTGCTCATTTCTTTAAATTTCTTACTGTAACTTTTATTCTTGTGTTTTATGTGTCCCAATGTTTCTATTTTGTTTTTAACTATCTATTCATGTGTTTTATCAGTTTTTATGATTTATAACAGTTTGTACTTGTGTTTTATCTGTTTAACTGATTTTAATTAAAGCACTTTGAATTGCCCTGTTGCTGAAATGTGCTCTTCAAATAAAGCTGCCTTACTGGCTCAACAACACCACTGCTGGACACTGCACTGCTCATGACAAGCATTTAGTTAGACTGAAACCACTCACTGGAGTAGATTATTCTTATACACACACAATCAAACATACAAACACCTATTCTCTCATACTCATTTTCACATAGACTCATACACGCATGTTGCAGGATCCAGTCGTGCGGCTGCTGTGAACTCATGCATGCTGAGTCGTGTTTCCTGCAGCCTGCATGCTAAGAACCCCCCCCCCCCCCCCAGTCCAGGAAGCCATCGAGCTGTGTGCTCTTACAACAGGTTGAAATCTGGCAACATCTGTCCTGGGGGGTTTAAACTGCAGCTAGGTCCAAGGCCAGTGTGTTTACCTGCTTCAGCCTCAATGTGAGGTGAATCAGCGTAAACATGATTACACAGAGCGGGGGGGTCCGAGCAAACAGAGCCAAAGTCCAGTTCCTCTGGTTTATCTTCTGAAGGGGGGATCTGTCTGTCCAGTCTGCGTCGACCAGGAGAAGGTAAGCTGTTAGAAAGATGGAGTGTTCTTATGTCTAACCCTCATGTTCTCAAACTGACCCGTTTTCCGTTACTTTTACAATGTTCGTGTCATTTTGTCACTTTTGCATTCACAAACGCGTTGTCCTATATCAATGTTCTTTTTAATCCCCCAAAATAACATGATTGATTCCACCCAACGCTCTTTGCCAAGTACAAATCTCTACTTTCATTAATTTTGGGGCGTCTTATTCAATTTTATAGCATTGTAAAACAAATGGAAGTGGTTTTGAAATAGTATTGAGTAAAAGTTGACATATTCCAGTCTGTGATTATCATCAACATCCATTCCTTTAATTTTAGTCTCAATAATTCCTAATTTCTGCTTTTCTAACTCAAACATTAGGTATAATTTCCTATAAATGAGCTTTATTGACCATAAATTCCAAAAATAACTGTAAAACTAAAGTTAATAAGTTAGTGTTACGTAGTGTTAAACGTCAAAAGTGACAAACATTGAAAAAAGGGACAAAAACGTAAGAAAAAGTTAAAAACATCGATAGAAAGCGTCAACAAAAGTGTTGATTTTCCATTTTGACGGGAGACAACACGAGGGTTAAAACCTGTTGAGATGTAACTGTACCTCCGGGAGAGATGGCTGGATTTACTTCTTTGATGTTTATTATATAAATATATATATTATATATATTCATTAGATTAACAATAGTGGGCGCTTGTAATATTAATTAATTCATTTAATAATTATTAACTATTTTTTCAACATTTGTCGTTTTTTTCAACATTTCTGTCTTGAATTGGAGCTGTTTCATCACAAAGAGGGGGCCAGTAATATTTAATTGGGTTTTTTCGTATTATTTGTTATATTCATTAGTTTGTTATTGTGATGACCCCTATCACCCTGTAGGTGGCTCATGTGGGCCGGGGCGGGGGGGCTACGAGGCGGGGGTCGTGGGGGTCTACGACCTGCTGCACATTACCCGATTGAGTCTTTGTCCTGTGTCTCTCGTGTTCCAAAATAGAAAATTAACTCCGTTTTTTGACGTTTTCATCGACTTTTTAGATGCTTTTGAAACTTTTCTGAACCTTTTTGTCACTTATTACTTTTCTCAACATTTGTGTTTCTTTTTCAATATCAGTGTCATTTTTTCTAAATTGTTATCACTTTTTCAATATTTTTGTCTCTTTTGTTAACATTTGATACTTTTTCTCAACATTTGTGTTCCAAAATTGACGTTTTTTGACGTTTTTGTCGACTTTTTCTAGAAGCTTTTGAAACTTTTCTAAACCTTTTTGTCACTTAAACGCAACACTAACACCAACATGTTACCACGGGTTTTACACATATTCTTGGAATTTATGGCCCACGAGCCTCATTAATATGGGCTGATTATTTGAGTTAAAACGATTAAATAGTGAATTATTTTGACTAAGATGTTGAAAGTATATGTCAAAGTTTAGCCAGGATATTGTTTTGAAACTATTAAAACATTTTTTTTCTAATGGTACAAAATTGAATAGAAGACCCAGAATTTCATGAAGGGAATTAGTGATTATACCTGAAGAACCCACAGAACCATCCATGTTATTTTGGGGCAATTTGGTTCACAGGAAACCCATATTTCTTTTTTTTTTAACTTTGAAAATGGGTCAAATTGAACCCAAGGACAACACAAGTATTGGGGGGGGGGGGGGCACTCTCACTCATGCACGCCCTCCACCTCTGATGATACTGATGTACAGTACTATATATATATTTATAGACCCACCTTCTCATTCATGCGTTTCCTTTATCTTCATGACTATTTCCATTGTAGATTCTCACTAAAGGCATCAGAACTATGAATGAACACATGGGGAGTTATGGACTTAAGAAAAAAGTGGGAAATGCGTTGAATGAGAAGGTGTGTTCAAACGTTTGGCCTTTACTGTACATATTCAAATTATTTGAGCATTATTAATTATGGGTTAAATACAATTAGCTTTAATGTAATCCTTAACTCAGGGTGGTCTCCCTTCTTTTGTCTTGAATTTGAGCTTTTTGATTACAAAGTTTGAGTTAGACTTCAGTAACTTTACGTCTCATTGGTTCTGCACCAGTTTGGTCGAGCTAATTAGCATCGAGTTGTTTCTCTGGTCGGAGAGGTAAGAAGCCAGGCTGTCTTTCTGAGTTGGGACTGGTGGAATTGTTTTGGGAGATTCACAAGTTTTGCACATTTTTAAGTTTTGGTAAGAGGTTTGATGAGTATTGTTGTCCATCTTGATGAATACAGCCTTTAATCAGATTTCTTTGAGAGTAACTGAACATCCCTCATCAGCTTCACATTATACTGAACTTCAGAAAATCCCTCCAGTCCAATCAGTTTCCTCCTTAAGACAATGGAGCTGAACTTATGACGTTCTGTCTTAGTTCATGATGAGGATGATGATGATGATGATGATGCGTGCAGCCGTGGGTCTCTGGGTTTGAGAGGTTTGAGGAGTATCTGTGGTCCTGTCTGGCTGATTTCTCTAACTTCCTATGGTGTAAAGTGAGTAATGATGGTCA
The DNA here is from genome assembly GCA_029931835.1 of Etheostoma nigrum. NCBI lineage: Eukaryota > Metazoa > Chordata > Actinopteri > Perciformes > Percidae > Etheostoma > Etheostoma nigrum. The sequence continues at coordinate 24,611 of CM057241.1, read as the reverse complement.
GTGTTAATGGAGTTTTTCCTGGTTAGGCGAAGAGGTGAATCCTGTTCAGGGGGTTCAGCTGTAGACGTTGTAGGCTAGTCCTGAACGTGGGTCAGGACCACATGGACCAGCTGGTTTAGAGATCAAATCCTCATTAAAACAAACAATGAAGAATGACTTGAACTTTTGATCGTTTGTCTCAGTTCATGATGATGATGATGCGTGCATCCGTGGGTCTCTGGGTCCTATCAGCGGTGATCTGCGTCGGCAGAGCCGATCACCATGGCGATCACCATTTGGGTCACAGGCATGACAAGTCCGTCCAAGACACTGGAGTGGACGGCAGCGCCAACAGCATCTCCCTGGTGAACGAAGCAAACCAAGAGTTTTCCTTCGTCCTCTACAGGAAGCTAGCAGCTCACACTGACTCACAGGGAAAGAACATTTTCTTCTCCCCGATCTGCGTGTCCACCGCCTTGGCTATGTTGTCCGTGGGCGCGCAGGGGGAGACGCACCGCCAGCTTTTCAGTGGTCTGGGCTTCAACAGCTCCCTCCTGACCCAGACCGATGTGGACCAGGCCTTCCAGACGCTCCTCCAGGGGGCCAACAACGCATCCCAGGAGGACGCCAACGAAGGAACCGCCGTGTTCCTGGACGACGGCTTCAAACCAAAGCCGGAGTTCTTGCAGACCCTGAAGCAGTCGTACTTCACAGAGGGGTTCAATGTGGACTTCAGCCAAACCATAGAAAGTGCTGATACCATCAATAAGTACGTGGGGGAGAAGACCAACGGGAAGATTGACAAGCTGGTGGAGAGCCTGGATCCCAACACAGTCATGTGTCTCATCAGCTACATCTACTACAAAGGTAAGAAGGTCCTGGGGATGAGATCTAGTCAGTCTGTGATATAATGTCATAATGAAAGATCTGCTCACATATTCTGAGGTTAAGTTGCGTGTATCAAACCAAAGGTTGTGTATTTCTGCTCATGGTCTAACAGGAAAGTGGGCAACTCAGTTTGACCCTAACCTCACCGAGCAGGACGACTTCAACGTGGACGAGAACACAAAGGTTCAGTCTTTATTCTGAATGGATAACTAACGAGGGCGGAGCCAGACGTAAACATTGGGGGTTCAGTCTAAACCTAGAAGATATACAGAAGATATTGACTGAAGATATATAAACATTCTTTCAACACAATTTTGGAAAACATGATGTTGTAACACTCTCATTTTCTTTCTTAAATTGTCATCGTCCAGGTTCGAACCGCCATGATGAACATGGAGGAACGTTTCCATACCTATCACGACCACGAGCTGAAGACCACTGTCCTACAGCTGCCCTTCAACAGCTCCTACTCCATGCTGCTGATGTTGCCTGACGTCATGGAAACGCTGGAGAACGCCATCTGCCCCAACCACGTCACCAAATGGTTGAAGGCTATGACTAGACCCAGGTTGGAGAATCTTGTATCTACTTCTAATATGTGGAAGGTTTGACACTGAATAAGGTCCTGAGCTTTGTCCTGTCCGATAGACTGGTCTCCCCCCAAAAACGCCCCCATAAGTAGTTTGTTCCTGCATCATCAGACCGGGATTCAATTTAATAGACTTGGACTTAGACTTCTCTTTATTATAGTATAGTATATTATTTGTCTCTGATTGTTCATTGTCCGTAATTGTGTGGTCTTTGCTCTGCATCTGCTTTAATATGTTACTATTTGTTCATATGTCCTTCAAGAAGGGTTTATATCCACTTAATTAAGTCTTTTTTTACCCAGGAGGACAGGATCCCTACAGTGATAGAACCAAAGATAGACGTTTTTGTTACATGCGGTGATGAAGGGGCTGTTTCATGTTAAACTAAAAGGATCTTACTCTTTAACTAAAAGGTCTCTCTCTGTAGGGATCCATCCCATAATGTTGTCATACACTTAGAATAATAATCTGAGTCTGTCAGCGGCAACAACAGCATACCATTGTTTAAGGCCCTAGTAGCCAAATGAAGCTTGTTCCCTAGTCAGATTCCTTGAATGTAGTGAAGTAGTGATTATTTACATAGAGTCTGGTGGAGATATGCTGCTTTATACACGCTAAAAGTAGTGATTATTTACATGGAGTCTGGTGGAGATATGCTGCTTTATACACGCTAAAAGTAGTGATTATTTACATGGAGTCTGGTGGAGATATGCTGCTCTATACATGCTAAAAGTAGTGATTATTTACATGGAGTCTGGTGGAGATATGCTGCTCTATACATGCTAAAAGTAGTGATTATTTACATGGAGTCTGGTGGAGATATGCTGCTCTATACACGCTAAAAGTAGTGATTATTTACATGGAGTCTGGTGGAGATATGCTGCTCTATACATGCTAAAAGTAGTGATTATTTACATGGAGTCTGGTGGAGATATGCTGCTCTATACACGCTAAAAGTAGTGATTATTTACATGGAGTCTGGTGGAGATATGCTGCTCTATACACGCTAAAAGTAGTGATTATTTACATGGAGTCTGGTGGAGATATGCTGCTCTATACACGCTAAAAGTAGTGATTATTTACATGGAGTCTGGTGGAGATATGCTGCTCTATACACGCTAAAAGTAGTGATTATTTACATGGAGTCTGGTGGAGATATGCTGCTCTATACACGCTAAAAGTAGTGATTATTTACATGGAGTCTGGTGGAGATATGCTGCTCTATACACGCTAAAAGTAGTGATTATTTACATGGAGTCTGGTGGGTTTGGTGATGGTGATTTCTGTTTCATGTTAAACTAAAAGGATCTTCCTCTTTAACTAAAAGGTCTATCTCTGTAGGGTCAGATTCATTGAATGTCTGTCCTCTCCTCCCCCCCCCCCCATATGTTTCAGGAGACATAATGTATATATTCCCAAGTTCTCCATCAAGACTTCCTACAAACTGAATGATGTGCTGGCAGAAATGGGAATGACGGACATGTTTGGTGGTCGTGCAAACTTCAGAGGCATTTCAGAGGAGGGAGGACTGGCCGTCTCAAAAGTAAGAAACCAGAATATGTTTCATTATTTCACACACATTCATCCGTCTGTTGTCTCACTGACTCTGCGTTGCAGGTTCTCCACAAAGCGACGCTGGACGTGGACGAGACCGGCGCCGAAGCTGCAGCCGCCACCGCCGTCCTCATTGGACGGACGATTGAAGTCCCGATCGATGTCCCCGTGTTGAAGTTCAACCGTCCGTTCATGGTCCTCATCACTGAACGCCACACGGAGAAAATCCTCTTCATGGGCAAGATCCTCAACCCGACCGTCTGATGGTCTCTCTGGGTCCAGCTCGTATATAAAGGAGTCAGAGAAACCTTTGGTTGTTGTCTCTTGCTTTATTGACAGTGTAAGGGAACAGCTGGGGGAGGGGGGGGGTCTCTGGGGCTCCTCCCCTAGAAAAGATGAGCGTCAAACACTTTTTTTCTTACACTCTAACAAATTACATAATCTGTAAAAAACAGAGGACGTTCTGCTCATTACCCAACGATTAAATAACAGAATGTGTGTGTGCATGTGTCTATCTGTGTGTGTGTGTGTGTTTGTGTGTGTGTGTGTGTGTGTGTGTGTGTGTCTGTGTGACTGTGCGTGTGTCTATCTGTGTGTGTGTGTGTGTGTGTGTGTGTGTGTGTGTGTCGTCCATAAGCATTTGGTCGTAATTTATAACAGATCAGATTATAAAAGCATGGTGATGTTTCTGTAAAATCCTATAAACTAACGCAGGAAGTAAACTAGACTATCACAATAAAACAGGAAACAGTACATGTATAAGACAGGAAACTAGACTACCACAATAAGACACAACAGGAAGACAGGCTGAGAAATTAGGTCAGGAAACCAGACTACCACAATAAGACAAGACAGGAAGACAGGCTGAGAAATTAAGACAGGAAACCAGACTACCACAATAAGACAAGACAGGAAGACAGGCTGAGAAATTAAGACAGGAAACCAGACTACCACAATAAGACAAGACAGGAAGACAGACTACCACAATAAGACAAGACAGGAAGACAGGCTGAGAAATTAAGACAGGAAACCAGACTACCACAATAAGACAAGACAGGAAGACAGGCTGAGAAATTAAGACAGGAAACCAGACTACCACAATAAGACAAGACAGGAAGACAGACTACCACAATAAGACAAGACAGGAAGACAGGCTGAGAAATTAAGACAGGAAACCAGACTACCACAATAAGACACAACAGGAAGACAGGCTGAGAAATGAAGACAGGAAACCAGACTACCACAATAAGACAAGACAGGAAGACAGACTACCACAATAAGACACAACAGGAAGACAGGCTGAGAAATGTCCCCGGTTTTCTGGCAGACCCGATACTGGAATGAAAGAAAGAAAACTCTGACCAAACGGAGCCGATCGAGCAGCGCTGCTCAGAGCTCAGAGATGTTTTAGAAAGCCGTATTTTACCATGCTAAAATCACTGATTATTTACATGGAGTCTGGTGGAGATATGCTGCTCTATACACGCTAAAATCACTGATTATTTACATGGAGTCTGGTGGAGATATGCTGCTCTATACACACTAAAAGTAGTGATTATTTACATGGAGTCTGGTGGAGATATGCTGCTCTATACACGCTAAAAGTAGTGATTATTTACATGGAGTCTGGTGGAGATATGCTGCTCTATACACGCTAAAAGTAGTGATTATTTACATGGAGTCTGGTGGAGATATGCTGCTCTATACACGCTAAAAGTAGTGATTATTTACACGGAGTCTGGTGGAGATATGCTGCTCTATACATGCTAAAAGTAGTGATTATTTACATGGAGTCTGGTGGAGATATGCTGCTCTATACACGCTAAAAGTAGTGATTATTTACATGAAGTCTGGTGGAGATATGCTGCTCTATACATGCTAAAAGTAGTGATTATTTACATGGAGTCTGGTGGAGATATGCTGCTCTATACATGCTAAAAGTAGTGATTATTTACATGGAGTCTGGTGGAGATATGCTGCTCTATACACGCTAAAATCACTGATTATTTACATGGAGTCTGGTGGACTTTTATGTTTTAAAAAATGATCTTAATCTTTAACAGAAAGGTCGACCTCCTTAGAAATCCTTTCCATAATGTTATCAGACACTTAGAATATTAATCTGAGTCTGTCAGCAGCAAAACGAGCACTTTATGAACGTAAATACAAGCTGGACAATTCTCCCATTAACTTCCATTGTAGCTTGTTTCTCTGCTGCCGACTGCAGCGATCTCGTTTCATACTGCATCAATGTACAAAAGGAAAATCTTTCCTCAATAGTTTATATTGTATCCCATTACTCTCTGTGAAATATCTCACAAACTCTTCACTCAACACATGCATCAGTACAACAAGCGGTTCAGAGTAATCCGGTTTTGAAATTGCAACAAATCTTTTACATGGTCTCCAAATATGTATTCTCATGTGAACTATTTATGCACAGACAATTTTGTACATGGCTCAGCCAGTGTATCCCACCATAATGGTTATTATATTGCCAGATTCCAGACAATCCCACTTACTTATATATCCCACTTACAAATATGAATATATATTTCTACTGGTATGCTTCCTAGTGACATTAAGGCAAAAATATGATTTGTTTGGAAATACTTTGAACGTCAACAAGAAGTAATGTCACCCAACATCGCTTAGAGCACCTTTAAAATAGCCAGGCCCATGGACCCCCCTAGGGGGGCTTGTGCCCCAGTGCAGCTCTAGGTCTTGTGATGCCCCTGGGGCTGTGTCCCCGTTTTAAGTTTTACAGATAAAAACATGACGTGTTTTGGAGGTATTTACGCTTCTGAGCTGAAAATGTCCCCGGATGTTGTCTGAGAGATCTGGTCCCCTTACATTAGCTGCCTGGTGGTCTGGTGCTAGCAGGTCTTTCTGGGAGTGTGGAGGTGGAAGGTGCTGCTCCTTCTTTCGGTTACAGTTGCTGAGTTTTCTGCCTCCGATCTTTTAGGATTTTTAGCCTGTGGTTGATTTATAAAGAAGTCCAAAATGCGCTTCTGTGCCACGGCTAGCGAACTTCTGGACTGTTGACTCGCCGGGAAAGTTCCCACAACTCTCTCCACTCACCAGCGCCGGAGGCAGATTCATTCTAATCAAATTATCTGTTCATCTCTTACTTACCTAGTGTAAAATGTAATACATTTAATTTATAATGAAAAGGATTAGGTTTATATATTAATCAATGTATTAAAAATAAATGTTTTTGTTTTTGTTTTTTAAATTATGATTGTAGTTTTTTGTCCTTTTGCTGGGGGTGCTGCAGCACCCTCTGCACCCCTAGTTCCCGCGGCCATGAGCCCACCCCCCCCCCCAAATCCACCCACCACTGTGGACAACACAGTCCCCTTCATGTCCTGTTCAGCAGGATTCACTGATGTCGCTTACATCAAGACAATGATGGGCAGCGGCACTCAATCAGACTACTAAGAGCATGTGTGTGTGTGTGTGCGTGCGTGTGTGAGTGCGTGTGTGTTTGCATGCGTGCGTGTTTGCGTGTGTGTGCGCGCGTGCGTGTTTGCACGTGTGCATGTGCGTGTGTGTGCGTGTGTGTTTGTGTGTGTGTGTGTGCGTGTTTGTGTGTGCGTGCATGTGCGTGTTTGCACGTGTGCATGTTTGCGTGTGTGTGTGCTTGTGTGCGTGTGTGTGTGTGCCTGTGCGTGTGTGTGTGTGTGTGTGTGTGTCATGATGCTAAATATCCAGCATGTTATTCATAATTTTGAGCGTTGTCTAAAATTCTTTTGAAGTTTTGAGCCGGTCGAGTGAGTCATATCACCACGGAGCCGATGATTTTAGTTTGATTTGTGTATTATTTCCTGTGGAATGAGGGGACTGTTTGGTGAAGAGAACGTCAGATTGACTGGTGTCATAACATGGGGGATAGTTGATTGACGTAAAGATGAAAATATTGGGAAAAAGTGAGAAAACGCCTTCTTTGTTGCATTAAAATGAGCTGAAGTCATTTTCTTATCGCAATGTTTCCGGCAGAGCACACCCTCCATTTATGTTATATGTATATAATTATATCCAATTATATTATGCAGACGCTCACATGCTTGTGCACATGAAGACGTCAGACAGGAATCATTACACAGAGCGCATGGGGGGGCGAGCAAATAAGAGACAGAGACAAACAGAGACAAAGTCCAGTTCCTCTGGTTTATCTTCTGAAGGGGGGATCTGTCTGTGTCCAGTCTGCTTCAACCAGGAGAAGGTAAGCTGTTAGAAAGATGGACTCTTCTTATGTTTTATATGCAAATCCATCTAAATAATTCCTAATTTCTGCTTTTCTAACTCAAGCATTAGGTATAATTTCCTATAAATGAGGTTTATTGACCATAAATTCCAAAAATAACTGTAAAACTAAAGTTAATAAGTTAGTGTTACGTAGTGTTGAAAACGTCAAAAAAAGTGTCAAACATTGAAAAAAAGCATCAAAAATGTTGAAAAAAGGGACAAAAAAGGGGCTTGTAATATTAATTAATTCATTAATTATTTATATATTTTTTTTCAACATTTTCGTCACTTTTTTTGTTCACAGTTCAAATTAAAAAACTATGTTTACACATTGAGTTTCAGATGTAAATTTGCCTACTGGAACTGTAAATTTGTGGGAAATTACTTTTTGTTTTTCTCTTTTTGGGGGTTCAAAGCCTTTAAAGTAGTCTAACATAAAATATGACTCACTCAGTCAAACAAAAGAGTGTTATTTATTTTGAGTTTAAAACAAAAAAAAAACAGCTAATTTTCTTCAATCACCAAACTTCACCAGACTCCATGTAAATAATCACTACTTTTTGCGTGTATAGAGCAGCATATCTCCACCAGACTCCATGTAAATAATCACTACTTTTAGCGTGTATAGAGCAGCATATCTCCACCAGACTCCATGTAAATAATCACTACTTTTAGCGTGTATAGAGCAGCATATCTCCACCAGACTCCATGTAAATAATCACTACTTTTAGCATGTATAGAGCAGCATATCGCCACCAGACTCCATGTAAATAATCACTACTTTTAGCGTGTATGGAGCAGCATATCTCCACCAGACTCCATGTAAATAATCAGTACTTTTAGCGTGTATAGAGCAGCATATCTCCACCAGACTCCATGTAAATAATCACTACTTTTAGCGTGTATAGAGCAGCATATCTCCACATGTAAATGGGTGAATTAAGAGTTTATTCCAACCAGACCAGAGTGGTGATTGTTGGAACAGTGGAAAGATGAACCAAGACGGCTTTTAGTAGTTTTATTTAGTTTCTGTCCGCTTTGAATGAAATGTGTTTTACAATAATAAAAGTAGTGATTATTTACATGGAGTCTGGTGGAGATATGCTGCTCTATACACGCTAAAAGTAGTGATTATTTACATGGAGTCTGGTGGAGATATGCTGCTCTATACACGCTAAAAGTAGTGATTATTTACATGGAGTCTGGTGGAGATATGCTGCTCTATACACGCTAAAAGTAGTGATTATTTATATGGAGTCTGGTGGAGATATGCTGCTCTATACACGCTAAAAGTAGTGATTATTTACATGGAGTCTGGTGGAGATATGCTGCTCTATACACGCTAAAAGTAGTGATTATTTACATGGAGTCTGGTGGGTTTGGTGATGGTGATTTCTGTTTCATGTTAAACTAAAAGGATCTTACTCTTTAACTAAGAGGTCTATCTCTGTAGGGATCCATCCCATAATGTTGTTACACACTTAGAATAATAATCTGAGTCTGTCAGCGGCAACAACACAACTTTTAGTGGACGCTGAACATCTGTTCTGTAGGATTACATTACAGCTTGTTTCTCCCTGATGCTGAACATCTGTCCTGTAGGGTAACATTACAGCTTGTTTCTACCTGATGCTGAACATCTGTCCTGTAGGGTTACATTACAGCTTGTTTCTACCTGATGCTGAACATCTGTCCTGTAGGGTTACATTACAGCTTGTTTCTACCTGATGCTGAACATCTGTTCTGTAGGATTACATTACAGCTTGTTTCTCCCTGATGCTGAACATCTGTCCTGTAGGGTAACATTACAGCTTGTTTCTCCCTGATGCTGAACATCTGTCCTGTAGGGTAACATTACAGCTTGTTTCTCCCTGATGCTGAACATCTGTCCTGTAGGGTAACATTACAGCTTGTTTCTACCTGATGCTGAACATCTGTCCTGTAGGGTTACATTACAGCTTGTTTCTACCTGATGCTGAACATCTGTCCTGTAGGGTAACATTACAGCTTGTTTCTACCTGATGCTGAACATCTGTCCTGTAGGGTAACATTACAGCTTGTTTCTATCTGATGCTGAACATCTGTCCTGTAGGGTAACATTACAGCTTGTTTCTCCCTGATGTTGAACATCTGTCCTGTAGGATTACAGTACAGCTTGTTTCTCCCTGATGCTGAATATATAATGAATTTATAACTCTCAATCACCTAATTTGTTTTCTTTGTGGGTGAGATTTCAAAGTCACATGTAACTTTACCCTGATTCGATTTGGCCTCCAGAACAAATGACAGTTTGGAGCAAAAGCAAACATTGTGTAACACGAACAAATAATGACTTGAACGTTTGAACTTTTGATCTTTTGTCTCAGTTCATGATGATGATGATGCATGCAGCCGTGGGTCTCTGGGTCCTATCAGCGGTGATCTGCGTCGGCAGAGCCGATCACCATGGCGATCACCATTTGGGTCACGGCCCCGGCAAGGCCGTCCAAGACACTGGAGTGGACGGCAGCGCCAACAGCGTCTCCCTGGTGAACGAAGCCAACCGAGAGTTTTCCTTCGGCCTCTACAGGAAGCTAGCAGCTCACGCTGATTCACAGGGAAAGAACATCTTCTTCTCCCCGGTTAGCGTGTCCACCGCCTTGGCTGCGTTGTCCGTGGGGGCGCAGGGGGAGACGCACCGCCAGCTTTTCAGGGGTCTGGGCTTCAACAGCTCCCTCCTGACGCAGACCGATGTGGACCAGGCCTTCCAGATGCTCCTCCAGGGGGCCAACAACGCATCCCAGGAGGACGCCAACGAAGGAACCGTCGTGTTCCTGGACGACGGCTTCAAGCCAAAGCCGGAGTTCCTGCAGACCCTGAAGCAGTCGTACTTCACCGAGGGGTTCAATGTGGACTTCGCCAAAACCGCAGAAAGTGCTGATACTATCAATAAGTACGTGGGGGAGAAGACCAATGGGAAGATTGACAAGCTGGTGGAGAGCCTGGATCCAAGCACCGTCATGTACCTCATCAGCTACATCTACTACAAAGGTAAATCAACCAGCCCTCCGAAACACTCGGCTATTGGTCCCCCCCCCCCCCTGCAGGAGATCAGATATAATGCAGCTTTAAGGAGTCCCCCCCCCTGCAGGAGATCAGATATAATGCAGCTTCAAGGAGTCCCCCCCCCTGCTGGAGATCAGATATAATGCAGCTTTAAGGAGCCCCCCCGCAGGAGATCAGATATGATGCAGCTTTAAGGAGCCCCCCCCCCCTGCAGGAGATCAGATATAATGCAGCTTTAAGGAGCCCCCCCACCCAGAGATCAGATATATCCCTCCATAAACTTCAACTTCTTCAGAACTCAGCAGCTCGTGTCATCACCACCCCCCCCCCCCCCTTTTCATCATATAACCCCTGTCCTTCAGCAGCTCCATTGGCTTCCAGTTCAATTCAGAATACAATTTAAAATCATTCTCCATGCTTTCAAAGCCATCCATAACCTTGCTCCTCCATATCTATCAGAACTCCTTTACATCGCCGTTCCCTCCCGCTCCCTCAGATACTCTTCCTCCCTCCACCTCACTGTCCCCCCAGCTTGACTTGTCACCATGGGGACTAGAGCCTTCAGCCGCTCTGCTCCCCAGCTCTGGAACTCACTCCCACCTGGCCTCCGCAGTATCGACTCTCTCCCCCTGTTCAAAACTAGACTCAAACCCCACCTGTTCAAACCAGACTCAAACCCCCCTGTTCAAAACCAGACTCAAACCCACCTGTTCAAAACCAGACTCTAAACCCACCTGTTCAAAACCAGACTCTAAACCCACCTGTTCAAAACCAGACTCTAAACCCACCTGTTCAAAACCAGACTCTAAACCCACCTGTTCAAAACCGGACTCAAACCCACCTGTTCAAAACCGGACTCAAACCCAGCTGTTCAAAACCAGACTCTAAACCCACCTGTTCAAAACCAGACTCTAAACCCACCTGTTCAAAACCAGACTCTAAACCCACCTGTTCAAAACCAGACTCTAAACCCACCTGTTTAAAACCAGACACAAACCCACCTGTTCAAAACCAGACTCTAAACCCACCTGTTCAAAACCAGACTCTAAACCCACCTGTTCAAAACCAGACTCTAAACCCACCTGTTCAAAACCAGACTCAAACCCACCTGTTCAAAACCAGACTCAAACCCACCTGTTCAAAACCAGACTCAAACCCACCTGTTCAAAACCAGACTCAAACCCACCTGTTCGAAACCAGACTCAAACCCACCTGTTCAAAACCAGACTCAAACCCACCTGTTCAAAACCAGACTCAAACCCACCTGTTCAAAACCAGACTCTAAACCCACCTGTTCAAAACCAGACTCAAACCCACCTGTTCAAAACCAGACTCAAACCCACCTGTTCAAAACCAGACTCAAACCCACCTGTTCAAAACCAGACTCAAACCCACCTGTTCAAAACCAGACTCTAAACCCACCTGTTCAAAACCAGACTCAAACCCACCTGTTCAAAACCAGACTCAAACCCACCTGTTCAAAACTAGACTCAAACCCACCTGTTCAAAACCAGACTCAAAACCACCTGTTCAAAACTAGACTCTAAACCCACCTGTTCAAAGCCAGACTCTAAACCCACCTGTTCAAAACCAGACTCTAAACCCACCTGTTCAAAACCGGACTCTAAACCCACCTGTTCAAAACCGGATTCAAACCCACCTGTTCAAAACCAGACTCAAACCCACCTGTTCAAAACCAGACTCAAACCCACCTGTTCAAAACCAGACTCAAACCCACCTGTTCAAAACCAGACTCTAAACCCACCTGTTCAAAACCAGACTCAAACCCAGCTGTTCAAAACCAGACTCTAAACCCAGCTGTTCAAAACCAGACTCTAAACCCACCTGTTCAAAACCAGACTCAAACCCAGCTGTTCAAAACCAGACTCTAAACCCAGCTGTTCAAAACCAGACTCTAAACCCACCTGTTCAAAACCAGACTCAAACCCACCTGTTCAAAACCAGACTCTAAACCCACCTGTTCAATGCCAGACTCTAAACCCACCTGTTCAAAACCAGACTCAAACCCACCTGTTCAAAACAAGACTCAAACCCACCTGTTCAAAACCAGACTCTAAACCCACCTGTTCAATACCAGACTCTAAACCCACCTGTTCAAAACCAGACTCAAACCCACCTGTTCAAAACAAGACTCAAACCCACCTGTTCAAAACCAGACTCTAAACCCACCTGTTCAATACCAGACTCTAAACCCACCTGTTCAAAACAAGACTCAAACCCACCTGTTCAAAACCAGACTCTAAACCCACCTGTTCAAAACCAGACTCAAACCCACCTGTTCAAAACCAGACTCAAACCCACCTGTTCAAAACCAGACTCTAAACCCACCTGTTCAAAACCAGACTCAAACCCACCTGTTCAAAACCAGACTCTAAACCCACCTGTTCAAAACCAGACTCTAAACCCACCTGTTCAAAACCAGACTCAAACCCATCTGTTCAAAACCAGACTCTAAACCCACCTGTTCAAAACCAGACTCTAAACCCACCTGTTCAAAACCAGACTCTAAACCCACCTGTTCAAAGCCAGACTCTAAACCCACCTGTTCAAAACCAGACTCTAAACCCACCTGTTCAAAACCGGACTCTAAACCCACCTGTTCAAAACCGGATTCAAACCCACCTGTTCAAAACCGGACTCAAACCCACCTGTTCAAAACCAGACTCTAAACCCACCTGTTCAAAACCAGACTCTAAACCCACCTGTTCAAAACCAGACTCTAAACCCACCTGTTCAAAACCAGACTCAAACCCAGCTGTTCAAAACCAGACTCTAAACCCAGCTGTTCAAAACCAGACTCTAAACCCACCTGTTCAAAACCAGACTCTAAACCCACCTGTTCAAAACCAGACTCAAACCCACCTGTTCAAAACCAGACTCTAAACCCACCTGTTCAAAACCAGACTCAAACCCACCTGTTCAAAACCAGACTCTAAACCCACCTGTTCAAAACCTGACTCAAACCCATCTGTTCAAAACCAGACTCTAAACCCACCTGTTCAAAACCAGACTGTAAACCCACCTGTTCAAAACCAGACTCTAAACCCACCTGTTCAAAACCAGACTCTAAACCCACCTGTTCAAAGCCAGACTCTAAACCCACCTGTTCAAAACCAGACTCTAAACCCACCTGTTCAAAACCGGACTCTAAACCCACCTGTTCAAAACCGGATTCAAACCCACCTGTTCAAAACCGGACTCAAACCCACCTGTTCAAAACCAGACTCTAAACCCACCTGTTCAAAACCAGACTCTAAACCCACCTGTTCAAAACCAGACTCTAAACCCACCTGTTCAAAACCAGACTCAAACCCAGCTGTTCAAAACCAGACTCTAAACCCAGCTGTTCAAAACCAGACTCTAAACCCACCTGTTCAAAACCAGACTCAAACCCAGCTGTTCAAAACCAGACTCTAAACCCAGCTGTTCAAAACCAGACTCTAAACCCACCTGTTCAAAACCAGACTCAAACCCACCTGTTCAAAACCAGACTCTAAACCCACCTGTTCAATACCAGACTCTAAACCCACCTGTTCAAAACCAGACTCAAACCCACCTGTTCAAAACCAGACTCTAAACCCACCTGTTCAAAACCAGACTCAAACCCACCTGTTCAAAACCAGACTCTAAACCCAGCTGTTCAAAACCAGACTCTAAACCCACCTGTTCAAAACCAGACTCAAACCCAGCTGTTCAAAACCAGACTCTAAACCCACCTGTTCAAAACCAGACTCAAACCCACCTGTTCAAAACCAGACTCTAAACCCACCTGTTCAAAACCAGACTCAAACCCACCTGTTCAAAACCAGACTCAAACCCACCTGTTCAAAACCAGACTCTAAACCCACCTGTTCAAAACCAGACTCAAACCCAGCTGTTCAAAACCAGACTCTAAACCCAGCTGTTCAAAACCAGACTCTAAACCCACCTGTTCAAAACCAGACTCAAACCCAGCTGTTCAAAACCAGACTCTAAACCCAGCTGTTCAAAACCAGACTCTAAACCCACCTGTTCAAAACCAGACTCAAACCCACCTGTTCAAAACCAGACTCTAAACCCACCTGTTCAATACCAGACTCTAAACCCACCTGTTCAAAACCAGACTCAAACCCACCTGTTCAAAACAAGACTCAAACCCACCTGTTCAAAACCAGACTCTAAACCCACCTGTTCAATACCAGACTCTAAACCCACCTGTTCAAAACCAGACTCAAACCCACCTGTTCAAAACAAGACTCAAACCCACCTGTTCAAAACCAGACTCTAAACCCACCTGTTCAATACCAGACTCTAAACCCACCTGTTCAAAACAAGACTCAAACCCACCTGTTCAAAACCAGACTCTAAACCCACCTGTTCAAAACCAGACTCAAACCCACCTGTTCAAAACCAGACTCTAAACCCACCTGTTCAAAACCAGACTCAAACCCACCTGTTCAAAACCAGACTCTAAACCCACCTGTTCAAAACCAGACTCTAAACCCACCTGTTCAAAACCAGACTCAAACCCATCTGTTCAAAACCAGACTCTAAACCCACCTGTTCAAAACCAGACTCTAAACCCACCTGTTCAAAACCAGACTCTAAACCCACCTGTTCAAAGCCAGACTCTAAACCCACTTGTTCAAAACCAGACTCTAAACCCACCTGTTCAAAACCGGACTCTAAACCCACCTGTTCAAAACCGGATTCAAACCCACCTGTTCAAAACCGGACTCAAACCCACCTGTTCAAAACCAGACTCTAAACCCACCTGTTCAAAACCAGACTCTAAACCCACCTGTTCAAAACCAGACTCTAAACCCACCTGTTCAAAACCAGACTCAAACCCAGCTGTTCAAAACCAGACTCTAAACCCAGCTGTTCAAAACCAGACTCTAAACCCACCTGTTCAAAACCAGACTCTAAACCCACCTGTTCAAAACCAGACTCAAACCCACCTGTTCAAAACCAGACTCTAAACCCACCTGTTCAAAACCAGACTCAAACCCACCTGTTCAAAACCAGACTCTAAACCCACCTGTTCAAAACCTGACTCAAACCCATCTGTTCAAAACCAGACTCTAAACCCACCTGTTCAAAACCAGACTGTAAACCCACCTGTTCAAAACCAGACTCTAAACCCACCTGTTCAAAACCAGACTCTAAACCCACCTGTTCAAAGCCAGACTCTAAACCCACCTGTTCAAAACCAGACTCTAAACCCACCTGTTCAAAACCGGACTCTAAACCCACCTGTTCAAAACCGGATTCAAACCCACCTGTTCAAAACCGGACTCAAACCCACCTGTTCAAAACCAGACTCTAAACCCACCTGTTCCAAACCAGACTCTAAACCCACCTGTTCAAAACCAGACTCTAAACCCACCTGTTCAAAACCAGACTCAAACCCAGCTGTTCAAAACCAGACTCTAAACCCAGCTGTTCAAAACCAGACTCTAAACCCACCTGTTCAAAACCAGACTCAAACCCAGCTGTTCAAAACCAGACTCTAAACCCAGCTGTTCAAAACCAGACTCTAAACCCACCTGTTCAAAACCAGACTCAAACCCACCTGTTCAAAACCAGACTCTAAACCCACCTGTTCAATACCAGACTCTAAACCCACCTGTTCAAAACCAGACTCAAACCCACCTGTTCAAAACCAGACTCTAAACCCACCTGTTCAAAACCAGACTCAAACCCACCTGTTCAAAACCAGACTCTAAACCCAGCTGTTCAAAACCAGACTCTAAACCCACCTGTTCAAAACCAGACTCAAACCCAGCTGTTCAAAACCAGACTCTAAACCCACCTGTTCAAAACCAGACTCAAACCCACCTGTTCAAAACCAGACTCTAAACCCACCTGTTCAAAACCAGACTCAAACCCACCTGTTCAAAACCAGACTCAAACCCACCTGTTCAAAACCAGACTCTAAACCCACCTGTTCAAAACCAGACTCTAAACCCACCTGTTCAAAACCAGACTCAAACCCACCTGTTCAAAACCAGACTCTAAACCCACCTGTTCAAAACCAGACTCTAAACCCACCTGTTCAAAACCAGACTCAAACCCAGCTGTTCAAAACCAGACTCTAAACCCAGCTGTTCAAAACCAGACTCTAAACCCAGCTGTTCAAAACCAGACTCTAAACCCAGCTGTTCAAAACCAGACTCTAAACCCACCTGTTCAAAACCAGACTCAAACCCAGCTGTTCAAAACCAGACTCTAAACCCAGCTGTTCAAAACCAGACTCTAAACCCACCTGTTCAAAACCAGACTCAAACCCACCTGTTCAAAACCAGACTCTAAACCCAGCTGTTCAAAACCAGACTCTAAACCCACCTGTTCAAAACCAGACTCAAACCCAGCTGTTCAAAACCAGACTCTAAACCCACCTGTTCAAAACCAGACTCAAACCCACCTGTTCAAAACCAGACTCTAAACCCACCTGTTCAAAACCAGACTCAACCCCACCTGTTCAAAACCAGACTCAAACCCACCTGTTCAAAACCAGACTCTAAACCCACCTGTTCAAAACCAGACTCTAAACCCACCTGTTCAAAACCAGACTCAAACCCACCTGTTCAAAACCAGACTCTAAACCCACATGTTCAATACCAGACTCTAAACCCACCTGTTCAAAACCAGACTCAAACCCACCTGTTCAAAACCAGACTCTAAACCCACCTGTTCAAAACCAGACTCTAAACCCACCTGTTCAAAACCAGACTCAAACCCACCTGTTCAAAACCAGACTCTAAACCCAGCTGTTCAAAACCAGACTCTAAACCCACCTGTTCAAAACCAGACTCAAACCCAGCTGTTCAAAACCAGACTCTAAACCCACCTGTTCAAAACCAGACTCAAACCCACCTGTTCAAAACCAGACTCTAAACCCACCTGTTCAAAACCAGACTCAAACCCACCTGTTCAAAACCAGACTCAAACCCGCCTGTTCAAAACCAGACTCAAACCCACCTGTTCAAAACCAGACTCTAAACCCAGCTGTTCAAAACCAGACTCTAAACCCACCTGTTCAAAACCAGACTCAAACCCAGCTGTTCAAAACCAGACTCTAAACCCACCTGTTCAAAACCAGACTCAAACCCACCTGTTCAAAACCAGACTCTAAACCCACCTGTTCAAAACCAGACTCAAACCCACCTGTTCAAAACCAGACTCAAACCCACCTGTTCAAAACCAGACTCTAAACCCACCTGTTCAAAACCAGACTCTAAACCCACCTGTTCAAAACCAGACTCTAAACCCATCTGTTCAAAACCAGACTCTAAACCCACCTGTTCAAAACCAGACTCTAAACCCACCTGTTCAAAACCAGACTCTAAACCCACCTGTTCAAAACCAGACTCTAAACCCACCTGTTCAAAACCAGACTCTAAACCCACCTGTTCAAAACCAGACTCAAACCCACCTGTTCAAAACCAGACTCTAAACCCAGCTGTTCAAAACCAGACTCTAAACCCAGCTGTTCAAAACCAGACTCTAAACCCACCTGTTCAAAACCAGACTCTAAACCCACCTGTTCAAAACCAGACTCAAACCCAGCTGTTCAAAACCAGACTCTAAACCCACCTGTTCAAAACCAGACTCAAACCCACCTGTTCAAAACCAGACTCTAAACCCACCTGTTCAAAACCAGACTCTAAACCCACCTGTTCAAAACCAGACTCTAAACCCACCTGTTCAAAACCAGACTCAAACCCAGCTGTTCAAAACCAGACTCTAAACCCACCTGTTCAAAACCAGACTCAAACCCACCTGTTCAAAACCAGACTCTAAACCCACCTGTTCAAAACCAGACTCTAAACCCACCTGTTCAAAACCAGACTCTAAACCCACCTGTTCAAAACCAGACTCTAAACCCACCTGTTCAAAACCAGACTCAAACCCAGCTGTTCAAAACCAGACTCTAAACCCACCTGTTCAAAACCAGACTCTAAACCCACCTGTTCAAAACCAGACTCAAACCCACCTGTTCAAAACCAGACTCTAAACCCACCTGTTCAAAACTAGACTCAAACCCACCTGTTCAAAACCAGACTCTAAACCCACCTGTTCAAAACCAGACTCTAAACCCACCTGTTCAAAACCAGACTCTAAACCCACCTGTTAAAAACCAGACTCAAACCCACCTGTTCAAAACCAGACTCTAAACCCACCTGTTCAAAACCAGACTCTAAACCCACCTGTTCAAAACCAGACTCAAACCCACCTGTTCAAAACCAGACTCTAAACCCACCTGTTCAAAACCAGACTCTAAACCCACCTGTTAAAAACCAGACTCTAAACCCATCTGTTCAAAACCAGACTCTAAACCCACCTGTTAAAAACCAGACTCTAAACCCACCTGTTCAAAACCAGACTCAAACCCACCTGTTCAAAACCAGACTCTAAACCCACCTGTTCAAAACTAGACTCAAACCCACCTGTTCAAAACCAGACTCTAAACCCACCTGTTCAAAACCAGACTCTAAACCCACCTGTTCAAAACCAGACTCTAAACCCACCTGTTAAAAACCAGACTCAAACCCACCTGTTCAAAACCAGACTCTAAACCCACCTGTTCAAAACCAGACTCTAAACCCACCTGTTCAAAACCAGACTCAAACCCACCTGTTCAAAACCAGACTCTAAACCCACCTGTTCAAAACCAGACTCTAAACCCACCTGTTCAAAACCAGACTCAAACCCACCTGTTCAAAACCAGACTCTAAACCCATCTGTTCAAAACCAGACTCTAAACCCACCTGTTCAAAACCAGACTCTAAACCCACCTGTTCAAAACCAGACTCTAAACCCATCTGTTCAAAACCAGACTCTAAACCCATCTGTTCAAAACCAGACTCTAAACCCACCTGTTCAAAACCAGACTCTAAACCCATCTGTTCAAAACCAGACTCTAAACCCACCTGTTCAAAACCAGACTCTAAACCCACCTGTTAAAAACCAGACTCAAACCCACCTGTTCAAAACCAGACTCTAAACCCACCTGTTCAAAACCAGACTCTAAACCCATCTGTTCAAAACCAGACTCTAAACCCACCTGTTCAAAACCAGACTCTAAACCCACCTGTTCAAAACCAGACTCTAAACCCATCTGTTCAAAACCAGACTCTAAACCCACCTGTTCAAAACCAGACTCAAACCCACCTGTTCAATACCAGACTCTAAACCCAGCTGTTCAAAACCAGACTCTAAACCCACCTGTTCCAGCTTATTTACACTGTTCCTGTAATTTTTTCATAACTGTTTATACCTTTCTTTGTCTTTTATTGTCTGTAATGCGACCTTGAGTGCTTAGAAAGATGCTGTTAAATAAAATGTATTATTATTATTATTATTATTATTATTATTATATACTGCAGCTGTAAGGAGTCCCCCACTCCTGCTGCAAACCACTTATGGGGAGTTTTGATGAAATATTAAATGATTTGACATTTTGTGATCTTTTAAGGTTGTATGTTTTTTCTGTTAACAGGAAAGTGGGCGACTCCGTTCGACCCTCAGCTCACCGAGCAGGACGACTTCCACGTGGACGAGAACACAAAGGTTCAGACTTCTCTCTCTAAACTCAGAAAAAATGATTTTGGGAATGACATGTAGCTTCTGTCTAACCCTGGTGTCGTCCTCCCGGGTCAAAAAGGGACAAAAAAAGGACATTTTCGTCCCTTTTTCAGACTTTCTTTTAGTTTCCACTAACACCACCTTACTGGTTTCATACTTTTTGGAATTCATGGTCAATCCCTCGCATTTAAATATAATTATACCTAATACTAGAGTTAAAAAAACAGAAGTTATGAATTATTTTGACTAATAGTTAAGATCAGAGGAATGAAAGAGACATATTTCAGATATAGACATTTATTAAAGCGTCAGATTTGACCCGAGGACATCAGGAGGGTTTAGGACTCTGAGTGTCTTCATGTTAAATTGTCATCGTCCAGGTTCGAACCGCCATGATGAACATGGAGGAACGTTTTCATACCTATCACGACCACGTGCTGAACACCACGGTCCTTCAGCTGCCCTTCAACAGCTCCTACTCCATGCTGCTGATGTTGCCTGACGTCATGGCAACGCTGGAGAACGCCATCTGCCCCAACCACGTCACCAAATGGTTGAAGTGGATGAAGCCCAAGTGGGTAGAATTTAACAATACACTGACACTAGAAACCTTTATTTATTACATAGATAGTAGTGATTATTACACATGGAGTCTGGTGGAGATATGCTGCTCTATACACGCTAAAAGTAGTGATTATTTACATGGAGTCTGGTGGAGATATGCTGCTCTGTACTCGCTAAAAGTAGTGATTATTTACATGGAGTCTGGTGGAGATATGCTTCTCTATACACGCTAAAAGTAGTGATTATTTACATGGAGTCTGGTGGAGATATGCTGCTCTATACACGCTAAAAGTAGTGATTATTTACATGGAGTCTGGTGGAGATATGCTGCTCTATACACGCTAAAAGTAGTGATTTTTTACATGGAGTCTGGTGGAGATATGCTGCTCTATACACGCTAAAAGTAGTGATTATTTACATGGAGTCTGGTGGAGATATGCTGCTCTATATTCGCTAAAAGTAGTGATTTTTTACATGGAGTCTGGTGGAGATATGCTGCTCTATCCACGCTAAAAGTAGTGATTATTTACATGGAGTCTGGTGGAGATATGCTGCTCTATACATGCTAAAAGTAGTGATTATTACACATGGAGTCTGGTGGAGATATGCTGCTCTATATTCGCTAAAAGTAATGATTATTTACATGGAGTCTGGTGGAGATATGCTGCTCTGTACTCGCTAAAAGTAATGATTATTTACATGGAGTCTGGTGGAGATATGCTGCTCTGTACTCGCTAAAAGTAGTGATTATTTACATGGAGTCTGGTGGAGATATGCTGCTCTATACACGCTAAAAGTAGTGATTATTTACATGGAGTCTGGTGGAGATATGCTGCTCTATACACGCTAAAAGTAGTGATTATTTACATGGAGTCTGGTGGAGATATGCTGCTCTATACATGCTAAAAGTAGTGATTATTTACATGGAGTCTGGTGGAAATATGCTGCTTTGTACTCGCTAAAAGTAGTGATTATTTACATGGAGTCTGGTGGAGATATGCTGCTCTATACACGCTAAAAGTAGTGATTATTACACATGGAGTCTGGTGGAGATATGCTGCTCTATATTCGCTAAAAGTAGTGATTTTTTACATGGAGTCTGGTGGAGATATGCTGCTCTATCCACGCTAAAAGTAGTGATTATTTACATGGAGTCTGGTGGAGATATGCTGCTCTATACATGCTAAAAGTAGTGATTATTACACATGGAGTCTGGTGGAGATATGCTGCTCTATATTCGCTAAAAGTAATGATTATTTACATGGAGTCTGGTGGAGATATGCTGCTCTGTACTCGCTAAAAGTAATGATTATTTACATGGAGTCTGGTGGAGATATGCTGCTCTGTACTCGCTAAAAGTAGTGATTATTTACATGGAGTCTGGTGGAGATATGCTGCTCTATACACGCTAAAAGTAGTGATTATTTACATGGAGTCTGGTGGAGATATGCTGCTCTATACACGCTAAAAGTAGTGATTATTTACATGGAGTCTGGTGGAGATATGCTGCTCTATACATGCTAAAAGTAGTGATTATTTACATGGAGTCTGGTGGAAATATGCTGCTTTGTACTCGCTAAAAGTAGTGATTATTTACATGGAGTCTGGTGGAGATATGCTGCTCTATACACGCTAAAAGTAGTGATTATTTACATGGAGTCTGGTGGAGATATGCTGCTCTATACACGCTAAAAGTAGTGATTATTTACATGGAGTCTGGTGGCGATATGCTGCTCTATACACACTAAAAGTAGTGATTATATACATGGAGTCTGGTGGGTTTGGTGATGGTGATGTCGGGGCTGTTTCATGTTAAACTAAAAGGATCTTACTCTTTAACTAAAAGATCTATCTCTGTAGGGATAACCCTAGTCAGATTCATTGAATGTCTGTCTTCCCCCCCCCCATGTGTTTCAGGAGACATAATGTATATATTCCCAAGTTCTCCATCAAGACTTCCTACAGCCTGAACGATGTGCTGTCAGAAATGGGAATGACGGACATGTTTGGTGATCGTGCAAATCTGAGAGGCATTTCAGAGGAGCAAGGACTGGCCGTCTCAGATGTAAGCAACAGAATATGTGTCATTATTTCACTGTTTCCTCTAGAATTTTTTTTAAATCAAAAAGTTACGTATAAACAACGTGTAGTTTCTTTTTAGCAACTCACATCACACTTTCAGTCACTACGACAACCACTACGGTCAGAAACATTGTGCCAAAATATGAACAATAACGTTGCTGTCAACGGTCTTATCTGCTAATATCGGCGACCGACCGTTACCTGGAAACAATCCAGCAAATAGACGATACCATAGGGTGGCGTTACCTTGAAAGTATCCAACAAATAGACGGTACCGTAGGGTGGCGTTACCTTGAAACCATTCAGAAAATAGACAGTATCATAAGGTGGCTTTACCTTGACACCATCCAGCAAATAGACTGTACCGTAGGGTGGCGTTACCTTGACACCATCCAGCAAATAGACCGTACCGTAGGGTGGCGTTACCTTGACACCATTCAGCAAATAGACGGTACCATAGGTTGGCGTTACCTTGAAAGTATCCAACAAATAGACGGTACCGTAGGGTGGCGTTACCTTGAAACCATCCAGAAAATAGACAGTATCATTGGGTGGCGTTACCTTAAAACCATCCAACAAATAGACGGTACCGTAGGGTGGCGTTACCTTGAAACCATCCAGCAAATAGACGGTACCGTAGGGTGGCGTTACCTTGAAACCATCCAGCAAATAGACGGTACCGTAGGGTGGCGTTACCTTGAAACCATCCAGCAAATAGACGGTACCGTAGGGTGGAGTTACCTTGAAACCTTACAGTAAATAGAAGGTACCGTAGGGTGGAGTTACCTTGAAACCTTACAGTAAATAAACGGTACCGTAGGGTGGAGTTACCTTGAAACCATCCAGCAAATAGACGGTACCGTAGGGTGGCGTTACCTTGAAACCATCCAGCAAATAGACGGTACCGTAAGGAGGTTACCTAGAACCGGTGATTTAACGTCATCGCTCATTTTACACAGTTTAAAGGGCCCATATTGGGGGAAAAAATCCCTTTTTCTTGGATTGGGGGTTATTTTGTGTCTCTGGTGCTTCCACACGCACACACAGTTAGGTGGCTAACCGTAGCGTTGGGTCCACCCTAGCTCGTTCTCAATGGAAAAACACTAGTTGACCATAATCTCCAAAAGAACTACTTCCTGTCCCGGTTCTGCAGGCGTCACACGTCGGGAATTACGACTTTTCCTAATCCCCTGACGGAGTGGTTGTGCGCCTAGCGTTGTGTGCGTAGCGGAGTAACTGTTGTGGGTCTCACTCTGCGTTGCAGGTTGTGCACAAAGCAACGCTGGACGTGGACGAGGCCGGCGCCACCGCTGCCGCCGCCACCGGCATCGGCATCACGCTGATGTCTTTCCGCCATGTCCCCGTGCTGAAGTTCAACCGTCCGTTCATGGTCCTCATCACCGAACGCCACACTGAGAAAATCCTCTTCATGGGCAAGATCCTCAACCCGACCGTCTGATGGTCTCTCTGGGTCCAGCTCGTATAAAGGAGTCAGAGAAACCTTGTGTCTCTTGCTTTATTGGGGGGGGGGGGTCATGTCAGCTCATCACCCAATGATTAAATAACAGAGTGTGTAGCTAGAGTTAAAATACACAACGTTGTGAAATTAGGATTAAGACAGACTATAACAGAATATATAGAAATATGTCTGTGTCTGTGTGTGTGTGTGTCTTTGTCTGTGACTGTGTGTGTGTCTGTGTGTGTATGTGTGTGTATGTCTGTATGTTTGTCTAGTGTGTGTGTGTGTGTGTGTGTGTGTGTGTGTGTGTGTGTAAGAAAGAATATATGAACAGGAAGTCTCATAAGGGAAAATACATGATCTTTGTTTCTCATGAGAAAATAACATTACCTTAAAAAAAATGCGATCCAAACCTTTTTTAACATGAATGTTACGGTTCATTCCACCCAATAAAAGCTCCATAATACTTCATGTAGCTACACATGGTGACAGATTTATAAAAAACAATTTGAAAACACTTCTCATTCTATCTCATTTCCAGCAGGGGGCGACTCCACTGGCTCCAAACATCAGTCTGATCTATTAGAGTCTAAGAGAAAATGACCCTACTT
>CM057240.1:33077980-33098702 GCA_029931835.1 Etheostoma nigrum | reverse complement strand
CATATATACACACATAAATGTACACATACAAATACACAGGCACATATATAC
This sequence comes from Etheostoma nigrum, assembly GCA_029931835.1. Lineage (NCBI taxonomy): Eukaryota > Metazoa > Chordata > Actinopteri > Perciformes > Percidae > Etheostoma > Etheostoma nigrum. The sequence continues at coordinate 33,098,651 of CM057240.1, read as the reverse complement.
ACACACATACACATATACACACGCAGACACACACGCACACACACATATATACACACAGAGATACACACACACACATATACAAACAGTGAGACACACACACCCACCCTGTATTGAGCCTTGAGAGAGACTTCACACATGTCGGGTGTTGACCTACTTTTGAGCATTTAGTCCTAATTAAAAATCTCTTTTAATTGAGAGTGACTCCTCATTGGCTCAAAGCTGCTGCAGCATGAAGGACAACAACACACACTCACCTACACAGACACACACACACATGTGCGCACAGACACATATATATATATATACACACACACACACACGTACACACACACACACACACACATGTGATCTGCCTCTGTGTGTGTTCCAGAACTACTTTTTGAATGTATATTATTTTATAACTTGATTATTAAAACCTAAAAACACAGCACATTATGAATAGATTGTATAATATTATACAGAACAGCTCCATTTAAAATGAAAACTTTCCCTGTTGTTCCACCAGTTTAAATTAGTTTATTGTGTAATATTTCCATGTTAATTCTATCATTTATTGATCTACAATAAGCAATTTTTACATGTAAAAGTACAGGAAATGGTGTGTGTGTGTGTGTGTGTGTGTGTGTATATATATATATGTGTGTGCGTGTGTACGTGTGTGTATATATATATATATATATATGTATGTATGTATGTATGTGTGTGTGCGTGCGTGTGTGTGTGTACATGTGTGTATATGTGTGTGTGTGTGTGTATATGTGTGTGTGTGTGTGTGTGTATGTGCATATATATATATATATATATGTGTGTGTGTGTGTGTGTGTATACGTGTGTGTATGTGTGTGTGTGTGTGTAGATGCAGGTGGAGGCGGATCATGTGTCCTCTGTGAGACTGATCCTGAGACAGCCGTCGTCCGCCTGGCTCACCTTCGGCCTCGAGCACATCCAAATATTCCCTCACACGGAGCCGGTTTTGTAAAGAGTTGTAAGCTATTGGTAAAGTAGCATTGATCTTGTGTGTGTGTGTGTGTGTGTGTGTGTGTGTGTGTGTGTGTGTGTGTGTGTGTGTGTGTGTGTGTTGCTCCAGGTGGATGGACGCTACGACATCAACCTGCTCTCCCTGACGTAACCTGGCCGCTGACTTCCTACTCTACGTGTACATCACGCTCGCTTTACGGAAGATATAAGGACTACAACTATTAAAATGTTTATTTCCTGCTTAAGAGCCAATCACAGTGTTAGTTCCCGATAACTTCCTGCTGCACAGTGTCCCCCTCCTGGTGTCATTGGGTCAAGTTTGACCCAATTTCAAAAAGTATCTACATCATAAAGTTGATATACAGTGAGGAAAATAAGTATTTGAACACCCTGCTATTTTGCAAGTTCTCCCACTTAGAAATCATGGAGGGGTCTGAAATTGTCATCGTAGGTGCATGTCCACTGTGAGAGACATAATCTAAAAAAATAATCCAATAATAATAAAATAATATAAATAAATAAAATAATAGAGAGCCAGACAGAGGAAGGGGAGAGCTGTGAGCTTGATCCATGTAACTCCCTCAGGATATCCTATGTAATAAACAGGATTCACACATCAACATCTGAGATTATGACTACTAATTAAATGAACCCTGAGAATGGAGCAGGATTTAGCTCCAACAATTTGGCGCCCAACGTGGGGCAACAGAGGAAGGCACGGACCCATCCTTGAGTAAGTGAACAACTAGGACGAGATGCGTCTCCACATTCAGCCCGGGCACTAAGGAAAGGTAAAGCAGAACCTGTTAATATCAAATCTGCAGCATTGGACATGTACAAAATCTGAATGTGGAACGGGCCTGTATCCTAGTTGATAAAATTGACAAATTTGATTAGATGTTGATGTGTGAAAAAGTTTTAAATTTGAATGTGTAACATATAGTTTAAGTTTGAAAAAGTAGTACTTGCTAAAAATAAGTACGAAGATGTAGTGCTTACAGGAGGATATCACCTGCACGCGGGACATTTTTCAATAAAGTGAGCATGAAGGGCACCGCTAAATTGGAAAATTAGTAATGGGAAGAGTAGTAGTTAGTAAACCAGATGAAAGGTAATGTATTTAAAAAGAAATACATGAAGGCGTAGCATCCGGAGACGTGAAGAGTAATTTCTAAATGGGACATAGAAATGAAGGTAGTCTGGTGAATCAGATGAAAGGTTGTGTATTTCAAACAGGAGATACATGAAGGTGTCGTGTTTGAGTAACACAAAGAGTAAATTCTAAATTGGATAATAGAAATGAAGGTAGTCTGAAAAATGAATAAAAATTAAAATTCATCTAAGTTTATTGGTTGAGACGAGATTGAAACCAATCCAAGCCGATATGAGATGTGGTGCTCAAATGAGCTTTTAAGTGAAGCTTAATTGTGGATTTTGTTTGTATTTTGAGTTTTTATATAACAAATTGTTCAAACTATTAAGTTGATGTCGAAACATTTTATTTGGGTGATTCTTTTCTTTTTCTTTTTTGAACTTTTTGTTTTGTTGCCTTTAAGATTAAGATTAAGCTTGTAACGCAAGACATTGTGCTAATGGCTGAAACTACTACATAATTATGAATAGGTATGCTGTAGGAGACATAACTCAAAAAGAGGGATACAGTAGCAATAATACAGTGTCCATAGCATTAAGGATATTAAACTACTCTACAATTTTGTTTTAATTTGTGCAGAAACATAACCCTTAAAACACTTGAAAATACATGCTTTTCTCGCCTAAATTTTTACCCCAAAAAAAGTGACACAGTTCCCCATCCTTTGACCTCTGGGATGACCCTGAGGTCATTGGGAAGTTAACACTCTCCATGTTTAGTTTCTAGTGTCAGTGTGACTCTAGGCCTCACTGACACAGAGCTACAGAGGTTAGAATGGAGAATTTCTATTTCCATCCAAGTAAATCATCTGTAAAATGATTAAAAAACACTACTGTAAGCATATTACATGGGCTACATACAAAAATACTACTGAGGCCTGCTTCACCATAAACAGAGACACTGAGGTACAGACCAATGATCAGCAGATGGACTGAGAAGGAGAAGGGGGGAGCGAGAGACCGTCCTGGTTCTGGTACTTCAGACACACGTGGAGGGAAGTTTGTACTTACAGACTCACATTCTGAAAACACACATACAATACTGGGAAACACTAATATTTTAGAATTACTTATTCTTACTCTACAAAAAAGGTAAAGTTCATGTAAACAAACATGTATGAAGGGTTAAGACATGCCTCAAAGATATAAGCAATTTGGAATGGAAAATTACATTTTTTAGGGTCTTATAACAATTTTTTACATTTGCATTCAATTCTCTGTTATAGTTTCAGGTAACTATGTTAATACAGATGGATTAAACATAGTCCTCACATTTTCAATAAAGTGTTAAAAGATGATTTGGTAGGGATAGATCAGGTATTGCAAAGTACTGTGATTTAATATGTAGATGACATTATGATCTGTTCACAGGGTGAGTAAACATTTAGGTGATGATCTCACGGAGGTGAGATCAAATGAGGGACTGTTGGAATTTAAAATGTTATATGTGTTAAACATTGTGGGTGATTTGCATTATAAATTTAAGCCAAAAGGTAAAAGCATTATTTCAACATAAATGAAGACATGTTGCTCATGTTATAAGTAAATAGTTTGTTGTTTGTTGTTTGTTACATTAAGTTGTTTTGCAACACTTCTTTTTTTTGATTATTTACATGGAGTCTGGTGGAGATATGCTGCTCTATACATGCTAAAAGTAGTGATTATTTACATGGAGTCTGGTGGAGATATGCTGCTCTATACACACTAAAAGTAGTGATTATTTACATGGAGTCTGGTGGAGATATACTGCTCTATACACGCTAAAAGTAGTGATTATTTACATGGAGTCTGGTGGAGATATGCTGCTCTATACACGCTAAAAGTAGTGATTATTTACATGGAATCTGGTGGAGATATGCTGCTCTATACACGCTAAAAGTAGTGATTATTTACATGGAGTCTGGTGGAGATATGCTGCTCTATACTGTTGTATGTTTTAGCCAACTATAGACCTATATCCAATCTTCCATTTCTTTCTAAGATTCTTGAGAAAGCAGTCGCCAAACAGCTGTGTGACTTCCTGTATAGGAATAGCTTATTTGAGGATTTTCAGTCAGGATTTAGAGTTAATCATAGCACAGAAACGGCACTTGTGAAAATTACTAATGACCTCCTAATTGCATCAGACAAAGGACTTATCTCTGTACTGGTGTTATTAGATCTTAGTGCTGCATTTGATACCATTGACCATCATATCTTATTACAGAGATTGGAACATTTAATCGGCATTAAAGGAACTGCTCTAAGCTGGTTTAAGTCTTATTTATCAGATCGATCTCAGTTTGTTCATGTTAACGATGAATCCTCCGTGCACGCCAAAGTTAGTTATGGAGTCCCACAAGGATCTGTGCTCGGTCCAATCCTGTTCACTCTATATATGCTTCCTTTAGGCAATATTATCAGGAAGCACTCCATAAACTTTCATTGTTATGCAGATGATACTCAATTATATCTATCAATCAAACCGGATGAAACTAATCAGTTAGCTAAACTTCAAATGTGCCTTCAGGATATTAAAACCTGGATGAGCTGTAATTTTCTAATGTTAAACTCAGATAAAACTGAAGTTATTGCTCTGGGGCCCAAGCACCTCCGTGACGCATTATCCAAAGAGATAGTTACTCTGGATGGCATCACCCTGGCCTCCAGCACCACTGTGAGAAATCTTGGAGTTATCTTTGATCAGGACATGTCCTTTAATTCTCACATAAAGCAAATTTCAAGGACCGCCTTTTTTCACCTACGTAATATTGCAAAAATCAGGAATATCCTGTCTAAAAATGATGCAGAAAAATTAGTCCATGCATTTGTTACTTCTAGGCTGGATTACTGCAATTCTTTATTATCAGGCTGCTCGAAAAAGTCCATAAAGACTCTTCAGCTGATCCAGAATGCTGCAGCGCGTGTTCTGACAGGAACCAGGAAAAGAGATCACATCTCTCCTGTTTTAGCTTCTCTGCATTGGCTTCCTGTAAAATCCAGAATAGAATTTAAAATCCTTCTTCTCACCTACAAAGCTCTTCATGGTCAGGCACCATCTTATCTTAAAGAGCTCATAGTACCTTACTGCCCTACAAGAGCACTACGCTCCCAGAATGCAGGGTTACTTGAGGTTCCTAGAGTCTCTAAAAGTAGAATAGGAGCCAGAGCGTTCAGCTATCAGGCTCCTCTCCTGTGGAACCAGGTTCCAGTCTGGGTTCGGGAGGCAGACACCGTCTCCACATTTAAGAGTAGACTTAAGACTTTCCTCTTTGACAAAGCTTATAGTTAGTTTCGCTGCTATAGGCAAAGAGATAACTGTTGTCTCTCTCTCTCTCACTCGTCCACCTCCTCTGGACAGGGGGATGGATCTCTCTCTCTCATCCACCTCCTCTAGACAGAGGGATGGATGTAGACAGGGGGATGATGTCCCTCTCTCTCTCTCTGTCTCTCTCTCTCTCTCTCCCTTCCCATCTGGTTGGGGAGAGTTTTGGCCTGGATAGGCTCTTCTCTTTAACCTGTCTCTCTTAGTTATGCTGCTATAGTTTTAGACTGCTGGGGGACTTACTTACTTTGACACACCAAGTTCTTCTCTCCTCTATCTTTAAATTTGTGTGCATCCATGTCCCAGAAATGCTTGTTACTAACCTAGCTCTGGGGAGTCATTCCCCGGAGTCCTTATGTTCTTTTTCCCCCAGCGTGTTTCCTTGGATCAGGGAGGCCCCAAAATCGTGGTTGCAGCTGTCGCCATGGTCCCGCTACACGTCTTGCAATGCCCTGCTACATCCGGCTATGCCCTGCGGTGCCCAGCTACGTCCTGCTACGTCCTGCTACGTCCTGCTGTGCCTTGTAACGCCGCACAGTGCCATGCTATGCCATGAACTACTACAAAGAACTACATACTAAAATTTTTTGTGACTGTTATTGCCACTCTTCATTGTAACCCCAACCGGTCGTCAGACACCGCCTACCAAGAGCCTGGGTCTGACCGAGGTTTCTGCCTAAAAGGAAGTTTTTCCTCGCCACTGTCGCACTGTTGCTTGCTCTGTAGGAAACTGTTGGGTCCTTGTGAATTCTAGAGTGTGGTCTAGACCTGCTCTATCTGTAAAGTGTCTCGAGATAATGCTTATTATGAATTGATACTATAAATAAAATTGAATTGAATTGAATTATACATGCTAAAAGTAGTGATTATTTACATGGAGTCTGGTGGAGATATGCTGCTCTATACATGCTAAAAGTAGTGATTATTTACATGGAGTCTGGTGGAGATATGCTGCTCCATACACGCTAAAAGTAGTGATTATTTACATGGAGTCTGGTGGAGATATGCTGCTCTATACACGCTAAAAGTAGTGATTATTTACATGGAGTCTGGTGGAGATATGCTGCTCTATACACGCTAAAAGTAGTGATTATTTACATGGAGTCTGGTGGAGATATGCTGCTCTATACACGCTAAAAGTAGTGATTATTTACATGGAGTCTGGTGGAGATATGCTGCTCTATACACGCTAAAAGTAGTGATTATTTACATGGAGTCTGGTGATGCTGATTTCATGTTAAACTAAAATGATCTTACTCTTTAACAAATAGGTCTCTCTGTTTGAATCCTTTCATAATGTCAGACTAACTGCCGGTGATGGAGTGGACAGGGCCTCCAGGTATGAGTGTGATCAGATCAGACTGGGGTTGTACTGGTTGGACTGGCTGAATGACATGTAAGGCGGTTAGAGAGACGTACCAGCAGCTTCAGCATCTCCTTGGTGTCGGGATCAACTTCAATGAGCTCCTGGTCCAGCGCAGACACCTGACGGGGAACACAGGAACCAGTTACACATCTGGAACACACTATTAGGGCTGGGGGGGGGGGGTGTCAACTATATATCACACAGGAACTAACTTTGGTACAAGAAAGTGAGATGAAAGCGTATTTAGATAAAAATGACTTTTCCTTCAAGGAGATAATTTGAAAATGAAAAGAAGCTAATAAATAAAGCTATATATATATATATATATATATGTATAAAAAGTATAAAAATGAGATACAAACACAATATAATCCATATTGGCCTGTAGGATGTCCAGGCTACTGCACCAATGGCGTCTTAATCTAGAAGTGCATCTATAACAGCTTTCAGAGGATATTATTATATTTATATGGTTCTGATAATAACTCGCAGCGCATCCCGATACATTTCCCATCTGAATATGTATGACCAGCGTCTGTGTGCGAGCGCCAGGGTCTGGTAGGAACAGGTGATCCTCAGACACGGGAAAGGCTCGCAGCTTCCTCTTCCTGTACTATCAATGACCTGGCCACGGGGACGCCATGGACACTTTCGATACAGGAGACACAGAGACGTGGAGGACAAACAGATCCAGGACGCCAAGACTCAGACATGCACGGCAGACATATTATTATTATTATTATTAGTATTATAATAACCCTCATGGTGTCCCTGAATGCAGATCATCCAGGAATGCTGAGTGGACTCGTCAGACCTTCGTCTGCAGAGCTCGTCCCAGCGTACGACAGGATCCTCTCTATTAAAGATGTTGGGGTGTGTGTGTGTGTGTGGTGCGTTCACTGACCTCGGGCACGTAGTTGTCCCTCCTCTCTCTCTCATCCTCCTGCAGTTTGATGGAGATTCCTCTGACTGGACCCCTCTGGATCCTCTTCATCAGATGTGTCACATACCTGCAGCAAACAGCCCGCAACACACACATGAACACGCAACACACACATGAACACGCAACACACACACATGAACTCAAAGCAAGAGCAGAGTCCTGTTGTGTGTGTCGACTGGTCCTTTAACACACTCATCATCCGAGTTCTACTTCAATGTCATTAAGTGGTCTTAGACGGCAAACACAAACACACTTAATTTCACTTCTGTCAAATGTGCGTGTCTGTGTGCTTGTTTGTCTCTGTATGTGTGTAACTTGATGCTGTAACAGTAGTTATCCAGTTTTGGGAATAATAAAGTACATCTCTCTATGTTTCAAAACTGTAACTGAAATATAAAGACTACTTGTGCTATATTGACACACACACACAATTTAAATGCCACTCGCTCGCCTGAGGAGATGTGAACGCAGCCTCAGAAATGACCCGAGTTTTGACTTAACCATAACGGCTGTAAATGTTGCTCCAGTCTGAGAGCGTCACGGTTCAACAGATGAAGAGAACTCAACACCAGACTTCATTGTAAAAACAGCAGATTTTAGGGAGCAAGTGTCTGCGAGCGCCAGGGTCTGATAGGAACAGGTGATCCTTCAGACACGGGAAAGGCTCGCAGGTTCATCTTCCTGTACTATCAATGACCTGGCCACGGGGACGCCATGGACACTTTCGATACAGGAGACCACTCTGGTCTAGTAGAAATAAACTCTTAATTCACCCATTTACATGTGGAGATATGCTGCTCTATACATGCTAAAAGTAGTGATTATTTACATGGAGTCTGGTGGAGATATGCTGCTCTATACACGCTAAAAGTAGTGATTATTTACATGGAGTCTGGTGGAGATATGCTGCTCTATACACGCTAAAAGTAGTGATTATTTACATGGAGTCTGGTGGAGATATGCTGCACTATACACGCTAAAAGTAGTGATTATTTACATGGAGTCTGGTGGAGATATGCTGCTCTATACACGCTAAAAGTAGTGATTATTTACATGGAGTCTGGTGGAGATATGCTGCTCTATACACGCTAAAAGTAGTGATTATTTACATGGAGTCTGGTGGAGATATGCTGCTCTATACATGCTAAAAGTAGTGATTATTTACATGGAGTCTGGTGGAGATATGCTACTCTATACACGCTAAAAGTAGTGATTATTTACATGGAGTCTGGTGGAGATATGCTACTCTATACACGCTAAAAGTAGTGATTATTTACATGGAGTCTGGTGGAGATATGCTACTCTATACATGCTAAAAGTAGTGATTATTTACATGGAGTCTGGTGGAGATATGCTACTCTATACACACTGAAAGTAGTGATTATTTACATGGAGTCTGGTGGAGATATGCTACTCTATACACTGCTGTCACTCACTCAGCTCATATACACTTCCCCCCCACTGACACCTTTTTGAGTCACTTTTTCCAACTTCTTTATCTCATCATCAGGGAAACTTATGCAGCATCAGCTCTCTCTTTGTGTGTGTGTGTGTATGTGTGTGTGTGTGTGTGTGTATGTGTGTGTGTGTGTGTGTGTGTGTGTGTGTGTGTGTGTGTGGTTAACGTTAGCTCGACAGCAGGCGTTGGTTGCATGAGGGGTTAGATTGAGTTCCAGTCAAATGTCATCAGTCATCATCAGCGTCTCTTTTCCTGTTTTTACCAACCAGGACTTCTTTATCTCCTCATGAGAGGAAACGCTGCATCATCAGCTCTCAAGAGATCAACGTCCTTAATACCAGTCTACAACCACGGGGGGGGGGGGGGGGGTTGTCAGTGTGTGTGTGTGTGTGTGTGTGAGGGGGGGGGGGGTCTCACTTTGACTCTAAAGTGGCTACTCGCTCCGAAGCTAATCACTCTCTTACTTCTCCATCGCTCTATCACTCACACACACACACACACACTCACACACACACACACACACTCACACACACACACACTCACACACACACACACACACACACACACACACACACTTCTGTGTGGTATTTTAAGTAGTATTTGTTTAATTTCTGGACTGTATGTATTTCTAATGTTTTTATTATCCTTCCCTTGTCAGGCCGCCATTGTAAATAAGAACTTGTTAATGACTTGCCTGTAAAAATAAATAAAGGTGAAAACACACACACACACACACAGTAAACACACACAGAAACACACGCACAGACACACACACAGACACACACACATACACATATATACACACACACACACACATATACACACATATATACAGACACACTCTCACTCATATACACACACATACACACACATAGTAAACACACACAGAAACACACAGAAACACACACACAGACACACACACACATACACATATACACATACACACACACATATACACACATATATACAGACACACTCTCACTCATATACACACACATACACACACACAGTAAACACACACAGAGACACACACACACACATCTCCAATGGTTGAACTAGTGGTGGTGCAGTGGTCATGTCACATGCCCTTCATGCCAGAGGCCTGGGTTCAAATCCCACAACGGTAGCTTATTACTAGAGTGTCTAGTGTTAAAAAGGCTTTTAATACTGTTATGATTATTTATTATTCCGTATGTTTTTTTGGTGGTCTGTTTCTTCTGCAGACTTTCAGTTATTAAAACCATTCAACTTTTAAAATCTAGCTCTAGCTCTTTATGGTGTAGTGGTGTTATTCAACTTCATTAAAACCATTCCTACTATTTTTAAAAGTTAAGGTTCTTCTTACTGATTTAAGCTATTTATCCAGTTTAGCTTTAGCATTTCAAATTCTTTTAATTTTAATACGTTTTTTACATTATTGTTGTTAATTAAAACCATTCCTAGATTTTTCAACTCTTCTCACTACTTCAACATCTTCTCACTGATTTAAGCTATTTATCCAGTTTAGCATCAGCATTTCATTTTTTTTAATTTTCCACCTTTTTAACATTAGTGGTGTTATTAAACTTAATTAAAGCCATTCCTACTTTTTCAACTATTTGTTACTACTCAAGCTTCTTCTTACTGATTTATGCTATTCAACCAGGTTAGCTTCAGCAATTCAGCTATTGAGCATTTTTAAACTATTTTTACTAGTTCAACTTCTTCTTGCTGATTTAAGCTATTTCTCCAGTTTAGCTTTAGCATTTTAAAATGTTTCCACATATTTTTTTTACATTAGTGGTTTTATTCAACTTAATTAAAAACACTTCTATCTTTTCAACTATTCTTACAACTTTTACTGATTTAAGCTATTCAACCAGGTTAACTTTAGCAATTCAGCTATTCAGCATTCCCATGCATTTTCTGCAGGAAATGCATTTTCTAGTTATTATTCTTCTGCCAGATTTTTGTCCCGCTACTAGTACTACTACTGTCACTCTCTCACTCCTCCATCGCTCTATCACTCACACATACACACATACACACTCACGCACACACCTACACACACACACATACACACTCAATACATAGACACGCACAGACACACACACACTCCCCTACACAGACACTACACAGACACTTCAGAGCATTTCAAAATGTACATGAAAGTATCGCATTAGTTACTTTATGAAGTAACTAGTTACTTTTATAATTTGTAACTGAGTATCTAATTTTGTTACTTCTTGGAAGAAGTAACTGTAACTAATTACTTTTTAAAAGTAACCTGCCAAACACACAGACACACACACACACACACAGAGACACGCACAGACACTCACACACACACACATCACACACACAGACACATACACCCACACAAAACACACATCACACACAGACACACACACACCGACACACACACACATCACACACACAGACACATACACCCACACAAAACACACATCACACACACAGACACACACACACCGACACACACACACATCACACACACAGACACACATACACATACACATAGACAAACAAACAAACACACACAGAAACACAAACACACATACACAAACAAACACACAGACACACACTGACACACACACAGACAAACAAACAGACACAGAAACACAGACACACACACACATCACACACACAGACACACATACACATACACATAGACAAACAAACAAACACACACAGAAACACAAACACACATACACAAACAAACACACAGACACACACTGACACACACACAGACAAACAAACAGACACAGAAACACAGACACACATACACAAACAAACACACAGACACACACTGACATACACACAGACACACACATGCACACATACACACAGACAAACAACCAAACACACACAGAAACACAAACACACATACACAAACAAACACACAGACACACACTGACACACACACAGACAAACAAACAGACACAGAAACACAGACACACACACACATCACACACACAGACACACATACACATACACATAGACAAACAAACAAACACACACAGAAACACAAACACACATACACAAACAAACACACAGACACACACTGACACACACACAGACAAACAAACAGACACAGAAACACAGACACACATACACAAACAAACACACAGACACACACTGACATACACACAGACACACACATGCACACATACACACAGACAAACAACCAAACACACACAGAAACACAAACACACATACACAAACAAACACACAGACACACACTGACACACACACAGACAAACAAACAGACACAGAAACACAGACACACATACACAAACAAACACACAGACACACACTGACATACACACAGACACACACATGCACACATACACACAGACAAACAACCAAACACACACAGAAACACAAACACATATACACAAACAAATACACAGACACACACTGACACACACGCAGACACATACACACACAAAACACACATACACACACACGGACACCCCCCCCCCCCACACACACACACACAGCACCCCCCCCCCCCCCCCCTGTATTATGGACGTTGGTCTCTGGGTAGAGAGCTGATGATGAGATGAGGAGATAAAGAAGTCATGGTTGGTAAAAACAGGAAAAGAGATGATGACGTTGCCATGGTGACCAGACTGATGACATTTCACTGAAACTCAATCTAACCACTTGTGCAACCAACGTCTGCTGTCGAGCTAACGTTAGCCGCACACACACACACACACACACACACACACTTCTGTGTGGTATTTTAAGTAGTATTTGTTTAATTTCTGGACTGTATGTATTTCTAATGTTTTTATTATCCTTCCCTTGTCAGGCCGCCATTGTAAATAAGAACTTGTTAATGACTTGCCTGTAAAAATAAATAAAGGTGAAAACACACACACACACACACATATATACACACACACACACACACACACAGTAAACACACACAGAAACACACACACAGACACACACATACACATATATACACACACACACACACATATACACACATATATACAGACACACTCTCACTCATATACACACACATACACACACATAGTAAACACACACAGAAACACACAGAAACACACACAGACACACACACACACACACATACACATATATACACAGACACACACACATATACACACATATATACAGACACACTCTCACTCATATACACACACATACACACACACAGACACACACAGAGACACACACACACACAGCTTAAATGTTTGAACTAGTGGTGGTGCAGTGGTTATGTCACATGCCCTTCATGCCAGAGGCCTGGGTTCAAATCCCACAAAGGTAGCTTATCACTAGTATAAAAAGGCTTTTAACACTGTTATTATTATTTATTATTCCGTATGTTTTTTTGGTTGTCTGTATCTTCTGCAGACTTTCAGTTATTAAAACCATTCAACCTTTAAAATCTAGCTCTAGCTCTTTATGGTGTAGTGGTGTTATTCAACTTCATTAAAACCATTCCTACTTTTTCAACTATTTTTACAACTTAAGGTTCTTCTTACTGATTTAAGCTATTTATCCAGTTTAGCTTTAGCATTTCAAATTCTTTTAATTTTAATACGTTTTTTACATTACTGTTGTTATTCAACTTAATTAAAACCATTCCTAGAGTTTTCAACTCTTCTCACTACTTCAACATCTTCTCACTGATTTAAGCTATTTATCCAGTTTAGCATTAGCATTTTATTTTTTTTTATTTTCCACCTTATTAACATTAGTGGTGTTATTAAACTTAATTAAAGCCATTCCTACTTTTTCAACTATTTGTTACTACTCAAGCTTCTTCTTACTGATTTATGCTATTCAACCAGGTTAGCTTCAGCAATTCAGCTATTCAGCATTTTTAAACTATTTTTACTAGTTCAACTTCTTCTTGCTGATTTAAGCTATTTCTCCAGTTTAGCTTTAGCATTTTAAAATGTTTCCACATATTTTTTTTACATTAGTGGTTTTATTCAACTTAATTAAAAACACTTCTATCTTTTCAACTATTCTTACAACTTTTACTGATTTAAGCTATTCAACCAGGTTAACTTTAGCAATTCAGCTATTCAGCATTCCCATGCATTTTCTGCAGGAAATGCATTTTCTAGTTATTATTCTTCTGCCAGATTTTTGTCCCGCTACTAGTACTACTACTGTCACTCTCTCACTTCTCCATCGCTCTATCACTCACACATACACACATACACACTCACGCACACACCTACACACACACACATACACACTCACTACATAGACACGCACAGACACACACACACTCCCCTACACAGACACTACACAGACACTTCAGAGCATTTCAAAATGTACATGAAAGTATCGCATTAGTTACTTTCTGAAGTAACTAGTTCAGTTGCAATAGCAGCAATCGGCACAATGAATATTATTGCCCATACTTATTATTATTCTTCCGCCAGATTTTTGTCCCGCTACTAGTCCTGGAGCGTTGCCAACAAGCGCACACAAAATACATCGAAACGTGTGTAATGATCGGGAATGGTGGGCTATGACTTTTTTAAGAGATTTGCCATGCGGTTTTCACGAAATTGGCAATAAACGGCGAAAAATGTCTCATAGACTTGAATGGGAAATGTTCGGGAAATCGCTCAACATCGCTCCAACCCCCCCTCTTTGGGACCGTGCTGTATCGCCATACTTTAACGTAGAAACATGATTAAAGGTTTAAACCGAAGACAAGACTTTGGTGTTTATTGGGCTGAATGGGCGTTCAGATATCAAGCACGGTTTCTCCCAAATCCCAGTTTACGTATCGTCCCGTTTTCAGACCGACTCAAATTTTCCAATGTGTGTGTATGTGGTAGAATGTTGAGAGCTAGAGTGGAGGACAGAGTGGGGAGATTAAAAAAATTATCTTTTTTCTCTCTCTATAACTCAGTCACGTGACCATACTCGATCTCAACGGCGGGACAGGTTAGCTTTACAGTCGTTGCAAAACAAAGATGTCAGAATCAACCATTGCCAAGGCAACGCAGACCGGGAGGACCCCTAAAGATGATTATTTTGTATCTTTGTCGGTCTGATTGATGCTTGTGTTAAGAAATAAATCAGACGTTACTCAACAGTTACACACTACTCGAGTAGTTTTTTCATCAAGTACTTTTTTACTCTTACTCAAGTAATTATTTGGATGACTACTTTTCCTTTTACTTGAGTCATATTATTCTGAAGTAGCAGTACTTTTACTTGAGTACAATTTTTGGCTACTCTACCCGCCTCTGCTTGTCAACAAAATTTGCTGCATGGTTTTCAAGAAATTGGCAAAAAACTGCTAAAAAAATGTCTCTTAGATTTGAATGGTAAATGTTGGGGAAGTGGGCCAGCATGGCTCCAAACGCCCCCTCTTTACTCTTTACTTTAACACAGAAACATGATTAAAGGGTTAAACCCAAGACAAGACTGGGCTGAATTGGCTGATTTGAGATTTGAAGAAGGTCTCTCTCTGAAGGGTTAACGTAACATCTGTTTTGGTTTTATTTTTATTAGGATGTGCACCAAGTAGTAGGCCCACTGTTAAAATGTCTGCTGAATTTTCTAGTTGTTTTTAACCCCGTGCTTGTCGTTGCGTCTGGAACTCTTGCAGCAATGTAAGTTACTCAATGTCCAAAAGTACTTTGTCCTAAGGGTAGACTAATAAAGGTACTGTGACTAAAACATGTCAATCAACATGCTGCAGCTGCACACAGTACAATATCAAATTTTTATTTTTTTTTCTTCCTGCTTCTGGCGAGAGCAGT
The DNA here is from genome assembly GCA_029931835.1 of Etheostoma nigrum. Lineage (NCBI taxonomy): Eukaryota > Metazoa > Chordata > Actinopteri > Perciformes > Percidae > Etheostoma > Etheostoma nigrum. Next base: position 33,082,676 of record CM057240.1, on the reverse strand, counting down.
CGTGTTTTTCCTCCTCTCCCCTCTTATCTCAGCTTGGCTCCTTCCCTGTCTGTCTAGCTTGTCTTGTGAAACTTTTTCTCATTTTCTCTTTGTTCCCTGCCTGCTGTTTTCCTGAAATATTCAACATGGAATTGATCAACTGGTCGCTCAGCGCTATTGACAAGATTTTTTCACCTAAACATGCTTCACCGGGGGAGCCGTCATGTCTGAACATTCCCTGCAGGCTAAGCTCGCGATTCCTGGGAGAATTGGCAAGCGGTCTGTCTGGACGTTCTTACTGTGGAAGACGTTGAAGATATTTGGATAATTGGAATTCTGTTGGTGGGGCTCCTGATCATCGGAGTTGGGGTCTCACTGACCTATCAGAAAATTGGTAAGACAGCCGCCAGAAAATTTACACACCAGCTGTCTGGGGAACTTAAAGAGTGCCTACATGGAGTGGTTGAGAGGATGAAGGTTTTACATCTGAGGGCTGACCAGTCCAGTGAACTGTCTCGCAACATCTCAGACCGGACCTTGGAAGAGCAGAAGGGGATTGATTCCATCAATGGACTGACAAAATCACTACATGAATTGGATGCTCGTATGACGCTGAGGTCGGTAACAATTGAGTGATGGACATTGATTTGGACAAATTTCCACCGGGTCAACCTAAATTGGAATGAAATTGCTTAAACTGTCCCCCTACCCCACCCCCCCCCCCCCCAAACCGCCCTTCACCCGAGCAGGAAAACAACTCGCAGTTGGACATTCTATCTCATCCTTTGCACTGGCTTATCTCTTCAGGGACACGCAGATGAACTGAACTTTTAACAACATAGACAGTTTGACGCGCATATTCACACACACAACTCCACACACTCACACACACACCATACACTCCCTCCCCCATCCCGCCCCGTATCCGTCTGACTGCCTCGATTTTCAAGGTTTCTCACTCCCTCCCAAGCCACCTCAAAAAATTCCTTCATGTGTCCACATGAACTGTGTGTTGTCTTGTGTATCAAGTGTTATGTTGTGTACTGTATACCATGTTGCTGTCTGCATAAATCCTTTCTTTTCAGAGAATGCGTGTGCCGGCACTTTAAATAGCAGCGGCTCGGAGGCATACTCTAACCGGTATTCCGTTGCATTGTACCTGTACATGTGTAATGACAATAAACTCCATCTATCATCTATCTATCAACACCAGAATATATTATCCTTCACTGCTTACCTTTTATTATATTTTATTCAGATTATAGTGATAGTGATTATTAGAAGAGGGGACCAGGGTAAAGCACATTTCATTACATTCTTTCTATACTTTGTACTTTTAAATGCACATGACAATGAACTTATTATGGTCTGTTTCTGGTTATTTTAGGAATAATTGCTTGAGGTTTATTCTGAATAATCAGAAATTACACAAAGTGTTTTATATAGTTGCTCTCAGGACTCCACTCTCTACTCTCTGCACTACCTCCCTACACTTAATATTCTATATTCTTATATTCTTATTTTAATATTTTATATTCTTATGTTTTATTATTTAATATTCTTATATTTTATATTTTTATATTTATATTTTATATTTAAATATTTAATATTCTTATATTTTATATTTAAATATTTAATATTCTTATATTATATATGTTTATATTTCATGTTGACGCTGTACAGGTGTTGCTTCAGTCTCGTTGCACAGGTACTGCACAGGTGTATAATGACAACAAAGGCTTTTTATTCTAAAATCAAAACAAGTTTTATTGTTTATTAATGATCTTTATTATCCAGACAATAGATTATAGATATAGAGCAAGATATAATAACACGTTAATAACACGTTAATAACATGTTAATAACACTGACAACGCTGCAAGATACAACTTTAATGAATGCATTAAAGACAGTTAATATTCCTTCATAGATAATATACAACATCCCATAAAATAACATTAAAAATACATTTGCAACACACACACACACATACACACACACACACACACACAGACACACTCACACACACACAGACACACTCATGAAGGTAAAATAATAATCTCTAAGGTGACAGTAATATTAAAAAGTGAATTCCCAACATGTTAAACTATTAACCCAATGTCCCCTAACAGAGCCTTACCCCCCCCCCCCTCCTCCCCCCTCCTGGGGTCACTCTGACCCCCCCTCCCCCCACTATAGTTGCACACATCCACAACAACATCAAGACTAACTCAATATATATACACAATATAATATCATAAACACATCCACACAACATAATAATCCAGGGATAAGGTTACCTTATAACATAATTAAAACATATTTAATATTATTATAATAATAATAATGATTATAAGGTTACCTTCTAACATTCACAACTTTTTTATAATTATTATATAATTATTATAATATTCTTATAATATTTATGGCTTATTTCCTATTATTTTGGTTTGTTGTGTCTGTCTTTCTCTCTCCCTCTCTCTCTCTCTCTCTCTCTCTCTCTGTCTCTCTCTCTCTCTCTCTCTCTCTCTCTCTCTCTCTCTCTCTCTCTCTCCCTCTCTCCCGTCCCTTCTTTGTGTAGCCAGTGTATAGCAGGCTGTATTAAAGCCAATGATGAAATGACCATGTGCATATTAAGTGTTTGTATGTGTGTCTGTCTATGTGTGTGTGTGTGTGTGTGTGTGTCTGTCTATATGTGTGTGTGTGTGTGTCTGTCTATATGTGTGTGTGTGTGTGTGATCATATTAAGTGTGTGTGTGTGTGTGTGTGTGTGATCATATTAAGTGTGTGTGTGTGTGTGTGTGTGTGTGTGTGTGTGTGTGTGTGTGTGTGTGTGTGTGTGTGTGTGTGTGTGTGTGTGTATCTCCTCACAGCGACTACAGCAGCACAGAGCATCAGCAGCAGGACGCTGAGCACTGAGCATCTCACTTTGAAGAAGGTGGACTAGATCCCAAGGGCTCCATGTAGACCAGCACCGTCCTCTCTGTGGACATGCACTGGAAACCATTATAAACTACACACCAGTACCCCCCCGCGTCCCCCACTGAGACATTAGAGATTACCAGGGTCCCGTTAGCACGGTCCACCCTCACTCTGCTCATGCTCCGATCATATTCTACACTAAAGACTCTTCCCTCTGTTCGGTCTGACTTGATGAACCAATTATGCCACCCACCCCCCCCCTACCTGGGCACCTGAGAGTGACATCATCTCCCTCTGAGAAGAGCTCTACAGCGGGGGGGCCAAATGTGGGACACACCAGCAGATGATACTGTTGCACTCTCATAGAGACTTTACAGTAGTACAGACCTGAGTGTTTTAACATTAGAGATGAAAACACCAGCGAGTAGTTCTGGTCTACTGAAGGATCAGTCTGGTTCAGTAGTCCTGGGACAGGGAAGATCCCAGTAGACCAACGGGGGGGCTGTTCATCAGTGGAGTCAGCGACGGTGCACGGCAACACGGCGGTCTCCCCCACTGAGCCGTAGATCATCTCAGACGATGGTTTCAACTCTACAACCCGACCCCTGACACACCGCTGCTGGTCCATCACCAGACATCTGAACCGTGTAAAGTCTGTTGCCGTGACGTTGGAAACACGAAGACCTGATGAGTTAGTCACCACTTGGTATCTTCCTCTAACATCGTCCATCTTTGATGTCGTCTTGTCCCCAAAAACTCTGCTCCATGTCCCCTGCTCATATACAGAGTCCTGTTTGAACCACTGGACGTCCTGATGACCAGCTGGTCCCCCACATGGCAGGTCCACTGTGTCTCCGAGTCTCGCTCTGATATACTCTCTCTCATCTATTGAAGAACAAACCATGATAGTGATGTTGTTGTCATGGGTTACGGTGTCCTCGGTCCAGCACTCCTCTCGGTACGGGCCGGAGTCGTACTGGTTCAGGTTGATGAAGAAGTAAGAAGAAGTCTTCACATCGCTGACCAGTCGCTGTTTCAGGGGTCCAGGTACTGAGGACTGGTTGGACCAGAGGTCAGAGGTGTTCCACAGGACCAGGTTCTCCCCACCAACAGACCTGGAGATGAGGCAGGAGGTGTTCTTGGGGAGGGTGAAGATGTAGAATTCTCCTTCCCGTTTGATGAAGAGGTGGGTGAAGGTGTAGTCGTCTCCTTCCTCTCTGATGAAGAAGTGTTCTCCTGCATGGATGCTGCTGATGAGAGCGACCAGCAGGAAGGAGAGCTCTGAGACTGCAGCCATTCTGCTCCGAGGTCCACAACCACTGACACCGCTGTCAGTCACGCAGCTCATATACACTCTACACCCCCCCCCCCCCCACTGACACCTCCCAGCTCATATACACTCTACACCCCCCCCCCCCCCATGACACCTCTGTCACTTTTTCCGACTTCTTTATCTCATCATCAGAGAAACTTTGCAGCATCAGCTCTCTGTCTGTGTGTGTGTGTGTGTGTTTGTGTGCGTGTGTGTGTTTGTGTGCGTGTGTGTATGTGTGTGTGTGTGTGCGTGTGTGTGTGTGTGTGTGTGTGTGCGTGTGTGTGTGTGTGTGTGTGTGTGTATGTGTGTGTGTGTGTGTGTGTGTGTGTGTGTGTGTGTGGCTAACGTTAGCTCGACAGCAGCGTTGGTTGCATGAGGGGTTAGATTGAGTTCCAGTTCAGTGTTATCAGTCATCATCATCGTCTCTTTTCCTGTTTCTTTATTGAGACGCTGCATCAGCTCTGTACCCAACGTCCTTGG
>CM057240.1:33040480-33075480 GCA_029931835.1 Etheostoma nigrum | reverse complement strand
GAATGATGAGGACCATCCCAAGAACACCATCCCTACTGTGAAGCATGGGGGGGTAGCATCATGCTTTGGGGGTGTTTTTCTGCACATGTGACAGGGTGACTGCACTGTATTAAGGAGAGGAGGACCGGGGCCATGTATTGGGAGATTTTGGGGAACAACCTCCTTCCCTCAGTTAGAGCATTGAAGATGGGTCGAGGCTGGGTCTTCCAACATGACAATGACCCGAAGCACACAGCCAGGAGAACCAAGGAGGGCTCTGGAAGAAGCAGATCAAGGTTCTGGGGGGGCCTAGCCAGTCTCCAGACCTAAACCCAATAGAGAATCTTTGGAGGGAGCTCAAACTCCGTGTTTCTCAGCGACAGCCCAGAAACCTGACTGATCTAGAGAAGATCTGTGTGGAGGAGTGGGCCAAAATCCCTTCTGCAGTGTGTCAAACCTGGTGAAGAACTACAGGAAACGTTTGACCTCTGGAACTGAAAACAAAGGCTACTGGACCAAATATTAACATTGATTTTCTCAGGTGTTCAAATACTTATTTGCAGCTGTATCATACAAATAAATAGTTAAAAAATCATACATTGTGATTTCTGGATGTTTTTTTAGATTATGTCTCTCACAGTGGACATGCACCTACGAGGACAATTTCAGACCCTCCATGATTTCTAAGTGGGAGAACTTGCAAAATAGCAGCGTGTTCAAATACTTATTTTCCTCACTGTATGTATACAGCATATGTTTCTTTATATAATTTATTATACTCTATATATATCATATTCATATATTTCATATGTCATCCCACATCTCTCGCCCCCCTTTCACAACAGTCCCTCTGTCTAATAAAAGGACCAAAAAAACTAAAAATCATCTAAATCTATAAACAAATAGAAAGCATTAAAAGGGATGTAGAGTAGCATCATGCATCGCTGTCATTGGTGAAGCAACCACCAGAGGGAGCCAAAGGAACGGCTTCAAATCCTCACAGTGGACGTAACTAACACATTAAATCAAGCTGCATGGTTGCAGACTGCTGATTGCAATATTATTAGTTTCTCATTGCTTTCAGGACCCAGAGAAGGAGGTTTCTGATTGGCTGTCTGACCTGACGCTGGTCGACCAACACCCTGATCTGGAGGTACACATTTAGTTTCCTGTGTGTGTCTTTCTGTCTGTGCAAACAGGCTCATAACCATAACCATCATTTATATAGACCTTAGTGGTCCCCTAATACTGTATCTGAAGTCTCTTTATATAGACCTTAGTGGTCCCTAATACTGTATCTGAAGTCTCTTTATATAGACCTTAGTGGTCCCCTAATACTGTATCTGAAGTCTCTTTTATATAGACCTTAGTGGTCCCTAATACTGTATCTGAAGTCTCTTTTATATAGACCTTAGTGGTCCCCTAATACTGTATCTGAAGTCTCTTTATATAGACCTTAGTGGTCCCCTAATACTGTATCTGAAGTCTCTTTATATAGACCTTAGTGGTCCCTAATACTGTATCTGAAGTCTCTTTATATAGACCTTAGTGGTCCCTAATACTGTATCTGAAGTCTCTTTATATAGACCTTAGTGGTGCCTTATACTGTATCTGAAGTCTCTTTATATAGACCTTAGTGGTCCCTAATACTGTATCTGAAGTCTCTTTATATAGACCTTAGTGGTCCCTAATACTGTATCTGAAGTCTCTTTATATAGACCTTAGTGGTGCCTTATACTGTATCTGTAGTCTCTTTATATAGACCTTAGTGGTCCCTAATACTGTATCTGAAGTCTCTTTATATAGACCTTAGTGGTCCCCTAATACTGTATCTGAAGTCTCTTTTATATAGACCTTATTGGTCCCCTAATACTGTATCTGAAGTCTCTTTATATAGACCTTAGTGGTCCCTAATACTGTATCTGAAGTCTCTTTATATAGACCTTAGTGGTCCCTAATACTGTATCTGAAGTCTCTTTATATAGACCTTAGTGGTCCCCTAATACTGTATCTGAAGTCTCTTTTATATAGACCTTATTGGTCCCCTAATACTGTATCTGAAGTCTCTTTTATATAGACCTTAGTGGTCCCTAATACTGTATCTGAAGTCTCTTTTATGAAAGACCTTAGTGGTCCCTAATACTGTATCTGAAGTCTCTTTATATAGACCTTAGTGGTCCCTAATACTGTATCTGAAGTCTCTTTATATAGACCTTAGTGGTCCCTAATACTGTATCTGAAGTCTCTTTTATATAGACCTTAGTGGTCCCTAATACTGTATCTGAAGTCTCTTTATATAGACCTTAGTGGTCCCTAATACTGTATCTGAAGTCTCTTTATATAGACCTTAGTGGTCCCTAATACTGTATCTGAAGTCTCTTTTATATAGACCTTAGTGGTCCCTAATACTGTATCTGAAGTCTCTTTTATATAGACCTTAGTGGTCCCTAATACTGTATCTGAAGTCTCTTTTATATAGTCCTTAGTGTTCCCTAATACTGTATCTGCAGTCTCTTTATATAGACCTTAGTGGTCCCTAATACTGTATCTGAAGTCTCTTTATATAGACCTTAGTGGTCTCTAATACTGTATCTGAAGTCTCTTTATATAGACCTTAGTGGTCCCTAATACTGTATCTGAAGTCTCTTTATGTAGACCTTAGTGGTCCCTAATATGTCTCTCTCTCTCATGGGGGGGCCAAATTCTCTGGGCGGGCAAAGCAGAGAAAGGGGAGATAACCTTATGACCTCATAAGGGGAAGATTCTTTCCCATGTGATAGTATGAACGCCATTACAAAACAAAAACAAAAACATTTAATGAATTGATTCTAAATGGGGCTTCCTGTGCTTGACGGGTGTCTTCCTGTCCCAGGGCCTCCCAGACCCCCAGACGGTGTCCTCCAGCATCCAGCAGATGTGGGCTCTGACGGAGGTGATGCAGACCAACCAGACTACAGCCTCCATCGGGCGGTTTGACGTGAGTCTGGAACCCACTTATCACCGTTGTCTCTCGTGGACTGGACTGAATGTGTGTGTGTGTGTGTGTGTGTGTGTGTGTGTGTGTGTGTGTGTGTGTGTGTGTGTTGTTCCAGGTGGATGGACGCTACGACATCAACCTGCTCTCCCTGACGTAACCTGGCCGCTGACTTCCTACTCTACGTGTACATCACGCTCGCTTTACGGAAGATATAAGGACTACAACTATTAAAATGTTTATTTCCTGCTTAAGAGCCAATCACAGTGTTAGTTCCCGATAACTTCCTGCTGCACAAACAGTGTCACCCTCCTGGTGTCTTTGGGTCAAGTTTGACCCATTTTCAAAAAGTATCTACATCATAAAGTTGATATACAGTGAGGAAAATAAGTATTTGAACACCCTGCTATTTTGCAAGTTCTCCCACTTAGAAATCATGGAGGGGTCTGAAATTGTCATCGTAGGTGCATGTCCACTGTGAGAGACATAATCTAAAAAAAATACTCCAATAATAATAAAATAATAGAAATAAATAAAATAATAGAGAGCCAGACAGAGGAAGGGGAGAGCTGTGAGCTTGATCCATGTAACTCTGTCTCAGGATATCCTATGTAATAAACAGGATTCACACATCAACATCTGAGATTATGACTACTAATTAAATGAACCCTGAGAATGGAGCAGGATTTAGCTCCAACAATTTGGTGCCCAACGTGGGGCAACAGAGGAAGACACGGACCCATCCTTGAGTAAGTGAACAACTAGGACGAGATGCGTCTCCACATTCAGCCCGGGCACTAAGGAAAGGTAAAGCAGAACCTGTTAATATCAAATCTGCAGCATTGGACATGTACAAAGTCTGAATGTGGAACGGGCCTGTATCCTAGTTGATAAAATTGACAAATTTGATAAGATGTTGATGTGTGAAAAAGTTTTCAATTTGAATGTGTAACATATAGTTAAAGTTTGAAAATGTAGTACTTGATAAAAATAAGTACGAAGATGTAGTGCTTACAGGAGGATATCACCTGCACGCGGGATATTTTTCCATAAAGTGAGCATGAAGGGCACCGCTAAATTGGAAAATTAGTAATGGGAAGAGTAGTAGTTAGTAAACCAGATGAAAGGTAATGTATTTAAAAAGAAATACATGAAGGCGTAGCATCCGGAGACGTGAAGAGTAATTTCTAAATTGGACCGTAGAAATGAAGGTAGTCTGGTGAATCAGATGAAAGGTTGTGTATTTCAAACAGGAGATACATGAAGGTGTAGTGTTTGAGTAACACAAAGAGTAATTTCTAAATTGGATAATAGAAATGAAGGTAGTCTGAAAAATGAATAAAAATTAAAATTCATCTAAGTTTATTGGTTGAGACGAGATTGAAACCAATCTAAGCCGATATGAGATGTGGTGCTCAAATGAGCTTTTAAGTGAAGCTTAATTGTGGATTTTGTTTGTATTTTGAGTTTTAATATAACACATTGTTTAAACTATTAAGTTGATGTTGAAACATTTTATTTGGGTGATTCTTTTTCTTTTTTGAACTTTTTGTTTTGTTGCCTTTAGGATTAAGATTAAGCTTGTAGCAAGACAGTGTGTTAATGGCTGAAACTACTACATAATTATGAATAGGTATGCTGTAGGAGTCATAACTCAAAAAGAGGGATACAGTAGCAATAATACAGTGTCCACAGCATTAAGGATATTAAAACTACTCTACAATTTTGTTTTAATTTGTGCAGAAACATAACCCTTAAAACACTTGAAAATACATGCTTTTCTCGCCTAATTTTTTACCCCAAAAAAAGTGACACAGTTCCCCATCCTTTGACCTCTGGGATGACCCTGAGGTCATTGGGAAGTTAACACTCTCCATGTTTAGTTTCTAGTGTCAGTGTGACTCTAGGCCTTACTGACACAGAGCTACAGAGGTTAGAATGGAGAGTTTATATTTCCATCCAAGTAAATCATCTGTAAAATGATTAAAAAACACTACTGTAAGCATATTACATGGGCTACATACAAAAATACTACCCTAGCAACATGTCTCAACTTAATACAGAACAAATCCAGAAAAAAATGACTTATAAAATGGATTTTATATGAATTTATTTATATAAAGATATGTCTGTGCATTTTTCTTATTTCTTATTTCTAAAAAAGCAAAAAAAGTGCAAAATACAAAACGTCTGAAATAAAAAAACACATCCACATCACTCACACACATACCTGAAATAACTACATATATAAATTTATAGGAATAACTTATTATAATTTGATGAAATGCCATAAGAAGGCCATATTTTTGCTTTGACACAACTGGAGCCATCACAGGGTTAATATTTTCGGGTCATGTTTGGTATAAATCAACTCGTCTTCTGATTGGCTACACAGGGAAGACGGATAAATAACATCTAGTTGTAATTGGATGGAATTGCTGTCAATCTTTCCCAAGTTCCTCCTCTGTAAACCCTGCAACTTGATTGGCTTCCATAAGGGATAACTCAGGTTACAGTAGACGGATTGGCTGAAAAAAACTGTCACTCAATTCCTTAGGATTCAGGCTATTTGGCTGTGTAGAAAAAAAGGTTTATGGCGATCTTTCACCGCTGTGGATAAACACACGAGGAAACAGGTAGGGATGCACGCTCGACTTTAGACAGAAACGGTGCAGAATCTTTCTGTGTTTCTTTACTTCAGAACATGATTATAACCGCTGTGAGTCACCTCATGCTTTGTGTGTGGGCTTAATGGAATCATGAGACTTTAAGCTTTCTAATGAGGTGATGCATGAGCGTGTTTATGAAGATTTAATGCTTGCAATTTATGAGTGAAGAAAACGTTGTCTCCTAAAATGGAGAAAACGTTCCGTCAGCGGGACCGTGCTGCCGAAGACAACTGAGGCTTAGAAGAGAGAAGTTCCAGAACCAGAGTTTCTCTTTAGAATGTTTGAATGGATTTTATAGAGTTAAACCAGCAAGAGGGAAAGAAATGCTGTTTTATAATAATGAGTGACATACACTAAAAGAGTATTGATAAAAGAAAAGATAATGCTTTTTGGAGTTCTGTTTTGTGCCACACAGTGCCTCGTTGTGTCAGAATCCGGTCCATCTCGCTCCTCCAGCTACAGGACCAGGGACAAACTGGACCAGAAGAATGACAACAACCATCACAGCACCTCAGACCACAGCACAGCTAGAGACCATAAAGGTTCATGGTCTGGCTGCGATTCTTGGCCCAAAGTGACTGGAAAGTGGACCAGGGCTAAACGTTTGATAGTGATTTTAACATCTGTAAGTGTGCTGTGCTGGACCGCAGATCAAGCAGTGGGGTCCGCATGCCCTGGCCGGGGCCTTGCTGAGGCTGAGGTGAGAGGGCTCTGGAGGGGTCAACCATGTGGCCCTGAGGCCTTCTACACCATAAACAAAGACACTGAGGTACAGACCAATGATCAGCAGATGGACTGAGAAGGAGAAGGGGGGGGAGCGAGAGACCTCCTGGTTCTGGTACTTCAGACGCATGTGGAGGGAAGTTTGTACTTACAGACTCACATTCTGAAAACACACATACAATACTGGGAAAAACTAATATTTTAGAAGTACTTATTCTTACTCTACAAAAAAGGTAAAGTTAATGTAAACAAACATGTATGAAGGGTCAAGACATGCCTCAAAGATATAAGCAATCTGGAATGGAAAATTACATTTTTTAGGGTCTTATAAAATTTTGTAACATTTGCATTCAATTCTCTGTTATAGTTTCAGGCAACTATGTTAATACAGATGGATTAAACATAGTCCTCACATTTTCAATAAAGTGTTAAAAGATGATTTGGTAGGGATAGATCAGGTATTGCAAAGTACTGTGATTTAATATGTAGATGACATTATTATCTGTTCACAGGGTGAGTAAACATTTAGGTGATGATCTCACGGAGGTGAGATCAAAAGAGGGAGATGATGGAATTTAAAATTTTATATGTGCTTAAACATTGTGGGTGATTTGCATTATACATTCAAGCCAAAAGGTAAAAGCATTATTTCAACATAAATGAAGACATGTTGCTCATGTTATAAGTAAATAGTTTGTTGTTTGTTGTTTATTACATTAAGTTGTTTTGCAACACTTCTGTTTTATAATATAAGATGTTCTGGTACATTTTGTTATAACCCAGCTCTACAAATGTGTCAGAGGCAGAATTGATGATGTTAGAGTGTGTGTGTGTGCGTACGCGTACGAAAGTGTGTGCGTGTGTGTGTGTGTGTGTGTGTGTGTGTGTGTGCATAATTCCCATTTAACAAGCTGCACTCACAAGTTTTACTTTATTTATATAAAAAATTACTCAAACAGATTCATTAATTAATTTAATAGTTTATTATTTTTGTAGTACATATACATATATAATAGTTTATTATTGTAGTACATATACATATATAATAGTTTATTATTGTAGTATATATACATATATAATAGTTTATTATTGTAGTATATATGTATACTACAAGTTCTGAACTTCATGGATTTATTTGAACCATTTTTTAACAATAATGCCGACTCATCCGTTAGCTGTTGTGCTATCGCCAGTTCCCTCACCGCTAGCTTCCGTGCTAACGTCGCAGCTAGCTAACTTCGAGTGCGTTCGTTTGTCTTGCACAGTTGATTTGCATCGTAACGTGAATATGTCACATTATAAACTCCTCGTGTTGCTTTTCAGATCATCTACGTTTGTCCTGCTGTCTGTTCAACCCTGGGGAGCATGTCGCTGTCCATGGTGCTAACAGATAGCATCGTGTTAGAAACCCACCAGACTCCATGTAAATAAACAGTAATGTTATCATCGTGTAACACACTTCCTTCAACGTGGACAGAAACTAAAACAAACCTTTAAAATCATCACTCTGTCACAATACATCCATAGAGATCGGCATGTGGAACTTTCCATAAAATCATCTCTCAATGCAAATATAGATTCCATATAGATATTAAGCTAACTGAAATAACACCATGCCGATCTCTAGGTACGGTACTTATGCCCCCTGTATTTTAACATAGGGGGTGTATACTTATGCCCCTGTATTTTAACATAGGGGGGTGTATACTTATGCCCCCTGTATTTTAACATAGGGGGGTGTATACTTATGCCCCTGTATTTTAACATAGGGGGTGTATACTTATGCCCCTGTATTTTAACATAGGGGGGTGTATACTTATGCCCCCTGTATTTTAACATAGGGGGGTGTATACTTATGCCCCCTGTATTTTAACATAGGGGGTGTATACTTATGCCGCTGTATTTTAACATAGGGGGGTGTATACTTATGCCCCTGTATTTTAACATAAGGGGGTTTATACTTATGCCCCTGTATTTTAACATAGGGGGGTGTATACTTTTGCCCCTGTATTTTAACATAGGGGGTGTATACTTATGCCGCTGTATTTTAACATAGGGGGGTGTATACTTATGCCCCTGTATTTTAACATAGGAGGGTGTATACTTATGCCCCCTGTATTTTAACATAGGGGGGTGTATACTTATGCCCCCTGTATTTTAACATAGGGGGGTGTATGCTTATGCCCCCTGTATTTTAACATAGGGGGGTGTATACTTATGCCCCTGTATTTTAACATGGGGGGGTGTATACTTATGCCCCCTGCATTTTAACATAGGGGGGTGTATACTTATGCCCCCTGTATTTTAACATAGGGGGTGTATACTTATGCCCCTTGTATTTTAACATAGGGGGGTGTATACTTATGCCCCTGTATTTTAACATAGGGGTGTGTATACTTATGCCCCCTGTATTTTAACATAGGGGGGTGTATACTTATGCCCCCTGTATTTTAACATAGGGGGGTGTATACTTATGCCCCCTGTATTTTAACATAGGGGGGTGTATACTTATGCCGCTGTATTTTAACATAGGGGGGTGTATACTTATGCCCCTGTATTTTAACATAGGGGGGTGTATACTTATGCCCCCTGCATTTTAACATAGGGGGGTGTATACTTATGCCCCCTGTATTTTAACATAGGGGGGTGTATACTTATGCCCCTTGTATTTTAACATAGGGGGGTGTATACTTATGCCCCCTGTATTTTAACATAGGGGGGTGTATACTTATGCCCCTGTATTTTAACATTGGGGGTGTATACTTATGCCCCCTTTATTTTAACATGGGGGGGGGGGGTATACTTATGCCCCTGTATTTTAAATATACAGATGAATACTATTATAAACAGAACTTTTACAGATAGATTTGTCCTATGAATATAATACATAGATAACAAGTATCGTGAAGAAAATTTACAGCTGGATATGTACTGAATATAATATTCAGGTGGATATTACTATAAATAGAATTTGTACAGATATGTACAATGAATTGATAGTTGTTACAGAGTGACAAGAGTCCTGTGTGAAAACAACCAGTAATACACGTCTTTATATCCCGTGGCCCCAGAGGAAGGAATACCTTGTTTGGAAACCAGTCTAATCTTAAACATAACAATTAATGGACCTCAGGCAGACAGCTGGATCTATTATGTCCTTGCATCTGTCCCTTGTGGGTCAGGTCATTCTATCTTAGCTGAGAAAGCTAAGATAGTCTTCAGGTCCACGGCTCTGACCTGGGACCTGCTAACATTAACATATCTCCTGAGATGCCTGTTTTCTGTGGCATTTGGCCTCAGGGGAGAAATGCAGAGTCATAACAAATTCAGTTGTCTCCTACAAGGATGAGTTCTTTAATGTAGATCTGACTCTGATGGATCAACAGGATGAATGAAATAGTTTTTAATAGTTTTTAGTTTTCTGAAGGATGGCTTTTATCTTATTTCAGTCTAGAAAATGGGAAATGTGCCATGTGCAGAGTAGCCCATACAGTATGCTGCCTGTACATTTGTCTTTTAATTCAGTGCTTATTATTGTTGGAATGCTGTTCCACAGCATTTCAACTATTCTTATTTGGTTGTTTATTATTCTTCCTTCTTTTTATTCTGTACATTTTTTGGCTCTCTGTAACTTCTGCATACTTTCTGCCATTTAAACCATTTAAACTTTTCAAATCTTCAGCTCTTTCAGCAGATGATGGGACTTCTTTTACAATTTTCCTGCAATTTATACTTTTTCAAATATTAAGCTTTTAAACATTTTATTTTAACATTAAAGTCAATGAGAGCAAGCTTCAAATCCTTTAAATCTTCTTCTGCACCCAAAATTTTCAGTGCCTTCATACTTTCACCTACAGACATGGTTCCAACTTTAAAACGTTCACAATCTATTCAGCTATCCGGCTTTATCTTTTCAGATTGATACATTTTACAGTTTTTGTGAAAAAGCTGTTTAAGTATAGTGTACATTTTATGATTTTTCTGCGTTTATAATGAGTGTGTATTGCGTGAGGTAGAGTGTGGAGTGATGTCACTAGAGTGGAGCGCTTCAAAAAAATTATCTTACTCCGTTCTCTATAACTTGCTCCCACGCCAACAATTCTAACTTGTCATGGACAATTTATACATCAAAGTGTAGGTATTCTTGTCTAGTTTCAGGCAATGTGCTCATTGTTGGGATATGAATTATATCGTCCACATTTCTGAGCAAAATGCAGAGCGAAGCACTTTTTTTAAATCGCTGATACGCCCACATTTTTAACTTTATCCACATGAATTTTATATCAATACGTTCACAAAGGCCTTCTGGTGCTCATGAGGTGGTTATTCTATTGATATCTCATATCAGAATCAGAATCAGAAATACTTTATTGATCCCTGAAGGGAAACTCTGTGTTGCAGTTGTACAAATAGTAGAAATATCAGAGTAGAAATAAAAATAAGAAATATAAGGAGTGTGGATATGTACGCACGTATTTACATAGTTAAAGGAATGTTATTATTATACATTATTTACATCATTTACATAATTAAGGAATTGCAATGGTAAACTTGAGAATTGCACACATTTGAGGCCAGTGTTATTGCACAAAACAGATAATACAGATAATATTGTCCAGTATCAACCTCTCTAAGTGTCTGCGTGTCAGACACTTAGAGGGAGGAGTTATAAAGTTTGATGGCCACAGGCAGGAATGACTTCCTGTGGCGCTGTGTGGTGCATTTTGGGAGAATGAGTCTGTCACTGAAAGTGCTCCTGTGATTTATCAACAAGCCATGGAGTGGGTGCGAGACATTGTCCAAGATGGCATGTAGTTTGGACAGCGTCCTCCTCTCTGACACCACCAACAGAGAGTCCAGATCCACCCCCACGAAGTCACTGGCCTTGCAGATCAGTTTGTTGAGAAGTTGGCGTCCACTACCCTCAGCCTGCTGCCCCAGCATGCAACAGCAAAGTGAATAGCACTGGCCACCACAGACTCATAAAACATCCTCAGCATTGTCCTGCAGATGTTGAAGGACCTCAGCCTCCTCAGAAAATAGAGACGGCTTTGGCCCTTCCTGTAGAGGGCTTGAGTGTTCTTGGTCCTGTCCAGTTTATTGTCCAAGTGCACTCCCAGGTATTTGTAGTCCTCCACAATGTCCACACTGACCCCCTGGATGGAAACAGGGCTCACTGCTTCCTTGGCTCTCCTTAGATCCACCACCAGCTCCTTAGTCTTTGTCACGTTGAGCTGTAGATGGTTCTGCTCACTCCATGTGACAAAGTCCCCCACCACAGCTCTGTACTCAGCCTCGTCACCCTCGCTGATACATCCCTTTTGCACAATGGCCATTTGTTTGAGGGCTTGTTCAGTGTCTGCATGACTGCGGTTTCGCACAGGTGAAGAAGGATACAGCAGCTGCGGTCGTTAACTGATTACAGATCAAAGAGATGACATCATAGAGATGAAAGGCTTCCTAGCTGTGTTTACGAACATGGCCACTGGTAGTTTTTATCCCTTAGCAACCATTTCATTCTCTGTCAATTGCTTTGCTGTTGTCTCCACAACTCATCTTAAAATAGACAAAGTGAAAAAATAAATTTGAGCTTTGTGTCCGTGTGTGTGTGTGTGTGTGTGTGTGTGTCCCTGTGTACACACACACACACACACAGACACACAAACACAGACAAACACACACATATACACACAGAGACACACACACACAGACTCAGACACACACACACACACAGAGAGACACACAGACACACACACACAGATAAATTATATATTACCATGTATAGTTTTTCCAGATGTTATTACAGTGGTGGCGCAGTGGTTATGTGACATGCCCTTCATGCCAGTGGCCAGGGTTCAAATCCCACAATTGGATTTATTCACCTAGTGTTAAAAAGGCTTTTAACCCTATAATGATCATTTATTATTCCGTACGTTTTTTGGTTGTCTGTTTCTTCTGCAGAGTTTAAGTTATTAAAACCATTCAACTTTTAAAATCTAGCTCTAGCTCTTTATGGTGTAGTGGTGTTATTCAACTTAATTAAAACCACTTCTACCTTTTTAACTATTCTTACAACTTTTACTGATTTAAGCTATTCAACCAGGTTAGCATTAGCAATTCAGCTATTCAGCATTCCCACACATTTTCTGCAGGAAATGCTTTTTCTAGTTCTTACTTAATTTTATTATTCCGTACGTTTTTTGGCTCTCTCTAACTTCTGCATATTTTCTGCTATTTAAACCGTTTAAACCTTCAGCTCTTTCAGCAGATGATGGGACTTCTTTTACTTTTTCAAATATTAAGCTTTTAAACATTTTATTTTAACATTACAGTCAATGAGAGCAAGCTTTAAATCCTTCAAATCTTCTTCTGCTTCAAAATGTAACTCCTCCTACATTTCTTCACCTACAGACGTGATTCAAACTTTAAAACGTTCAGCTATCTGGCTATGGCTTGTCAGATTGATATATTTTACAGTTTTTGTGAAAAAGCTGTTTAAGTATTAGTAAGTTTAGCTTTTCAAGTTTTTCTACAACTTTTACTGATTTAATATTTTAATTTTTCCACCTTTGTTACATTATTGTTGTTATTCAACTTAATTAAAACCATTCCTACATTTTTCAACTCTTCTCAATACTTACACATCTTCTTATTGATTTAAGGTATTTATCCAGTTTAGCTTTAGCAATTAAATTTTTTTCCAAATCTTTTCTTACATTAGTGGTGTTATTCAACTTAATTAAAACCATTCCTACTTTTTCATCTGTTTTTACTACTTAAGCTTCTTCTTACTGATTTAAGCGATTTGTCCGGTTTAGCTTTAGCATTTACATTTTTTCTACAACTTTTACTGATTTAAGCTATTCAACCAGGTTACATTTAGCAATTCAGCTATTCAGCATTCCCACGCATTTTCTGCAGGAAATGCATTTTCTTGTTATTATTATTCCTCCTGTTTTTGTCCCGCTACTAGTCCCGGAGCGTTGCCAACACGTGCACACACAATACATCAAAACGTGTGTAATGATCGGGAATGGTGGGCTAGGACTTGTCAACTAAATTTGCTGCATGGTTTTCAGGAAATTGGCAAAAAACTGGGAAAAATGTCTCCTAGATTTTAATGTGAAATGTTGGGGAAGTGGCCCAGCATGGCTCCAAACGCCCCCTCTTTACTCTTTACTTTAACACAGAAACATGATTAAAGGGTTAAACCGAAGACAAGACTTTGGGCTGAATTGGCTGATTTGAGATTTGAAGAAGGTCTCTCTCTGAAGGGTTAACGTAACATCTGTTTTGGTTTTATTGTTATTAGGATGTGCACCAAGTAGTAGGCCCACTGTTAAAATGTCTGCTGAATTTTCTAGTTGTTTTTAACCCCGTGCTTGTCGTTGCGTCTGGAACTCTTGCAGCAAAGTAAGTTACTCAATGTCCAAAACTACTTTGTCCTTAGGGAGACTAATAAAGGTACTGTGACTAAAACATGTCAATCAACATGCTGCAGCTGCATACAGTACAATATCAACAGCAGAATATATTATCCTTCACTGCTTACCTTTTATTATATTTTATTCAGATTATAGTGATAGTGATTATGAGAAGAGGGGACCAGGGTAAAGCACATTTCATTACATTCTTTCTATACTTTGCACTTTTAAATGCACATGACAATGAACTTATTATGGTCTGTTTCTGGTTATTTTAGGAATAATTGCTTGAGGTTTATTCTGAATAATCAGAAATTACAGAAAGTTTTTTATATAGTTGCTCTCAGGACTCCACTCTCTACTCTCTGCACTACCTCGCTACACTTTATATTTCATATTCTTATATTTTATATTTTAATATTTAATATTCTTATATTTTATATTTTTATATTTCATGTTGACATTGTACAGGTGTTGCTTCAGTCTCGTTGCACAGGTACTGCACAGGTGTATAATGACAACAAAGGCTTTTTATTCTAAAATCAAAACAAGTTTTGTTGTTTATTAATGATCTTTACTATCCAGACGATTGACTATAGATATAGAGCAAGATATAATAACACGTTAATAACATGTTAATAACACATTAATAACACTGACAACGCTGCAAGATACAACTATAATGAATGCATTAAAGACAATTCATATTCCTTCATAGATAATATACAACATCCCATAAAATTAACATTAAAAATACATCTGGAACACACACACACACACATATAGAAACAGACACACACACACACACTCATGAAGGTAAAATAATAATCTCTAAGGTGACAGTAATATTAAAAAGTGAATTCCCAACATGTTAAACTATTAACCCAATGTCCCATAACAGAGCCTTACCACAGGCTGCAGGCTGTATTAAAGCCAATGATGAAATGACCATGTGCATATTAAGTGTGTGTGTGTGTGTGTTATCATGTGCATATTAAGTGTGTGTGTCTGTGTGTGTGTGTGTGTGTCTCCTCACAGCGACTACAGCAGCACAGAGCATCAGCAGCAGGACGCTAAGCACTGAGCATCTCACTTTGAAGAAGGTGGAGTAGATCCCAAAGGGCTCCATGTAGACCAGCACCGTCCTCTCTGTGGACATGCACTGGTTACCATTATAAACTACACACCAGTACCCCCCCGCGTCCCCCACTGAGACATTAGAGATTACCAGGGTCCCTTTAACATGGTCCCAGCTCACTCTGCTCATGCTCTGATCATACCCTACACTAAAGACTCTTCCCTCTGTTCGGTCTGACTTGATGAACCAATCATGCCCCCTACCCATCCCCCTACCTGGGCACCTGAGAGTGACATCATCTCCCTCTGAGAAGAGCTCTACAGCGGGGGGGCCAAATGTGGGACACACCACCAGACGATAATGTTGCTGTGTCCTAGAGACTTCACAGGAGTACCAACCTGAGTGATTTAACATTAGAGATGAAAACACCAGCGAGTAGTTATGGTCTACTGAAGGATCAGTCTGGTTCAGTAGTCCTAGGTCAGGGTGGCTCAGAGTAGACCAGAGGGGGGGCTGTTCATCGGTGGAGTCAGTGACGGTGCACGGCAACACGGCAGTCTCCCCCTCTGAGCCGTAGATTCTCTCATACGATGGGATCAACTCTACAACCGGACTGCTGACACACCGCTGCTGGTCCATCACCAGACAGCTGAACCATCTAAAGTCTGTTGCTATGACGTTGGAAACACGAAGAGCTGATGAGTTTGTCACCACTTGGTATCTTCCTCTAACATCGTCCATCTCTGATGTTGTCTTGTCCCCAAAAACTCTGCTCCATGTCCCCTGCTCATATCCAGAGTCCAGTTTGAGCCACTGGACGTCCTGATGACCAGCTGGTCCCCCACATGGCAGGTCCACTGTGTCTCCGAGTCTCACTAAGATACCTCTCCAACCTCTTGAAGGACAAACCATGATAGTGATGTTGTTGTCATGGGTTACGGTGTCCCCGGTCCAGCACTCCTCTCGGTACGGGCCGGAGTCGGACTGGGTCAGGTTGAGGATCCTGTAAGAAGAAGTCTCCACATCGCTGACCAGTCGTTGTTTCAGGGGTCCAGGTACTGAGGACTGGTTGGACCAGAGGTCAGAGGTGTTCCACAGGACCAGGTTCTCCCCACCACCAGAACTGGAGATCAGGCAGGAGGTGGTGTTCTCGGGGGGGGTGAAGGTGTAAGAGGACCCTTCCTCTCTGATGATGATGTGTTCTCCTGCATGGATGCTGCTGATGAGAGCGACCAGCAGGAAGGAGATTTCTGAGACTGCAGCCATTCTGCTCCGAGGTCCACAACCACTGACACCGCTGTCAGTCACGCAGCTCATATACACTCTACACCCCCCCCCCCCACTGACACCTTTTTGAGTCACTTTTTCCAACTTCTTTATCTCATCATCAGGGAAACTTATGCAGCATCAGCTCTCTCTTTGTGTGTGTGTGTATGTGTGTGTGTGTGTGTGTGTGTATGTGTGTGTGTGTGTGTGTGTGTGTGTGTGTGTGTGTGGCTAACGTTAGCTCGACAGCAGGCGTTGGTTGCATGAGGGGTTAGATTGAGTTCCAGTGAAATGTGATCAGTCATCATCAGCGTCTCTTTTCCTGTTTTTACCAACCAGGACTTCTTTATCTCCTCATGAAAGGCTGCATCATCAACTCTCAAGAGATCAACGTCCTTAATACCAGTCTACAACCACGGAGGGGGGGGGGGGTTGTCAGTGTGTGTGTGTGTGTGTGTGTGTGGGGGGGGGGGTCTCACTTTGACTCTAAAGTGGCTACTCGCTCCGAAGCTAATCACTCTCTTACTTCTCCATCGCTCTATCACTCACACACACACACACACACTCCCCTACACAGACACTTCAGAGCATTTCAAAATGTACATGAAAGTATCGCATTAGTTACTTTATGAAGTAACTAGTTACTTTTATAATTTGTAATTTTGTTACTTCTTGGAAGAAGTAACTGTAACTATTTACTTTTTAAAAGTAACTTGCCAAACACACAGACACACACACACCGACACACACACACATCACACACAGACACACATACACATAGACAAACACACACAGAAACACAAACACACATACACAAACAAACACACAGACACACACACTGACACACACACAGACACATACACACACAAAACACACATACACACACACAGACAAACAAACAGACACAGAAACACAGACACACATACACAAACAAACACACAGACACACACTGACATACACACAGACACACACATGCACACATACACACAGACAAACAACCAAACACACACAGAAACACAAACACATACACAGACACACACTGACACACACGCAGACACATACACACACAAAACACACATACACACACACGGACACCCCCCCCCACACACACACACACACACACACAGCACCCCCACCCCCCCTGTATTGAGGACGTTGGTCTCTGGGTAGAGAGCTGATGATGAGATGAGGAGATAAAGAAGTCATGGTTGGTAAAAACAGGAAAAGAGATGATGACGGTTGCCATGGTGACCAGACTGATGACATTTCACTGAAACTCAATCTAACCACTTGTGCAACCAACGTCTGCTGTCGAGCTAACGTTAGCCGCACACACACACACACACACACACACACACACACTTCTGTGTGGTATAGTAAGTAGTATTTGTTTATTTTCTGGACTGTATGTATTTCTAATGTTTTTATTATACTTCCCTTGTCAGGCCACCATTGTAAATAAGAACTTGTTAATGACTTGCCTGTAAAAATAAATAAAGGTGAAAACACACACACACACACACATATATATACACACAAACACACACATATACACACATATGTACAGACACACTCTCACTCATATACACACACATACACACACAGTAAACACACACAGAAACACACACACAGACACACACACAGAGATACACACACACACATATATACACACACACACACATATACACACATATATAAAGACACACTCTCACTCATATACACACACATACACACACACAGTAAACACACACAGAGACACACACACACACAACTCAAATGGTTGAACTAGTGGTGGTGCCGTGGTTATGTTACATGCCCTTTATGCGAGGTCTGGGTTCAAATCCCACAACGGTAACTTGTGTCTAGTGTTAAAAAGGCTTTTAACACTGTTACGATCATTTATTATTCCGTACGTTTTTTGGTTGTCTGTTTCTTCTGCAGACTTTCAGTTATTAAAACCATTCAACTTTTAAAATCTAGCTCTAGCTCTTTGTGGTGTAGTGGTGTTATTCAACTTCATTAAAACCATTCCTACTTTTTCAACTATTTTTACAACTTAAGGTTCTTCTTACTGATTTAAGCTAGTTATCCAGTTTAGCTTTAGCATTTCAAATTCTTTTAATTTTTCTACGTTTTTTACATTATTGTTGTTATTCAACTTAATTAAAACCATTCCTACATTTTTCAACTCTTCTCACTACTTCAACATCTTCTCACTGATTTAAGCTATTTATCCAGTTTAGCATTAGCATTCAATTTTTTTTTTATTTTCCACCTTTTTAACATTAGTGGTGTTATTAAACTTAATTAAAGCCATTCCTACTTTTTCAACTATTTGTTACTACTCAAGCTTCTTCTTACTGATTTATGCTATTCAACCAGGTTAGCTTCAGCAATTCAGCTATTCAGCATTTTTAAACTATTCCTACTAGTTCAACTTCTTCTTGCTGATTTAAGCTATTTCTCCAGTTTAGCTTTAGCATTTTAAAATTTTTCCACATATTTTTTTTACATTAGTGGTTTTATTCAACTTAATTAAAAACACTTCTATCTTTTCAACTATTCTTACAACTTTTACTGATTTAAGCTATTCAACCAGGTTAACTTTAGCAATTTAGCTATTCAGCATTCCCATGCATTTTCTGCAGGAAATGCATTTTCTAGTTATTATTCTTCTGCCAGATTTTTGTCCCGCTACTAGTACTACTACTGTCACTCTCTCACTTCTCCATCGCTCTATCACTCACACATACACACATACACACTCACGCACACACCTACACACACACACATACACACTCACTACATAGACACGCACAGACACACACACACTCCCCTACACAGACACTACACAGACACTTCAGAGCATTTCAAAATGTACATGAAAGTATTACATTAGTTACTTTCTGAAGTAACTAGTTCAGTTGCAATAGCAGCAATCGGCACAATGATTATTATTGCCCATACTTATTATTATTCTTCCGCCAGATTTTTGTCCAGCTACTAGTCCAGGAGCGTTGCCAACACGCGCACACAAAATACATCGCAACGTGTGTAATGATCGGGAATGGTGGGCTATGACTTTTCTAAGAGATTTGTCATGCGGTTTTCACGAAATTGGCAATAAACTGCGAAAAATGTCTCATAGACTTGAATGGGAAATGTTCGGGAAATCGCTCAACATCGCTCCAACCCCCCCTCTTTGGGACCGTGCTGTATCGCCATACTTTAACGTAGAAACATGATTAAAGTTTTAAACCGAAGACAAGACTTTGGTGTTTATTGGGCTGAATGGGCGTTCAGATATCAAGCACGGTTTCTCCCAAATCCCAGTTTACGTATCGTCCCGTTTTCAGACCGTCTCAGATTTTCCAATGTGATTTTCCAATGTGGCGGAATGTTGAAAGCTAGAGTGGAGGACAGAGTGGGGAGATTAAAAAAATTATCTTTTTTCTCTCTCTATAACTTGCTCCCACGCCAACAATTCTAACTTGTCATGGACAATTTATACATCAAAACGTAGGTATTCTTGTCTAGTTTCAGCCAATGTGCTCATGTGTGCGATATGAATTATATTTTTACATTTTTAATGTTGGAGAGAGAGAGAGAGAGGGAGAGAGAGAGCGAGAACGAGAGCGACTTCCGCTGAAGGCTCTACCACGTGACTGTGTTTATCCAATTACACGTCGTTGTGCAGTCACGTGACCATACTCAATCTCAACGGCGGGACAGGTTAGCTTTACAGTCGTAGCAAAACAAAGATGTCAGAATCAACCGTCGCCAAGGCAATGCAGACCAGGAGGACCCCTAAAGATGATTATTTTGTATCTTTGTCGGTCTGGTTGATGCTTGTGTTAAGAAATAAATCAGACGTTACTCAACAGTTACTCACTACTCGAGTAGTTTTTTCATCAAGTACTTTTTTACTCTTACTCAAGTAATTATTTGGATGACTACTT
Organism: Etheostoma nigrum; assembly: GCA_029931835.1. Taxonomy (NCBI): domain Eukaryota; kingdom Metazoa; phylum Chordata; class Actinopteri; order Perciformes; family Percidae; genus Etheostoma; species Etheostoma nigrum. The sequence goes on along the minus strand of CM057240.1, from coordinate 33,055,408 downwards.
TTACTTTTACTTGAGTCATATTATTCTGAAGTAACAGTACTTTTACTTGAGTACAATTTTTGGCTACTCTACCCGCCTCTGCTTGTCAACAAAATTTGCTGCATGGTTTTCAAGAAATTGGCAAAAAACTGCTAAAAAAATGTCTGGTAGATTTGAATGGTAAATGTTGGGGAAGTGGGCCAGCATGGGTCCCCAACGCCCCCTCTTTACTCTTTACTTTAACACAGAAACATGATTAAAGGGTTAAACCCAAGACAAGACTTTGGGCTGAATCTGCTGATTTGAGATTTGAAGAAGGTCTCTCTCTGAAGGGTTAACGTAACATCTGTTTTGGTTTTATTGTTATTAGGATGTGCACCAAGTAGTAGGCCCACTGTTAAAATGTCTGCTGGATTTTCTAGTTGGTTTTAACCCCGTGCTTGTCGTTGCGTCTGTAACTCTTGCAGCAAAGTAAGTTACTCAATGTCCAAAAGTACTTTGTCCTTAGAGAGACTAATAAAGTTACTGTGACTAAAACATGTCAATCAACATGCTGCAGCTGCATACAGTACAATATCAATATTATTTTTTTTTTCTTCCTGCTTCTGACGAGAGCAGTTGTGTTTTTCCTCCTCTCCCCTCTTATCTCAGCTTGGCTCCTTCCCTGTCTGTCTAGCTTGTCTTGTGAAACTTTTTCTCATTTTCTCTTTGTCCCCTGCCTGCTGTTTTCCTGAAATATTCAACATGGAATTGATCAACTGGTCGCTCAGCGCTATTGACAAGATTTTTTCACCTAAACATGCTTCACCGGGGGAGCCGTCATGTCCGAACATTCCCTGCAGGCTACGCTCGCGATTCCTGGGAGAATTGGCAAGCGGTCTGTCTGGACGTTCTGACTGTGGAAGACGTTGAAGATATTTGGATAATTGGAATTCTGTTGGTGGGGCTCCTGATCATCGGAGTTGGGGTCTCACTGACCTATCGGAAAATTGGTAAGACAGCCGCCAGCAAATTTACCCACCAGCTGTCTGGGGAACTTAAAGAGTGCTTACATGGAGTGATTGAGAGGATGAAGGTTTTACATCTGAGGGCTGACCAGTCCAGTGAACTGTCTCGCAGCATCTCAGACCGGTCTGGGGGGGCGCAGAGGGGGACTGATTCCATCAGGGCCCAGTCGGTGGAATTGCTTCGTGTAACCACCGGACTGGCGGAGAAGGTAGATGGACTGACAAAATCACTACATGAATTGGATGCTCGTATGACGCTGAGGTCGGTAACAATTGAGTGATGGACATTGATTCGGACAAATTTCCACCGGGTCAACCTAAATTGGAATGAAATTGCTTAAACTGTCCCCCTCCACCACCCCCACCCCCCCCCCACCCCAAACCGCCCTTCACCCGAGCAGGAAAACAACTCGCAGTTGGACATTCTATCTCATCCTTTGCACTGGCTTATCTCTTCAAGGACACGCAGATGAACTGAACTTTTAACAACATAGACAGTTTGACGCGCATATTCACACACACAACTCCACACACTCACACACACACCATACACTCCCTCCCCCATCCCGCCCCGTATCCGTCTGACTGCCTCGATTTTCAAGGTTTCTCACTCCCTCCCAAGCCACCTCAAAAAATTCCTTCATGTGTCCACATGAACTGTGTGTTGTCTTGTGTATCAAGTGTCATGTTGTGTACTGTATACCATATAGCTGTCTGCATAAATCCTTTCTTTTCAGAGAATGCGTGTGGCGGCGCTTTAAATAGCAGCGGCTCGGAGGCATACTCTAACCGGTATTTCGTTGCATTGTACCTGTACATGTGTAATGACAATAAACTCCATCTATCATCTATCTATCAACACCAGAATATATTATCCTTCACTGCTTACCTTTTATTCTATTTTATTCAGATTATAGTGATAGTGATTATGAGAAGAGGGGACCAGGGTAAAGCACATTTCATTACATTCTTTCTATACTTTGTACTTTAAAATGCACATGACAATGAACTTATTATGGTCTGTTTCTGGTTATTTTAGGAATAATTGCTTGAGGTTTATTCTGAATAATCAGAAATTACACAAAGTGTTTTATATAGTTGCTCTCAGGACTCCACTCTCTACTCTCTGCACTACCTCCCTACACTTTATATTCTATATTCTTATATTCTTATATTTTAATATTTTATATTCTTATGTTTTATTATTTAATATTCTTATATTTTATATTTTTATATTTCATGTTGACGCTGTACAGGTGTTGCTTCAGTCTCGTTGCACAGGTACTGCACAGGTGTATAATGACAACAAAGGCTTTTTATTCTAAAATCAAAACAAGTTTTATTGTTTATTAATGATCTTTACTATCCAGACGATAGATTATAGATATAGAGCAAGATATAATAACACGTTAATAACACGTTAATAACATGTTAATAACACTGACAACGCTGCAAGATACAACTTTAATGAATGCATTAAAGACAATTCATATTCCTTCATAGATAATATACAACATCCCATAAAATAAACATTAAAAATACATCTGGAACACACACACACACACATACACACATACACACACGGACAGACAGACAGACAGACACACACACACATATAGACACAGACACACACACATACACACTCATGAAGGTAAAATAATAATCTCTAAGGTGACAGTAATATTAAAAAGTGAATTCCCAACATGTTAAACTATTAACCCAATGTCCCCTAACAGACCCCAAGCCCCCCCCCCTCCCCTCCTCCTGGGGTCACTGTGAACCCCCCCCCCCCCCCCCGGGTCACTGTGAACCCCTCCCCCTCCCCCCACTACAGTTGCACACATCCACAACAACATCAAGACTAACACAATATATATACAATATAATATCGTCAACACATCCACACAACATAATAATCCAGAGGATAAGGTTACCTTCTAACATCATTAAATCATATTTAATATTATTATAATATAATAATAATAATAATAATTATACCTTCTACCATTCACAACTATCCCTCTCTCTCTCTCTGCTCTCTCTCTCTCTCTCTCTCTCTCCCGTCCCTTGTTTGTGTAGCCAGTGTGTAGCAGGCTGTATTAAAGCCAATGATGAAATGACCATGTGCATATTAAGTGTGTGTGTTTGTGTGTGTGTGTGTGATCATATTAAGTGTGTGTGTGTGTGTGTGTGTGTGTCTGTCTGTGTGTGTGTGTGTGTGTGTGTGTGTGTGATCATATTAAGTGTGTGTGTGTGTGTGTGTGTGTGTGTGTGTGTGTATCTCCTCACAGCGACTACAGCAGCACAGAGCATCAGCAGCAGGACGCTGAGCACTGAGCATCTCACTTTGAAGAAGGTGGAGTAGATCCCAAAGGGCTCCATGTAGACCAGCACCGTCCTCTCTACTGACATACACTCCATCCATCCATCTTCATCCGCTTATCCGGAGTCGGGTCGCGGGGGCAGCAGCTCCAGTAGGGGACCCCAAACTTCCCTTTCCCGAGCCACATCAACCAGCTCCGACTGGGGGATCCCGAGGCGTTCCCAGGCCAGGTTGGAGATATAATCTCTCCACCTAGTCCTGGGTCTTCCCCGAGGCCTCCTCCCAGCTGGACGTGCCTGGAACACCTCCCTAGGGAGGCGCCCAGGAGGCATCCTTACCAGATGCCCGAACCACCTCAACTGGCTCCTTTCGACGCGAAGGAGCAGCGGCTCTACTCCGAGCTCCTCTCGGATGACTGAGCTTCTCACCCTATCTCTAAGGGAGACGCCAGCCACCCTCCTGAGGAAACCCATTTCGGCCGCTTGTACCCTGGATCTCGTTCTTTCGGTCATGACCCAGCCTTCATGACCATAGGTGAGGGTAGGAACGAAAATTGCCCGGTAGATCGAGAGCTTTGCCTTCTGGCTCAGCTCTCTTTTCGTCACAACGGTGCGATACACAGAATGTAATACCGCACCGGCTGCTCCGATTCTCCGACCAATCTCACGCTCCATAGTCCCCTCACTCGCGAACAAGACCCCAAGGTACTTAAACTCCTTCACTTGGGGTAAGGACTCACTCCCCACCTGAAGAAAGCATTCCATCGGTTTCCTGCTGAGAACCATGGCCTCAGATTTAGAGGTGCTGATCCTCATCCCAGCCGCTTCACACTCGGCGGCGAACCGATCCAGTGAGTGCTGAAGGTCACAGACCGATGATGCCATCAGGACCACATCATCTGCAAAAAGCAGCGACGAGATCCCGAGCCCACCGAACTGCAACCCCTCCCCGCCCCGACTACGCCTCGATATCCTGTCCATAAATATTACAAACAGGATTGGTGACAAAGCGCAGCCCTGGCGAAGGCCAACCCTCACCTGGAACGAGTCCGACTTACTGCCGAGAACCCGGACACAGCTCTCGCTTTGGTCATACAGAGATTGGATGGCCCTGAGAAGGGACCCCCTCACCCCATACTCCCGCAGCACCTCCCACAGTTTCTCCCGGGGGACCCGGTCATACGCCTTCTCCAGATCCACAAAACACATGCAGACTGGTTGGGCATACTCCCAGGCCCCCTCCAAGATCCTTGCGAGAGTGAAGATCTGATCCGTTGTTCCACGGCCAGGACGGAATCCGCATTGTTCCTCTTCAATCCGAGGTTCGACTATCGGCCGAACCCTCCTTTCCAGTACCTTGGAGTAGACTTTACCAGGGAGGCTGAGAAGTGTGATACCCCTGTAATTGGTACACACCCTCTGGTCCCCCTTTTTAAAGAGGGGAACCACCACCCCGGTCTGCCACTCCCTAGGCACCGTCCCAGACTTCCACGCAATGTTGAAGAGGCGTGTCAACCAAGACATCCCCTCCACACCCAGAGCTTTCAGCATTTCTGGACGGATCTCATCAATCCCTGGGGCTTTGCCGCTGTGGAGTTGTTTTACTACCTCAGCGACTTCCACCAGGGAAATTGACGACAATCCCCCATCATCCTCCAGCTCTGCCTCTACCACAGAGGGCGTGCCAGCTGGATTTAGGAGTTCCTCAAAGTGCTCCTTCCACCGCTCTATTACCTCCCCAGTTGAGGTCAACAACGTCCCATCCTTGCTGTAAACAGCTTGGATGATTCCTCGCTTCCCCTTCCTGAGGTGGCGAACGGTTTTCCAGAAGCACCTTGGTGCCGACCGAAAGTCCTTCTCCATGTCTTCTCCGAACTTCTCCCACACCCGCTGCTTTGCCTCTGTCACGGCAGAGGCTGCAGCCCTTCGGGCCCGTCGGTACCTTGCAACTGCCTCCGGAGTCCTCCGGGATAACATATCTCGGAAGGACTCCTTCTTCAGTCGGACGGCTTCCCTGACCACCGGTGTCCACCAAGGTGTTCGTGGGTTACCGCCCCTTGAGGCACCTAAGACCCTAAGACCACAGCTCGCCGCCGCAGCTTCAGCAATGGAGACTTTGAACATTGTCCACTCAGGTTCAATGCCCCCAGCCTCCACAGGGATGCACGAAAAGCTCCGCCGGAGGTGTGAGTTGAAAGTCCGTCGGACAGGGGCCTCCTCCAGACGTTCCCAGTTTACCCGCACTACCCGTTTGGGCTTACCAGGTCTGTCCAGAGTCCTCCCCCATCCCCTGACCCAGCTCACCACCAGATGGTGATCAGTTGACAGCTCTGCCCCTCTCTTCACCCGAGTGTCCAAAACATACGGCCTCAGATCAGATGAAACGATTATAAAATCGATCATTGACCTTTGGCCTAGGGTGCTCTGGTACCACGTACACTTATGAGCATCCCTATGTTCGAACATGGTGTTTGTTATGGACAATCCATGACTAGCACAGAAGTCCAACAACAAACAACCACTCTGGTTCAGATCAGGGAGGCCGTTCCTCCCAATCACGCCTCTCCAAGTATCTCCATCATTGCCCACGTGTGCGTTGAAGTCCCCCAGCAGAACTATGGAGTCCCCTACTGGAGCCCCATACAGGACTCCATTCAAGGTCTCCAAGAAGGCCGAATACTCCGAACTCCTGTTTGGTGCATATGCACAAACAACAGTCAGAGTTTTCCCCCCCATCACCCGCAGGCGTAGGGAGGCGACCCTCTCGTCCACCGGGGTAAACTCCAACGCAGCGGCGCTCAGCCGGGGGCTTGTGAGTATCCCCACACCCGCCCGGCGCCTCACACCCTGGGCAACTCCGGAGTAGGACAGAGTCCAACCCCTATCCAGGAGTACGGTTCCAGAACCGAGACTGTGCGTAGAAGTAAGCCCCACCAGATCTAACTGGTAGCGCTCCACCTCCCGCACAAGTTCCGGCTCCTTCCCCCACAGAGAGGTGACGTTCCACGTCCCCAGAGCCAGCCTCTGCCGCCCGGGTCTGGTCCGTCGAGGTCCCTGACCTTCGCTGCCACCCATGTGGCTGCGCACCCAACCCCAGCGGTTCCTCCCACAGGTGGTGGGCCCATGGGATGGAGATAGGGGGGCCACGTAGCTTCTTCGGGCTGTGCCCGACCGGGCTCCGTGGCAAACCCGGCCACCAGGCGCTCGCTGACGAGCCCTCCGTCCAGGCCTGGCTCCAGACGGGGGCCCCGGGCCTCCTCCGGGCAGGGTCACTCCCTCTCTTCCTCGATTTATCATAGGGACATACACTGACCATCAAATATACTATAAACTGCACACCAGTACCCCCCCGCGTCCCCCACTGACATATTCGAGATTACCAGGGTCCCTTGAACAGGGTCCCTGCTCACTCTGCTCATGCTCCGATTAGACTCTACACTAAAGACTCTTCCCTCTGTTCGGTCTGACTTGATCAACCAATCATGCCCCCTACCCCCTCCCCTACCTGGGCACCTGAGAGTGACATCATCTCCCTCTGAGAAGAGCTCTACAGCGGGGGGGGGGGGCAAATGTGGGACAAACCAACAGCACATACTCTTGCTGTCTCATAGAGAGTTTACAGTAGTACCAACCTGAGTGATTTAACATTAGAGATGAAAACACCAGCGAGTAGTTCTGGTCTACTGAAGGATCAGTCTGGTTCAGTAGTCCTGGGACAGGGGAGAACAGACTAGACCAGCGGGGGGGCTGTTCGGTGGAGTCAGTGACGGTGCACGGCAACACGGCGGTCTCCCCCACTGAGCCGTAGATTCTCTCATACGGTGGGCTCATCCATACAGTTCGACTGCTGACACACCGCTGCTGGTCCATCACCAGACATCTGTAGTCTGTAAAGTCCGTTGCCGTGACGTTGGAAACACGAAGATCTGATGAGTTAGTCACCACTTGGTAACTTCCTCTAACATCGTCCCTCTCTGATGTTGTCTTGTCCCCGAAAACTCTGCTCCATGTCCCTTGCTGATATCCAGAGTCCTGTTTGAGCCACTGGACGTCCTGATGACCAGCTGGTCCCCCACATGGCAGGTCCACTGTGTCTCCGAGTCTCGCTGTGATATATTCATGATCTATGAAAGTACAAACCGTGATAGTGATGTTGTTGTCATGGGTTACGGTGTCCTCGGTCCAGCACTCCTCTCGGTACGGGCCGGAGTCGGACTGGGTCAGGTTGAGGATGCTGTAAGAAGAAGTCTCAGCATCGCTGACCAGTCGTTGTTTCAGGGGTCCAGGTACTGAGGACTGGTTGGACCAGAGGTCAGAGGTGTTCCACAGGACCAGGTTCTCCCCACCAACAGACCTGGAGATCAGGCAGGAGGTGTTCTTGGGGGGGGTGAAGGTGTAGTCGTCTCCTTCCTCTCTGATGAAGATGTGTTCTCCTGCATGGATGCTGCTGATGAGAGCGACCAGCAGGAAGGAGAGCTCTGAGACTGCAGCCATTCTGCTCCGAGGTCCACAACCACTGACACCGCTGTCAGTCACGTAGCTCATATACACTCTACACCCCCCCCCCCCACTGACACCTCCCAGCTCAGATACACTCTACACCCCCCCCCCCACTGACACCTCTCAGCTCAGATACACTACCCCCCCATGACACCGCTGTCACTTTTTCCGACTTCTTTATCTCATTTGCAGCATCAGCTCTCTGTCTGTGTATGTGTGTGTGTCAGTGTGTGTGTGTGTGTGTTTGCGGCTAACGTTAGCTTGACAGCAGACGTTGGTTGCACAAGTGGTTAGATTGAGAGTTCCAGTGAAATGTTATCAGTCCGGTCTCCATGGCAACCGTCATCATCTCTTTTCCTGTTTTTACCAACCATGACTTCTTTATCTCCTCATCTCATCATCAGCTCTCTACCCAGAGACCAACGTCCTCAATACAGGGGGGGGGGGCTCTGTGTGTGTGTGTGTGTGTGTGTGTGTGTGTGTGTGTGGGGGGGTTCTCACTTTGACTCTAAAGTGGCTACTCACTCCGAAGCTAATCGCTGTCACTCTCTCACTTCTCCATCGCTCCATCACACACACACTCACACGCACACACCTACACACACACACTCACCTACCCAGACAATACACAGACACGCACACACACACACACACACACTCACCAACCCAGACACTACACAGACACTACACAGACACTTCAGAGCATTTAAAAATGTACATGAAAGTATTGCACTAGTTACTTTCTGAAGTAACTAGTTGTGGGAATCCTGTTCCACAGCTGTTACTCGTTTCTTTCTTTATTCTGCTTCTTTCTTATTATTCCGTACGTTTTTTGGCTCTCTCCAAGTTCTGCATACTTTCTGCTATTTAAACCGTTCAACTTTTACAATCTTCAGCTCTTTCAGCAGATGATGGGACTTCTCCTACTATTTTTCTACTATTTATACTTTTTCAAATATTAAGCTTTTAAACATTTTTTAACATTAGAGCACGCTTCAAATCCTTCAAATCTTCTTCTGCTTCAAAATGTATCTCCTCCTTCCGTTTTTCACCTACAGATGTGATTCAAACTTTAAAACGTTCACAAACTATTCAGCCATCCGGCTACGGCTTTTCGGATTGATATATTTTACAGTTTTTGTGAAAAAGCAGTTTAAGTATAGTGTACATTTTAGGATTTTTCTGCATTTATAATGAGTGTGTATTGCGTGAAGTAGAGTGTGGAGTGACATCACTAGAGTGAAGCGCATCAAAAAAATGATCTTACTCCATTCTCTATAACTTGCTCCCACACCAACAACTTAATTAAAACCACTTCTACCTTTTCAACTATTCTTACAACTTTTACTGATTTAAGCTATTCAACCAGGTTAGCTTTAGCAATTCAGCTATTCAGCATTCCCATGCATTTTCTGCAGGAAATGCATTTTGTAGTTATTATTCTTCTGCCAGATTTTTGTCCCGCTACTAGTACTACTACTGCCACTCTCTCACTTCTCCATCGCTCTATCACTCACACACACACACATACACACTCACGCACACACCTACACACACACACATACACACTCACCTACAAAGACACATACACACTCACTACACAGACACGCACAGACACTACACACACACACACACTCCCCTACACAGACACTACACTGACACTTCAGAGCATTTCAAAATGTACATGAAAGTATCGCATTAGTTACTTTCTGAAGTAACTAGTTACTTTTATAATTTGTAACTGAGTATCTAATTTAGTAACTTCTTGGAAGAAGTAACTGTAACTAATTACTTTTTAAAAGTAACCTGCCAAACACACAGACACACACACACACACACACACACACACAAAACACACATACACACACAGAGACACATACACACACAAAAAACACACATCACACACACAGACACACACGCACACACACACACTGACACAGACACACACACACACACTGACACACACACAGACACACACTGACACATACACACACTCAAAACACACACACATAAACACACTGACACACACACAGACACATACGCACACACAAAACACACATACACACACAGAGACACATACACACACAAAAAACACACATACGCACACACAAAACACACATACACACACAGAGACACATACACACACAAAAAACACACATCACACACACAGACACACATGCACACACACACACTGACACAGACATACACACACACACTGACACGCACACAGACACACACTGACACATACACACACACAAAACACACAAACATAAACACACTGACACACACACAGACACATACACACACACAAAACACACATACACACACAGAGACACATACACACACAAAAAACACACATCACACACACAGACACACATGCACACACACACACTGAGACACACACATACACATACACACACATAGACAGACACAGACAAAAACAAACACACACAGAAACACAGACACACATACACAAACAAACACACAGACAAACACTGACACAGACACATACATACACACAAAACACACATACACACACACAGACACACACGCACACACACACACAGACAGACCCCCCCTGTATTGAGGACGTTGGTCTCTGGGTAGAGAGCTGATGATGAGATGAGGAGATAAAGAAGTCATGGTTGGTAAAAACAGGAAAAGAGATGATGACGGTTGCCATGGTGACCAGACTGATGACATTTCACTGAAACTCAATCTAACCACTTGTGCAACCAACGTCTGCTGTCGAGCTAACGTTAGCCGCACACACACACACACACACACACACACACACACACACACACACACACATATATATACACACACACACACACACACTTCTGTGTGGTATTGTAAGTAGTATTTGTTTAATTTGTGGACTGTATGTATTTCTAATGTTTTTATTATCCTTCCCTTGTCAGGCCGCCATTGTAAATAAGAACTTGTTAATGACTTGCCTGTAAAGATAAATAAAGGTAAAAACACACACACACACACACACACAAACACTCTCACTCATATACACACACATACACACACACAGTATACACACACACAAACATACACACACACATACACACATACACACACATATACTGTAAATATAATGTTAATACCATATACACACAAATTACACACACACAGACATATACACACACTCGCATATACTGTTTATAAATTGTATATACCATATACAGTGTATATATAGAGTGAGGAAAATAAGTATTTGAACACGCTGCTATTTTGCAAGTTCTCCCACTTAGAAATCATGGAGGGGTCTGAAATTGTCATCGTAGGTGCATGTCCACTGTGAGAGACATAATCTAAAAAAACATCCAGAAATCACAATGTATGATTTTTTAACTATTTATTTGTATGATACAGCTGCAAATAAGTATTTGAACACCTGTCTATCAGCTAGAATTCTGACCCTCAAAGACCTGTTAGTCTGCCTTCAAAATGTCCACCTCCACTCCATTTATTATCCTAAATTAGATGCACCTGTTTGAGGTCGTTAGCTGCATAAAGACACCTGTCCACCCCATACAATCAGTAAGAATCCAACTACTAACATGGCCAAGACCAAAGAGCTGTCCAAAGACACTAGAGACTAAATTGTCCACCTCCACAAGGCTGGAAAGGGCTACGGGGACATGTCCAAGCAGCTTGGTGAAAAAAGGTCCACTGTTGGAGCAATCATTAGAAAATGGAAGAAGCTAAACATGACTGTCAATCTCCCTCGGACTGGGGCTCCATGCAAGATCTCACCTCGTGGGGTCTCAATGATCCTAAGAAAGGTGAGAAATCAGCCCAGAACTACACGGGAGGAGCTGGTCCAGGACCTGAAAAGAGCTGGGACCACCGTTTCCAAGGTTACTGTTGGTAATACACTAAGACGTCATGGTTTGAAATCATGCATGGCACGGAAGGTTCCCATGCTTAAACCAGCACATGTCAAGGCCGTCTTAAGTTTGCCAATGACCATTTGGATGATCCAGAGGAGTCATGGGAGAAAGTCATGTGGTCAGATGAGACCAAAATAGAACTTTTTGGTCATAATTCCACTAACCGTGTTTGGAGGAAGAAGAATGATGAGGACCATCCCAAGAACACCATCCCTACTGTGAAGCATGGGGGGGTAGCATCATGCTTTGGGGGTGTTTTTCTGCACATGGGACAGGGCGACTGCACTGTATTAAGGAGAGGAGGACCGGGGCCATGTATTGCGAGATTTTGGGGAACAACCTCCTTCCCTCAGTTAGAGCATTGAAGATGGGTCGAGGCTGGGTCTTCCAACATGACAATGACCCGAAGCACACAGCCAGGAGAACCAAGGAGGGGCTCTGGAAGAAGCAGATCAAGGTTCTGGGGGGGCCTAGCCAGTCTCCAGACCTAAACCCAATAGAGAATCTTTGGAGGGAGCTCAAACTCCGTGTTTCTCAGCGACAGCCCAGAAACCTGACTGATCTAGAGAAGATCTGTGTGGAGGAGTGGGCCAAAATCCCTTCTGCAGTGTGTCAAACCTGGTGAAGAACTACAGGAAACGTTTGACCTCTGGAACTGCAGACAAAGGCTACTGTACCAAATATTAACATTGATCTTCTCAGGTGTTCAAATACTTATTTTCCTCACTGTATATACAGTATACACACATATACTGTACACACACAAATACACAGACACACATACACATATATACACACACACACACATATATACACACACACACATAGATATACACACACATACTGTAGACATATACACACATATATATGTACACACACAAATACACAGACACACACACATACACACGCAGACACACACACACACACACACACATATATACACACACACACACACACCCACATACAGAGAGACACACACACCCACACTGTATTGTTTTGTGAGAGAGACTTCACACATGTCGGGTGTTGACCTACTTTTGAGCATTTAGTCCTAATTAAAAATCTCTTTTAATTGAGAGTGACTCCTCATTGGCTCAAAGCTGCTGCAGCATGAAGGACAACAACACGTCAAGATTCCATGTGGACTGGTGGGATCTTTCTTATATCTCATAGTCTCATTTAAGGTGCTAGACCACGTGTGTCAAACTCGAGGCCCGCGGACCGATCCCGGCCCCTCGCCCACCTACTCCGGCCCACCGACTCTTTGTTGCTTTGTCAATGTTTTCTTTCAACGTTTTCACCCCATTTTCAAAGGCTTTCTTCTTTCTTTTTCTTTTTTTAATCCACACACGCACACACACAGACACGTACACACACACGTGTACACACACACACATATATACACACACGTACACACACACACACACGTACACACACACATATATACACACACGTACACACACACACGTACACACACATGTGCCCACAGACACATATATATATATATATATACACACAAGTAGTTATAATTAGGAACTATTAGGGAGGGGTCAAAAATTAGCATATTCCCCCCCTAAGGTCAGGAGGTCAAATTCCTCCTCTTAGTAGGGACTATTAGGGAGGGGTCAAAAATAAGCATATTCCCCCCCTAAGGTCAGGAGGTCAAATTCCTCCTCTTAGTAGGGACTATTAGGGAGGGGTCAAAAATAAGCATATTCCCCCCCTAAGGTCAGGAGGTCAAATTCCTCCTCTTAGGAGGGACTAATAGGTGGGGGTCGGAAATTTGCATATTCCCCCCCTAAGGTCAGGAGGTCAAATTCCTCCTCTTAGCAGGGACTATTAGGGAGGGGTCAAAAATTAGCATATTCCCCCCCTAAGGTCAGGAGGTCAAATTCCTCCTCTTAGCAGGGACTATTAGGGAGGGGTCAAAAATTAGCATATTCCCCCCCTAAGGTCAGGAGGTCAAATTCCTCCTCTTAGCAGGGACTATTAGGGAGGGGTCAAACATTTGCATATTCCCCCCCTAAGGTCAGGAGGTCAAATTCCTCCTCTTAGTAGGGACTATTAGGGAGGGGTCAAAAATTTGCATATTCCCCCCCTAAGGTCAGGAGGTCAAATTCCTCCTCTTAGCAGGGACTATTAGGGAGGGGTCAAAAATTTGCATATTCCCCCCTAAGGTCAGGAGGTCAAATTCCTCCTCTTAGGAGGGACTATTAGGCGGGGGCCAAAATCCCCTTCTTAGGAGGGACCTTTGAATGTGCCCGTAGTGCTCGTGCATGAACCATATTAGGGAGGGTGGATGATTCCCCCCCGTAAAGAAAGCTGCGTGCGCAGTTTGTCAAATTGATGAAAATAAATCAAGTGCAATTTTTATAAAAGAAGAAAAATGCTGGTAAGTGCATGATGGTGGACAGTCGCTGCCTCTCTGCTCAGTTTCCTTCATTCTGGAAGCATGTGTGTGTAAGATGAGGAAGGAAAGAACAGGGTCAGCAGAATTTCCAGTGCTAGTGTGTTGATTTATGGATGAAAACTGGATTAAATTAGATAGAATAGTTTTGTTTGTTTAAGCTTACTTCTGAAATAATCTTAAATCTTGTAGTTTATTATTGTAGTATATATACATATAATAGTTTATTATTGTAGTATATATACATATATAATAGTTTATTATTGTAGTATATATACATATATAATAGTTTATTATTGTAGTATATATACATATATAATAGTTTATTATTGTAGTATATATACATATATAATAGTTTATTATTGTAGTATATATACATATATAATAGTTTATTATTGTAGTATATATACATATATAATAGTTTATTATTATTGTAGTATATATAGATATATAATAGTTTATTATTGTAGTATACTGTATAATTAATAGTTGACATCAAATGGATGAAGAACCTTTGAGTGTAAACATCCTCCCCCTGTGATGGAGTCAGCCCGCCCTCTGCTGCACACTGTTAGAATAACAGCTGCTGTGGTGGGAAATATTATTATTATTATTTAGATTTTTTTGGAAAATGTTCCTTCTTGTTGCTTTCTACAAACTATCAAAAACACAAGAAAACTAGTATTTGGTCAATGTCCACAGTTGTAATTGATTTTAATTTGGCTTTTTTATTACCAATATTAGCAGTATAACGCTGCTAATCACGATGTGTTCATGTTCAGAAGGTAATACAAGCAGCTGAGAG
>CM057240.1:33035815-33039980 GCA_029931835.1 Etheostoma nigrum | reverse complement strand
AAAGAGACTTCAGATACAGTATTAGGGACCACTAAGGTCTATATAAAGAGACTTCAGATACAGTATTAGGGGACCACTAAGGTCTATATAAAGAGACTTCAGATACAGTACTAGGGACCACTAAGGTCTATATAAAGAGACTTCAGATACAGTATTAGGGACCACTAAGGTCTATATAAAAAGACTTCAGATACAGTATTAGGGACCACTAAGGTCTATATAAAAGAGAATTCAGATACAGTATTAGGGACCACTAAGGTCTATATAAAAGAGACTTCAGATACAGTATTAGGGACCACTAAGGTCTATATAAAGAGACTTCAGATACAGTACTAGGGACCACTAAGGTCTATATAAAGAGACTTCAGATACAGTATTAGGGACCACTAAGGTCTATATAAAAGAGACTTCAGATACAGTATTAGGGACCACTAAGGTCTATATAAAGAGACTTCAGATACAGTACTAGGGACCACTAAGGTCTATATAAAGAGACTTCAGATACAGTATTAGGGACCACTAAGGTCTATATAAAAGAGACTTCAGATACAGTATTAGGGGACCACTAAGGTCTATATAAAGATACTTTAGATACAGTATTAGGGGACCACGAAGGTCTATATAAAGAGACTTCAGATACAGTATTAGGGACCACTAAGGTCTATATAAAAGAGACTTCAGATACAGTATTAGGGGACCACTAAGGTCTATATAAAGATACTTTAGATACAGTATTAGGGGACCACTAAGGTCTATATAAAGAGACTTCAGATACAGTATTAGGGACCACTAAGGTCTATATAAAAGAGACTTCAGATACAGTACTAGGGACCACTAAGGTCTATATAAAGAGACTTCAGATACAGTATTAGGGACCACTAAGGTCTATGTATATAAAGAGACTTCAGATACAGTACTAGGGACCACTAAGGTCTATATAAAAGAGACTTCAGATACAGTATTAGGGGACCAATAAGGTCTATATAAAGAGACTTCAGATACAGTATTAGGGACCACTAAGGTCTATATAAAGAGACTTCAGATACAGTATTAGGGGACCACTAAGGTCTATATAAAAGAGACTTCAGATACAGTATTAGGGGACCACTAAGGTCTATATAATGAGACTTCAGATACAGTATTAGGGACCACTAAGGTCTATATAATGAGACTTCAGATACAGTATTAGGGGACCACTAAGGTCTATATAAAGAGACTTCAGATACAGTATTAGGGACCACTAAGGTCTATATAAAGAGACTTCAGATACAGTATTAGGGGACCACTAAGGTCTATATAAAAGAGACTTCAGATACAGTATTAGGGGACCACTAAGGTCTATATAAAGAGACTTCAGATACAGTATTAGGGACCACTAAGGTCTATATAAAGAGACTTCAGATACAGTATTAGGGACCACTAAGGTCTATATAAAGAGACTTCAGATACAGTATTAGGGACCACTAAGGTCTATATAAAAGAGAATTCAGATACAGTATTAGGGACCACTAAGGTCTATATAAAAGAGACTTCAGATACAGTATTAGGGACCACTAAGGTCTATATAAAGAGACTTCAGATACAGTACTAGGGACCACTAAGGTCTATATAAAGAGACTTCAGATACAGTATTAGGGACCACTAAGGTCTATATAAAAGAGACTTCAGATACAGTATTAGGGACCACTAAGGTCTATATAAAGAGACTTCAGATACAGTACTAGGGACCACTAAGGTCTATATAAAGAGACTTCAGATACAGTATTAGGGACCACTAAGGTCTATATAAAAGAGACTTCAGATACAGTATTAGGGGACCACTAAGGTCTATATAAAAGAGACTTCAGATACAGTACTAGGGACCACTAAGGTCTATATAAAGAGACTTCAGATACAGTATTAGGGACCACTAAGGTCTATATAAAGAGACTTCAGATACAGTATTAGGGGACCACTAAGGTCTATATAAAAGAGACTTCAGATACAGTATTAGGGGACCACTAAGGTCTATATAAAAGAGACTTCAGATACAGTATTAGGGGACCACTAAGGTCTATATAAAGATACTTTAGATACAGTATTAGGGGACCACTAAGGTCTATATAAAAGAGACTTCAGATACAGTATTAGGGACCACTAAGGTCTATATAATGAGACTTCAGATACAGTATTAGGGGACCACTAAGGTCTATATAAAGAGACTTCAGATACAGTATTAGGGACCACTAAGGTCTATATAAAGAGACTTCAGATACAGTATTAGGGGACCACTAAGGTCTATATAAAAGAGACTTCAGATACAGTATTAGGGGACCACTAAGGTCTATATAAAGAGACTTCAGATACAGTATTAGGGACCACTAAGGTCTATATAAAGAGACTTCAGATACAGTATTAGGGGACCACTAAGGTCTATATAAAAGAGACTTCAGATACAGTATTAGGGACCACTAAGGTCTATATAAAGAGACTTCAGATACAGTATTAGGGACCACTAAGGTCTATATAAAAGAGAATTCAGATACAGTATTAGGGACCACTAAGGTCTATATAAAAGAGACTTCAGATACAGCATTAGGGACCACTAAGGTCTATATAAAGAGACTTCAGATACAGTACTAGGGACCACTAAGGTCTATATAAAGAGACTTCAGATACAGTATTAGGGACCACTAAGGTCTATATAAAAGAGACTTCAGATACAGTATTAGGGACCACTAAGGTCTATATAAAGAGACTTCAGATACAGTACTAGGGACCACTAAGGTCTATATAAAGAGACTTCAGATACAGTATTAGGGACCACTAAGGTCTATATAAAAGAGACTTCAGATACAGTATTAGGGGACCACTAAGGTCTATATAAAGATACTTTAGATACAGTATTAGGGGACCACTAAGGTCTATATAAAGAGACTTCAGATACAGTATTAGGGACCACTAAGGTCTATATAATGAGACTTCAGATACAGTATTAGGGACCACTAAGGTCTATATAAAGAGACTTCAGATACAGTATTAGGGACCACTAAGGTCTATATAAAGAGACTTCAGATACTTTATTAGGGGACCACTAAGGTCTATATAAAGAGACTTCAGATACAGTATTAGGGACCACTAAGGTCTATATAAAGAGACTTCAGATACAGTACTAGGGACCACTAAGGTCTATATAAAAGAGACTTCAGATACAGTATTAGGGACCACTAAGGTCTATATAAAAGAGACTTCAGATACAGTATTAGGGGACCAATAAGGTCTATATAAAGAGACTTCAGATACAGTATTAGGGACCACTAAGGTCTATATAAAGAGACTTCAGATACAGTATTAGGGACCACTAAGGTCTATATAAAAGAGACTTCAGATACAGTATTAGGGACCACTAAGGTCTATATAAAAGAGACTTCAGATACAGTATTAGGGGACCAATAAGGTCTATATAAAGAGACTTCAGATACAGTATTAGGGACCACTAAGGTCTATATAAAGAGACTTCAGATACAGTATTAGGGACCAATAAGGTCTATATAAAGAGACTTCAGATACAGTATTAGGGACCACTAAGGTCTATATAAAGAGACTTCAGATACAGTACTAGGGACCACTAAGGTCTATATAAAAGAGACTTCAGATACAGTATTAGGGACCACTAAGGTCTATATAAAGAGACTTCAGATACAGTATTAGGGACCACTAAGGTCTATATAAAAGAGACTTCAGATACAGTATTAGGGGACCAATAAGGTCTATATAAAGAGACTTCAGATACAGTATTAGGGACCACTAAGGTCTATATAAAGAGACTTCAGATACAGTATTAGGGACCACTAAGGTCTATATAAAAGAGACTTCAGATACAGTATTAGGGGACCAATAAGGTCTATATAAAGAGACTTCAGATACAGTATTAGGGACCACTAAGGTCTATATAAAAGAGACTTCAGATACAGTATTAGGGACCACTAAGGTCTATATAAAGAGACTTCAGATACAGTATTAGGGACCACTAAGGTCTATATAAAGAGACTTCAGATACAGTATTAGGGACCACTAAGGTCTATATAATGAGACTTCAGATACAGTATTAGGGGACCACTAAGGTCTATATAAAGAGACTTCAGATACAGTATTAGGGACCACTAAGGTCTATATAAAGAGACTT
>CM057240.1:33005815-33030815 GCA_029931835.1 Etheostoma nigrum | reverse complement strand
TTGACAGTGATGTTGATGACTTGTATATGTGTAGTGATAGTGATGAAGATCCTGCCTGTGATTTTACTGAAGAGGAACCCCACTCTGATTTGAATAGGAAACTAGCTGAATGGGCAGCTAACCGTCAGGTGTCTCATTCTGCACTGTCAGAGTTACTAGCAATACTTTTGGAGATAGGTCTGGATGTAGCCAAGGATCCCAGAACTCTCCTTGGTACAGTGAAAGATTGTCTGGTCAAAGAGATGGGAAAGGGAAGTTACCACCACTTTGGGCTTGCAAGTGCAATACTCTCAGAACTGAAAATGACAAATGAGCACGAACTGACAACAGACACATTGACTATTCGTGTGAATGTTGATGGGCTGCCGCTTTCAAGGAGCTGTAATATGCAGCTGTGGCCTATTTTAGGTTAAATAGTTGAACTACCAAAAGCAAAAGTGTTTACCATAGGTGTATATGCAGGTCCCTGTAAACCTGAATCTGTAAATGACTACATGCATGATGTTATTGAAGATTTAAAAGCCATCACAACAACTGGTGTAATATTAAGTGGGAACACTTCCAGATGCTTTTATTTGTGACACTCCAGCAAGAGCATTTTTAAAATGTATCAAAGGTCATGGTGGCTATAGTTCTTGTGAACGTTGCACACAGCATGGCATTTATGTTGACAATAGAGTCGTGTTTCCAGACATGGATTGCAGCCTGAGGACAGACACTCAGTTTGAACAAATGTCTGATGAAGACCACCATCACTCTAAATCACCTCTCCAGGGATTAGGCATTGGTTTCTGCTTTTCCTCTGCACTACATGCATTTAATTTACTTGGGCATTGTGCGAAAATTGATTGCTCTGTGGTTTAAGGGGCCATTGCAATGTCGGGTTTCATCTTCTGTCCTTTCCGCCATCTCTGTTCACTTGAAACTGTGTAGACAAAGCTTACCCAGGAGCTTCTCCAGAAAGCCAAGATCTTTGTCCGAGTACAGCCAGTGGAAGGCTACAGAATTCAGGCAGTTCTTATTATATACAGGGCCAGTTGTGCTTTTTCAAAGATTGCCCAATCAACATTACAAAAACTTCATGGTTTTGTCATGTGCTATGAGAATACTTCTGTCTCCTCTGTGTAGAGAGTTCTGTGGTTTTGCCAGAAAATTGTTACGATTCTTTGTTACCAACTTTGCTAAGATATATGGGTCTAGATTTCTGGTTAACAACACACACAGTCTTATACATTTAGCAGATGATGCTGAAAAATATGGCCCTCTGGATTCAGTTTCATGTTTTCCTTTTGAGAATTGTTTGGGACAGTTGAAAAAAATGGTGAGAAGACAGCAGGGTCCTGTGCAACAAATTGTCAGACGTGTCTATGAAAGGCAATTATTTCCTCACATGTCAAAAGACATGCCTGAAGGTGTTGAACTGAAACAGCCCCATGCATCTGGACCACTGCCAGCAGATTTTTCCATGCATCAGGGTGTTCAATATAAGAAGGATATAAACTCAAAGACACAATCATCTCAAACTCCAGTGGTTCCAACTGTTTTGAACTGGGAGGCAGAGTTGCAATTGTGAGGAATATTGTTCATTCCACTGCAGAAACACATGTAGTGTATGAACTTTTTGAAACAGAGGCATGTTTTTTTAACTACCCCATTGATTCGACATGTCTTGGAGTTTGTTTACTATCAAAACTGTCTGGTCAGCTTGCCAGTGCTCCAGTAACAGACTTCACAAAACCACTGCTGTTATTGCCTCTTCAGAAAATGTTTGTGGCTTTGCCTCAACTACACAGCACATAACATGATGAACTTTGCAGGATGCCCTCATTCAGTGTGGTGGAGTTTGTGGATGAAATTGACCCTGATGGCTGCAAGAAGGTGGACATCATTCTATCAGAGTGGTTCGAGGGCACTGACGGAAAATTACGCTGGTGGCCAGCAGCCACTTTGCTCAATGTGACCAAGGCCGTGAAAGAGGGCACACCACCAGCTCAAAACTGGATTCTGTGTATTGTGCGTGTGATGGGAAATGCAAGTAACTTTAATTTTCCTAATTAACTACTGCTCTATTTCTAGATCATCATTACAAACAGGCAAGATCACACCAAACAATTTTTTTTCTTTCCTTATGGTCTTGGCAGTTACTGTAAGCCTTTTTTTCTCCTTTTGGTTCTCATTCCTAGGTTGCCATGGTGGCAGATATAGGAGGAACAAATGTAGATGACGCAACGAGACACACACACACCCCGTGGTTGTAGACTGGTATTAAGGATGTTGATCTCTGGGTAGAGAGCTGATGATGCAGCGTTTCCTCTCAGGAGGAGAAAAACAAGTCCTGGTTGGTAAAAACAGGAAAAGAGACGCTGATGATGCAGCGTTTCCTCTCAGGAAGAGATAAAGAAGTCCTGGTTGGTAAAAACAGGAAAAGAGACGATGATGATGACTGATAACATTTCACTGGAACTCAATCTAACCACTCATGCAACCAACGCTGCTGTCGAGCTAACGTTAGCCACACACACACACACACACACACAGTGCTGATGCTGCAAAGTTAAGTTTCTCTGATGATGAGGTAAAGAAGTCGGAAAAAGTGCTGGGGGGGGGTGTAGAGTGTATATGAGCTGCGTGACTGACAGCGGTGTCAGTGGTTGTGGACCTCGGAGCAGAATGGCTACAGTCTCAGAGCTCTCCTTCCTGCTGGTCGCTCTCATCAGCAGCATCCATGCAGGAGAACACCTCTTCATCAGAGAGGAAGGGTCCTCTTACACCTTCAGACCCCCCAAGAACACCACCTGCCTGATCTCCAGGTCTGTTGGTGGGGAGAACCTGGTCCTGTGGAACACCTCTGACCTCTGGTCCAACCAGTCCTCAGTACCTGGACCCCTGAAACAGCGACTGGTCAGCGATGTGGAGACTTCTTCTTACAGGATCCTCAACCTGACCCAGTCCGACTCCGGCCCGTACCGAGAGGAGTGCTGGACCGAGGGCACCGTAACCCACGGCAACAACATCACTATCACGGTTTGTTCTTCAATAGATCAGAAATATATCAGAGCGAAACTCGGAGACACAGTGGACCTGCCATGTGGGGGACCAGCTGGTCATCAGGACGTCCAGTGGTTCAAACTGGACTCTGGATATGAGCAGGAGACATGGAGCAGAGTTTTTGGGGACAAGACGACATCAGAGATGGACGATGTTAGAGGAAGATACCAAGTGGGGACTAACTCATCAGATCTTCGTGTTTCCAACGTCACGGCAACAGACTTTACACGGTTCAGATGTCTGCTGATGGACCAGCAGCGGTGTGTCAGGGGTCGGGATGTAGAGTTGTACCCACCGTCTGAGGTGATCTACCGCTCAGTGGGGGAGACCGCCGTGTTGCCGTGCACCGTCGCTGACTCCACTGATGAACAGCCCCCCCGCTGGTCTACTCTGAGCCACCCTGACCCAGGACTACTGAACCAGACTGATCTTTCAGTAGACCAGAACTACTCGCTGGTGTTTTCATCTCTAATGTTAAAACACTCAGGTCGGTACTCCTGTAAAGTCTCTATGAGAGAGCAACAGTATTATCTGCTGGTGTGTCCCACATTTGGCCCCCCCGCTGTAGAGCTCTTCTCAGAGGGAGATGATGTCACTCTCAGGTGCCCAGGTAGGGGGGTGGGGAGGTGGCATTATTGGTTCATCAAGTCAGAGAGAACAGAGGGAAGAGTCTTTCATATAAGGTCTGATCAGAGCATGAGCAGAGTGAGGGAGGACTATGCTAACGGGACCCTGGTAATCTCTAATGTCTCAGTGGGGGACGCGGGGGGGTACTGGTGTGTAGTTTATAATGGTAACCAGTGCGTGTCCACAGAGAGGACGGTGCTGGTCTACATGGAGCCCTTGGAATCTAGTCCACCTTCTTCAAAGTGAGATGCTCAGTGCTCTGTGAGGAGATACACAGACACACACACACACACACACACACACACACATACACACATACTTAATATGATCACACACACACACACACACACACACACACACACACTTAATATGCACATGGTCATTTCATCATTGGCTTTAATACAGCCTCTGTTAGGGGACATTGGGTTAATAGTTTAACGTGTTGGGAATTCACTTTTTAATATTACTGTCACCTTAGAGATTATTATTTTACCTTCATGAGTGTGTGTGTGTGTCTGTGTCTATGTGTGTGTGTGTGTGTGTGTGTGTGTGTCTATATGTGTGTGTGTGTGTGTGTCTGTGTGTGTGTGTGTCTATATGTGTGTGTGTGTCTGTGTGTGTGTGTGTCTATATATGTGTGTGTGTCTGTGTCTATGTGTGTGTGTGTGTGAGTCTATGTGTGTGTGTGTGTGTCTATATATGTGTGTGTGTGTGTGTGTGTGTGTGTCTGTCTGTCCGTGTGTGTGTGTGTGTGTGTCTGTGTGTGTGTGTGTGTGTGTGTCTGTGTGTGTGTGTGTGTTCCAGATGTATTTTTAATGTTTATTTTATGGGATGTTGTATATTATCTATGAAGGAATATGAATTGTCTTTAAAGTCCATGTTGCAGGTTTAATTTTGCAACGAATTTGTGCAATTTAACAGTCTATGGTCTCGATCAAGTCCATGTGACTTTATTATATTTATAATAATATTGGAGGGAAAGTGAAACACAGCTTAGACGGGATGTTGTTTGGCTTTTCACAAGTTTAGACTGCTAGCTAACGCTAGCTAACGCTACGCCGCCGGACGTTAGCACAACAGCGTTAGCCTAGCCTGCTAGGTAAATACTACGACTGCCTTTGGTGTTGCATATATATGCGTCCATGTTGTCAACATCATACATGTGGCATTAGTGCACCTGTTGTACCATAATTGTATTGAATGAAATAGTAAGCTTCGCTCCTACGAGATGGGGGGGGGTTGTTACGTTACACACAAAGCAAACTGGCTATAGTTAGCCTGTACGGATGCTAGCGGATATAGCTAACGTCACGTAGCCAGACAGCAACTTCGGCAGTAGAGCTTCGGTAAACTAACACGACCGCGTTGTCGCCCACAATCAACCTGCAGTGACGTTTGAAATATAAACAATTACAATCCTGGTGCGTGCTGGTTGGGGAGGACCATGATCCTGCCTGAAATGTCACAAACGGATTTAGGCATCTTCAGATCAGCTGATCGCGGGGCTCGCTCCCCGACCGGCTCGCTCCCCGACCACTCCCCGACCGGCGGATCACTCCCCGACCGGCGCGCTACCCGACCGGAGGGGCTCGTTCCCCAACCGGCGGATCACTCCCCGACGGAGGCGAGCTCCCCGACCGGCTCGCTCCCCGACCGGCGGCAGGCTCGCTTCCCGACCGGCGGATCACTCCCGACCGGACGCTCGCTCCCCGACCGGAGACTCACTCCCCGACCCGCTCGCTTCCCGACCGGAGGGGCTCGCTTCCCGACCGGAGGCTCGCTCGCCTACAGCACCCGCTCTCCACCGCAGCTTCGCCGCCACACACACAAGCACCGGCCAAACAGCGACACGTTTTCACCGGAGGAAGAGGTAAACACTTAGAAATAACACTCGGGGATGCCTTCTATTACTATATCTAGATAAGTGTAGCAGTACTTATCTGAACTAACGACAGGATCACTGTCACTAGATCGAAAGAATACGTTGACGTTCACTCGGTGCTATTCACTGACAGTAAAAAGTAAAGTCATTGTATGCACTGCTGCGTTGCTAAAATAAAGGAGATAAATGAAGAAGACTTCCCCACAATCTTGACAATTCCTCATTTGCCCTCTCACGTCCGGTAAGTTCGTAATTATTCGGCTGCTGGCCTTTCCTCCTCTTCCTCCCCTTCCTCCTCCCAGTCAGTCACCGTAGTTCTAGTGCCAGGCTGAGACTTCGCTTCCCACTATGACGTCATCGCCGAATTCACTTCATAAACCGCGAACACCAAAAATGACCAAAAACTAACTTTTAACACTATTTGGAGACATTTTTAAAAATGATATACATATCTTGAGTGTTTTTTGTACCCAATAATCAACAGTGGTGGTTAACTTGCAACATGGGCTTTAATGCATTCATTAAAGTTGTATCTTGCAGCGTTGTCAGTGTTATTAACGTGTTATTAACGTGTTATTAACCTGTTATTATATCTTGCTCTATATCTATAATCTATTGTCTGGATAATAAAGATCATTAATAAACAATAAAACTTGTTTTGATTTTAGAATAAAAAGCCTTTGTTGTCATTATACACCTGTGCAGTACCTGTGCAACGAGACTGAAGCAACACCTGTACAGTGTCAACATGAAATATAAAACTATATAATATAAGAATATTAAATATTTAAATATAAAATATAAGAATATTAAATATTAAAATATTAAATATAAGAATATAAAATATTAAAATATAAAATATAAGAATATTAAATAATAAAATATAAGGATAAAAATTATAAAATATAAAATAATATATAAGAATATTAAATATAAGAGTAATAAAATATAAAATATAAGAATATAAGAATATAAAATATAAGAATATTAAATAATAAAATATAAGAATAATAAATTATAAAATATTAAATAATATATAAGAATATTAAATATTAAAATATAAAATATAAGAATATAAAATATAAAGTGTAGGGAGGTAGTGCAGAGAGTAGAGAGTGGAGTCCTGAGAGCAACTATATAAAACACTTTGTGTAATTTCTGATTATTCAGAATAAACCTCAAGCAATTATTCCTAAAATAACCAGAAACAGACCATAATAAGTTCATTGTCATGTGCATTTAAAAGTACAAAGTATAGAAAGAATGTAATGAAATGTGCTTTACCCTGGTCCCCTCTTCTCATAATCACTATCACTATAATCTGAATAAAATATAATAAAAGGTAAGCAGTGAAGGATAATATATTCTGCTGTTGATATTGTACTGTATGCAGCTGCAGCATGTTGATTGACATGTTTTAGTCACAGTACCTTCATTAGTCTCCCTAAGGACAAAGTAGTTTTGGACATTGAGTAACTTACTTTGCTGCAAGAGTTCCAGACGCAACGACAAGCACGGGGTTAAAAACAACTAGAAAATTCAGCAGACATTTTAACAGTGGGCCTACTACTTGGTGCACATCCTAATAACAATAAAACCAAAACAAATGTTACGTTAACCCTTCAGAGAGAGACCTTCTTCAAATCTCAAATCAGCCAATTCAGCCCAAAGTCTTGTCTTGGGTTTAACCCTTTAATCATGTTTCTGTGTTAAAGTAAAGAGAAAACACTGTCAAAAAAAGAGGTACAATACAGGTCCATTTTTGTTCCCTAAGGTACAAACTTAGCAAATGTTCCCTTAAAAGTACTAAAATGTATCTTGAAGGTACATTTATGCACCTTCCGTTGTACAGTGTGTACTTTCTGAGGTGTAAGGTACATATTTGTACCTTTAAGGTACATTATTGATCCTCAAAGGTATAATATTGTCCCTTAGAAGGTACAAACAGACAGGGCTGTAGTCAAGACCACCTTAGTCGAGTCCAAGACAAGTCCAAGACCAGGACTAGTGGAGTCCAAGTCAAGACAGAGTCCAAAGAGGTTCGAGTCTGAGTCAAGACCGAGTCCAGGACAGAATAAAGGTCTTACGCATGACAGTATCAAGACAATCATTTTGGGTTTCACTTTCCCTCCAATATTATTATCAACATAATAAAGACACCTGGACTCGGTCCAGACCAAAAGCCATATCTGGCAAGACCAGTGGCCGAGACCGAGTCCAAATACTAGCGAGTCCGAGACCATAGAAAAACGGTCTTGAGCCCGGAGTCCAAGACCGGACTCGAGTACTACAGCCCTGCAAACAGCTAAGGTCTAAATGTGATCCTCTTATTCAAGGTACAACAATGTACCTTTGAGGGTACCCCCCCAGGGACAAGCTTTTGTTCCTTAAACGTCCTGGTTTGTACTTTGTTTTTTTGACAGTAAAGAGGGGGCCTTTGGAGCCATGCTGGCCCACTTCCCCAACATTTACCATTCAAATCTACCAGACATTTTTACCAATTTTTAGCCAATTTCCTGAAAACCATGCAGCAAATTTTGTTGACAAGCAGAGGTGGGTAGAGTAGCCAAAAATTGTACTCAAGTAAAAGTATTGTTACTGTCCTGTTCATCCATCAGAGTCAGATCTACATTAAAGAACTCATAGTTGTACGTTCATCGCTGCTCATTAATGAGCTTAACGAGAGGAAACAATGAGTGTCTTTAATTATGGAAATGTTAATGTGCTGTATTTATATTGTGCTTTCTAGTCTTAGCTACTACTCAAAGAGCTTTTACATCATACAGGAACCATACACACACACACACACACGCATCTACACACCTGCTCATCAGATACACACTCACACACATTCTAGCGTACATAAATGGCCAGTATGAACTTTATTTTCTTCACTTCATTGAAGCCTCTATGCTGACAGGCTTGTGGTGATGCACAATTTATTATTTAAGTTAATTTATCCTGTTTATTGATCCCCAGTGGGGAAATTACAATTTACACTCTGTGTACTAGGGGTGTGACGAGACGCTTACTCCACGAGACGAGACACATCACGAGATTGGGTTCACGAGAACGAGACGAGACGAGATTTTTAAAAAAAAATTTAAGAAATCCTCGATGAAATATATGAATGGAAAATAGTTTTTTTATTCAACTGAAAAATCACAAAATGCAAAACAATTTAGGTGCATTTTGAAATCAACTATTAATGATGAATGTTATTTAACTTTTTTTTTTTACTATTTCAATGAATGAATTTCCGCAGGAAAACCAAAATGTTGCCACACAAATGATTTAAAAGTGGCAGGATCTTCAAAAGTAATTTCACGCTCCATCACGCTGACATCACATCGCCTCACGAGACAACTTTTCACCTCGACGAGAAATCTCGTCACGTTTTAATCTCTTACTGTGTACACTTTTTTAGTAATCACTACACACAGGCCTGGAACACACACACAAGCTCAGGAGGTGATGCACAATGTGATATAGGGACCAAAAAATAATAATAATAAAAACTAGAAAATTCCGCAGAAATTTTATTAGTGTGCCTCCTACTTGGTGCACATGCGAATAGCAATAAAACTTAATAACAAATAATAAGTGTCTTAACCCTTCAGAGATATAACTTTTTAAAACCTATTTCACACGTTAGGACGTGTGTGTGTGTGTGTGTGTGTGTGTGTGTGTCTGAGAGAGAGGGAGACAGATAGATGTCGACAGACAGACATACAGAGTATGGTTGCCTGGTTAATAAGGACCAATAGGAAGCCTTTCATCTCTGTGATGTCATCTCTTTGATCTGTAATCAGTTAACGACTGCACCTGACACCTGCTGTCACCAACTATTCAGACACTGAACAAGCTCTCAAACAAATGATCATATCATCAAAGGGATACTAGCTATCAATAAAACAAGGTTCTCGTGGGCACCAGAAGGCCTTTGTGAACGTATGGATATAAAATTTATGTGAATAAACTTAGAAATGTGGGCGTATCAGCGATGTAAAAAAGTGCTAAGCTCTGCGTTTTGCTCAGAAATGTGGACGATGTTTAAGTGAATGGAGGAAGATTGGGAACTCTTGTCATTTGAAAGGACGCTGAGCAAAAAATATAATTCATATCGCACACATGAGCACATTGGCTGAAACTAGACAAGAATACCTACGTTTTGATGTAAAATTGGCCATGACAAGATAGAATTGTTGGTGTGCGAGAAAGTTATAGAGAGAGAAACAAGATGATTTTTTGAATCTCCCTACTCTGTCCTCCACTCTAGCTCTCAACATTTCGCCACATACACACACATTGGAAAATTTGAGCCGGTCTGAAAACGGGACGATACGTAAACTGGGATTTGGGAGAAACCGTGCTTGATATCTGAACGCCCATTCAGCGCAATAAACGCCAAAGTCTTGTCTTCGGTTTAAACTTTTAATCATGTTTCTACGTTAAAGTATGGCGATACAGCACGGTCCTAAAGAGGGGGGTTGGAGCGATTTCCCGAACATTTCCCATTCAAGTCTATGAGAAATGTTCACGGTTTTTTGCAGATTTCGTGAAAACCGCGCGGCAAATCTCTTAGAAAAGTCATAGCCCACCATTCCCGATCATTACACACGTTTCGATGTATTTTGTGTGCGCGTGTTGGCAACGCTCCAGGACTAGTAGTGGGACATAAATCTGGCGGAAGAATAATAATAAGTATGGGCAATAATAGTCATTGTGCCGATTGCTGCTATTGCAACTGAACTAGTTACTTCAGAAAGTAACTAATGCGATACTTTCATGTACATTTTGAAATGCTCTGAAGTAGGGATGAGCGAGTACAGCATTATCTGTATCTGTTTAGCACATGAACTATCTGTATCCATATCTGTACTCGGACTGGGCGGGGCCTAACCCGGAAGTGGACATAATTTCACCCGGAAGTGGGTCGGGTTGTCTTGGGGCTTTAACCAGTATGTTATTTAAGCATGCAATTAATATGAGTTGATCAGAAATTGTTATATTTATTGCTGATTAGAAAACTATTTACATGAAAGCATCGAGCTTCAGATCAATGGTGTTGTCATGGTAACAAACAAACTATATACACAACAAGTTTTGCAACAATGAATACAACACATGCTGTAGCAATTATGAAGTAAAATGTAATAAACAAGAGTTTTCATACTCAATATAACTTTCTTTTTTTAACTTTAAATTTTTTTATGAAATAATAAAAGTTGTAAGAATGGTTGAAAAGGTAGAAGTGGTTTTAATTAAGTTGAATAAAACCACTAATGTAAAAAACGATGTGGAAACATTTTTAAATGCTAAAGCTAAACTGGAGAAATAGCTTAAATCAGTAAGAAGAAGTTGAAGTAGTAAGAATAGTTAAAAAATGCTGAATAGCTGAATTGCTAAAGCTAACCTGGTTGAATAGCATAAATCAGTAAGAAGAAGCTTGAGTAGTAAAAAATAGTTGAAAAAGTAGGAATGGCTTTAATTAAGTTTAATAACACCAATAATGTAAAAAAAGGTGGAAAAATTTAAAAATAAAATTGAAATGCTAATGCTAAACTGGATAAATAGCTTAAATCAGTGAGAAGATGTTGAAGTAGTGAGAAGAGTTGAAAATGTAGGAATGGTTTTAATTAAGTTGAATAACAACAATAATGTAAAAAAGGTAGAAAAATTAAAAGAATTTGAAATGCTAAAGCTAAACTGGATAAATAGCTTAAATCAGTAAGAAGAAGCTTAAGTTGTAAAAATAGTTGAAAAGGTAGGAATGGTTTTAATGAAGTTGAATAACACCACTACACCATAAAGAGCTAGAGCTAGATTTTAAAAGTTGAATGGTTTTAATAACTGAAAGTCTGCAGAAGATATGGACAACCAAAAAACGTACGGAATAATAAAAAAATCATAACAGTGTTAAAAGCCTTTTTAACACTAGACACTCTAGTGATAAGCTACCATTGTGGGATTTGAACCCAGGCCTCTGGCATGAAGGGCATGGGACATAACCACTGCACCACCACTAGTTCAACCATTGGAGCTGTGTGTTTGTGTGTGTGTGTGTGTCTCTGTGTGTGTAAGTGTGTGTGTCTCTGTGTGTGTAAGTGTGTGTGTCTGTGTGTGTGTGTGTGTGTGTGCGCACACACACAGAGACACACAGCTCAAATGTCTTTTTTTTTGAGACAACAGCAAAAACAATTGACAGAGACATTGAAAACGGTTGCTAATGGATACGAACTATCAGTGGCCATGTTTGTCTGTAATCAGTTAACGACCGCAGCTGCTGTACCCTTCTTCACCTGTGGGAAACCGCAGCTCCTCAGATACTGAACCAGCTCTCAAACAAATGGTCATCGCGCAAAAAAAATAAGAGATATCAATACAATAACCTTCTCGTGAGCCTTTGTGAACATCTTGATATAAAATTCATGTGGATAAACTTTAAAATGTGGGCGTATCAGTGATTTAAATAAGTGCTTCGCTCTGTATTTTGCTCAGAAATGTGGACAATGTTAAACATGGCAGTGAATGGAGAAAGATTTGAAACTCTTGTCATTTGAAAGCTCGCTGAGCAAAAGGTGTAATTCATATCGCAAGAATGAGCACATTGGCTGAAACTAGACAAGAATACCTACGTTTTGATGTAGAAATTGTTCATGACAAGTTAGAATTGTTGGCGTGGGAGCAAGTTATAGAGAATGGAGTAAGATCATTTTTTATGCACTTCACTCTAGTGATGTCACTCCACACTCTACTTCACGCAATACACACTCATTATAAACGCAGAAAAATCATAAAATGTACACTATACTTAAACTGCTTTTTCACAAAGACTGTAAAATATATTAATCTGAAAAGCCATAGCCGGATAGCTGAATAGTTTGTGAACGTTTTAAAGTTTGAATGACATCTGTAGGTGAAAAACTGTAGGAGGAGATACATTTTGAAGCAGAAGAAGATTTGAAGGATTTGAAGCGTGCTCTCATTGACTTTAATGTTAAACATTTTTTTTTAAAGCTTAATATTTGAAAAAGTATAAATAGTAGAAAAATAGTAGGAGAAGTCCCATCATCTGCTGAAAGAGCTGAAGATTGTAAAAGTTGAACGGTTTAAATAGCAGAAAGTATGCAGAACTTAGAGAGAGCCAAAAAACGTACGGAATAATAAGAAAGAAGCAGACTAAAGAAAGAAACAAATAACAGCCGTAGAACAGCATTCCCACAACTAGTTACTTCAAAAAGTAACTAGTGCAATACTTTCATGTACATTTTTAAATGCTCTGAAGTGTCTGTGTAGTGTCTGTGTAGGGGAGTGTGTGTGTGTGTGTCTGTGCGTGTCTGTGTATTGTCTGGGTAGGTGAGTGTGTGTGTGTAGGTGTGTGCATGTGAGTGTGTGTGTGAGTGATGGAGCAATGGAGAAGTGAGAGAGTGAAAGCACTTAGCTTCGGAGCGAGTAGCCACTTTAGAGTCAAAGTGAGAACCCCCCCCCCCCCCCGTGGTTGTAGACTGGTATTAAGGATGTTGATCTCTGGGTAGAGAGCTGATGATGCAGCGTTTCCTCTCAGGAAGAGATAAAGAAGTCATGGTTGGTAAAAACAGGAAAAGAGACGCTGATGATGACTGATAACATCATGCAACCAACGCCTGCTGTCGAGCTAACGTTGGCCACACACACACACACACACACACACACACACACAGAGAGAGCTGATGCTGCAAAGTTTCTCTGATGATGAGATAAAGAAGTCGGAAAAAGTGACAGAGGTGTCAGTGGGGGGGGGGGGGTGTAGAGTGTATATGAGCTACGTGACTGACAGCGGTGTCAGTGGTTGTGGACCTCGGAGCAGAATGGCTGCAGTCTCAGAGCTCTCCTTCCTGCTGGTCGCTCTCATCAGCAGCATCCATGCAGGAGAACACTTCATCATCAGAGAGGAATGGTCCTCTTACACCTTCACCCCCCCCAAGAACACCTCCTGTCTGATCTCCAGGTCTGTTGGTGGGGAGAACCTGGTCCTGTGGAACACCTCTGACCTCTGGTCCAACCAGTCCTCAGTACCTGGACCCCTGAAACAGCGACTGGTCAGCAATGTGAAGACTTCTTCTTACAGGATCCGCCACCTGACCCGGTCCGACTCCGGCCCGTACCGAGAGGAGTGCTGGACCGAGGACACCGTAACCCATGACAACAACATCACTATTATGGTTTGTTCTTCAATAGATCAGAGAGAGATCAGAGCGAGACTCGGAGACACAGTGGACCTGCCATGTGGGGGACCAGCTGGTCATCAGGACGTCCAGTGGCTCAAACTGGACTCTGGATATGAGCAGGAGACATGGAGCAGAGTTTTTGGGGACAAGACGACATCAGAGATGGACGATGTTAGAGGAAGATACCAAGTGGTGACTAACTCATCAGATCTTCGGGTTTCCAACGTCATAGCAACAGACTTTAGACGGTTCAGATGTCTGGTGATGGACCAGCAGCGGTGTGTCAGGGGTCGGGTTGTAGAGTTGAGCCCACCGTATGAGGTGATCTACGGCTCAGTGGGGGAGAGCGCCGTGTTGCCGTGCACCGTCGCTGACTCCACCGATGAACAGCCCCCCCGCTGGTCTACTCTGAGCCACCCTGACCTAGGACTACTGAACCAGACTGATCCTTCAGTAGACCAGAACTACTCGCTGGTGTTTTCATCTCTAATGTTAAATCACTCAGGTGTGTACTCCTGTAAAGTCTCTATGAGACAGCAACTGTATTATCTGGTGGTGTGTCCCACATTTGGCCCCCCCGCTGTAGAGCTCTTCTCAGAGGGAGATGATGTCACTCTCAGGTGCCCAGGTAGGGGGGTGGGTGGGTGGCATCTTTGGTTCATCAAGTCAGACCGAACAGAGGGACGAGTCATTAGTGTTAGGTATGATCGGAGCATGAGCAGAGTGAGGGAGGACCATGCTAATGGGACCCTGGTTGTCTCTAATGTCTCAGTGGGGGACGCGGGGGAGTACTGGTGTGCAGTTTATAATGATGATGGTAACCAGTGCGTGTCCACAGAAAGGACGGTGCTGGTCTACATGGAGCCCTTGGGATCTACTCCACCTTCTTCAAAGTGAGATGATCAGTGCTCAGCGTCCTGCTGCTGATGCTCTGTGCTGCTGTAGTCGCTGTGAGGAGATACACACACACACACACACACACACACACACACACATACACACACACACACACTTAATATGATCACACACACACACACACACACACAAACACACACACACTTAATATGCACATGGTCATTTCATCATTGGCTTTAATACAGCCTGCTACACACTGGCTACACAAACAAGGGACGAGAGAGAGAGAGAGAGAGAGAGAGAGAGAGAGAGAAGGGACGGGAGAGAGAGAGAGAGGGAAGGAGGGAGAGAGAGAGAAGGAGGGAGAGAGAGAGGGAGAGAGGGGGAGAGAGAGAGAGAGAGAGAGAGAGAGAGAACAGAAAGACATAAATATTATAAGAATATTATAATAATGATATATAATTTATAAAAAAAAGTTGAGAGAGAGTTGTGGTAGAAGGTAATAATGATTATTATGATGATGATGATTATTATTTTATAAAAATATTAAATATGTTTTAATTATGTTAGAAGGTAACCTTATAATGATTATTATTATTATGATCTTGATGATGTTGTGGATGTGTGTGATTATAGTGTGGGGGGGGTCCCAGGAGGGGGGTGACCCAGGAAGTGTGTGTGTGTGTGTGTGTGTGTGGGGGGGGGGGGTTGTTATATATTATCTATGAAGGAATATGAATTGTCTTCAATGCATTCATTATAGTTGTATCTTGCAGCTTTGTCAGTGTTATTAACGTGTTAATAACGTGTTATTAACGTGTTATTATATTTTGCTCTATATCTTTAATCTATCGTCTGGATAGTAAAGATCATTAATAAACAATAAAACAAAAGCTTTTGTTGTCATTATACACCTGTGCAGTACCTGTGCATCGAGACTGAAGCAACACCTGTACAGTGTCAACATGAAATATAAAAATATAAAATATAACATAAGAATATGAAATATAAAGTGTAGGGAGGTAGTGCAGAAAAAATATATAAATATTAAAATATTAAATATAAGAATATAAAATATTAAAATATAAAATATAAGAATATTAAATAATAAAATATAAGGATAAAAATTATAAAATATAAAATAATATATAAGAATATTAAATATAAGAGTAATAAAATATAAAATATAAGAATATAAGAATATAAAATATAAGAATATTAAATAATAAAATATAAGAATAATAAATTATAAAATATTAAATAATATATAAGAATATTAAATATTAAAATATAAAATATAAGAATATAAAATATAAAGTGTAGGGAGGTAGTGCAGAGAGTAGAGAGTGGAGTCCTGAGAGCAACTATATAAAAAACTTTGTGTAATTTCTGATTATTCAGAATAAACCTCAAGCAATTATTCCTAAAATAACCAGAAACAGACCATAATAAGTTCATTGTCATGTGCATTTAAAAGTACAAAGTATAGAAAGAATGTAATGAAATGTGCTTTACCCTGGTCCCCTCTTCTCATAATCACTATCACTATAATCTGAATAAAATATAATAAAAGGTAAGCAGTGAAGGATAATATATTCTGCTGTTGATATTGTACTGTATGCAGCTGCAGCATGTTGATTGACATGTTTTAGTCACAGTATCTTTATTAGTCTCCCTAAGGACAAAGTAGTTTTGGACATTGAGTAACTTACTTTGCTGCAAGAGTTCCAGACGCAACGACAAGCACGGGGTTAAAAACAACTAGACAATTCAGCAGACATTTTAACAGTGGGCCTACTTCTTGGTGCACATCCTAATAACAATAAAACCAAAACAGATGTTATGTTAACCCTTCAGATAGAGACCTTCTTCAAATCTCAAATCAGCCAATTCAGCCCAAAGTCTTGTCTTGGGTTTAACCCTTTAATCATGTTTCTGTGTTAAAGTAAAGAGTAAAGAGGGGGCGTTTGGAGCCATGCTGGCCCACTTCCCCAACATTTACCATTCAAATCTAAGAGACATTTTTTGCAGTTTTTTGCCAATTTCCTGAAAACCATGCAGCAAATTTTGTTGACAAGTCATAGCCCACCATTCCCGATCATTACACACGTTTTGATGTATTGTGTGTGGGCGTGTTGGCAACGCTCCGGGACTAGTAGCGGGACAAAAACAGGAGGAGTAATAATAATAAGCACTGAATTAAAAGACAAATGTACAGGCAGCATACTGTATGGGGTACTCTGAAAATGGCACATTTCCCATTTTGTAGACTGAAATAAGATAAAAGCCATCCTTCAGAAAACTAAAAACTATTAAAAACTATTTCATTCATCCTGTTCATCCATCAGAGTCAGATCTACATGAAAGAACTCATAGTTGTACGTTCATCGCTGCTCATTAATGAGCTTAACGAGAGGAACCAATGAGTGTCTTTAATTATGTAAATGTTAATGTGCTGTATTTATATTGTGCTTTCTAGTCTTAGCTACTACTCAAAGAGCTTTTACATCATACAGGAACCATTCACACACACAAACACATCTACACACCTGCTCATCAGATACACACTCACTCACACACACACACACACACACACACACATCTACACACCTGCTCATCCGATACACACATCTACACACCTGCTCATCAGATACACACTCACACACATTCTAGCGTACATAAATGGCCAGTATGAACTTTATTTTCTTCTCTTCATTGAAGCCTCTACGTTGAGATCCAATTTATTTAGTAAGATAAAGTGTTATGAACCTGACAGAGACAGATAGATGTCGACAGACAGACATACAGAGTATGGTTGCCTGGTTACTAAGGACCATTAGGAAGCCTTTCATCTCTGTGATGTCATCTCTTTGATCTGTAATCAGTTAACGACTGCACCTGGCACCTGCTGTCACCAGCTATTCAGATACTGAACAAGCTCTCAAACAAATGATCATATCATCAAAGGGATACTAGCTATCAATAAAATAAGGTTCTCGTGGGCACCAGAAGGCCTTTGTGAACGTATGGATATAAGATTTATGTGAATAAACTTAGAAATGTGGGCGTATCAGCGATGTAAAAAAGTGCTTCGCTCTGCGTTCTGCTCAGAAATGTGGACGATGTTTAACATGGCAGTGAATGGAGGAAGATTGGGAACTCTTGTCATTTGAAAGGACGCTGAGCAAAAAATATAATTCATATCGCACACATGAGCACATTGGCTGAAACTAGACAAGAATACCTACGTTTTGATGTATAAATTGTCCATGACAAGTTAGAATTGTTGGTGTGGGAGCAAGTTATAGAGAGAGAACCAAGATGATTTTTAAATCTCCCCACTCTGTCCTCCACTCTAGCTCTGAACATTCCCCACATACACACACATTGGAAAATCTGAGACGGTCTGAAAACGGGACGATATATAAACTGGGATTTGGGAGAAACCGTGCTTGATATCTGAACGCCCATTCAGCCCAATAAACGCCAAAGTCTTGTCTTCGGTATAAACTTTTAATCATGTTTCTATGTTAAAGTATGGCGATACAGCACGGTCCCAAAGAGGGGGGGTTGGAGCGATGTTGAGCGATTTCCCGAACATTTCCCATTCAAGTCTATGAGAGATTTTTCGCCGTTTTTTGCCAATTTCGTGAAAACCGCGTGGCAAATCTCTTAGAAAAGTCATAGCCCACCATTCCCGATCATTACACACATTTCAATGTATTTTGTGTGCGCGTGTTGGCAACGCTCCAGGACTAGTAGCGGGACAAAAATCTGGCGG
Source organism: Etheostoma nigrum (assembly GCA_029931835.1). Lineage (NCBI taxonomy): Eukaryota > Metazoa > Chordata > Actinopteri > Perciformes > Percidae > Etheostoma > Etheostoma nigrum. The sequence continues at coordinate 33,012,412 of CM057240.1, read as the reverse complement.
AAGAATAATAACTACAAAATGCATTTCCCGCAGAAAATGCGTGGGAATGCTGAATAGCTGAATTGCTAAAGCTAACCTGGTTGAATAGCTTAAATCAGTAAAAGTTGTAAGAATAGTCGAAAATGTAGAAGTGGTTTTAATTAAGTTGAAAAAAAAGACGTGTATTACTGCTTGTATTCACACAGGACTCTTGTCACTCTGTAACAATCTGTATATTTATTCAGTACATATCCTGCACTTACTGCACTTCTGGTTAGACCCAAAACATAGACGGAGTCTCACTTCCAATAAATTCCTCTCTTGCTGTACAAGAAACACGACAGGTTGTTAGCAGCAGATAACCGCTGCTACTGAGTTAACCCTTGTGTTGTCCTCCCGGGTTAAAAAACGGACACAAATTTGACATTTTTCGTCGCTTTTTCAGACTTTTTATTAGTTTTCACTACCACCAACTTACTAGTTTTACTACTTTTTGGAATTCATGGTCAATAACCCTCATTTATATAGAATTATACCTAATATTAGAGTTAAAAAAGCAGAAACTATGAATTATTTTGACTAATAGTTAAGATCAGAGGAATGAAAGTTGTATTTATAAAGAGCGTTGGAAGGAATCCAATCCATTTTTTATGGTAATTTGGTTAAAAAGAAACTCATATCTCAGATATAGACACTTTTGAAAGGGTCCGATTTGACCCGAGGTCTGTGTGTGAGTCTTACGTTGACAGGCTGTCCAAAGGGAAGGGTGACGTCTACGACACAAACCCCGGAGCGAGCTGCGTCGGCCTTGGTGTCTCCGATCTGCAGGTAGACCGGAGGTTTGACGGTGCAGCTCACGGGCTCGATGCCGCCGACGCTCCCGCTCATCTTCTGGAAAACAAACCAGTTACACACTGGATCTTCCTGCCGTTATAAGTCTAAGGTGCAGAACCCAGACCAGTCTTTCATTATAGATACAGGGTCTTGATGTTGATTAAAAAACATCTTTTGGAAATTGATCTTAATTCAAAAATATTAGAAAATTCTGGGGCATGTAAATAATCACTACTTTTAGCATGTATAGAGCAGCATATCTCCACCAGACTCCATGTAAATAATCACTACTTTTAGCGTGTATAGAGCAGCATATCTCCACCAGACTCCATGTAAATAATCACTACTTTTAGCATGTATAGAGCAGCATATCTCCACCAGACTCCATGTAAATAATCACTACTTTTAGCGTGTATAGAGCAGTATATCTCCACCAGACTCCATGTAAATAATCACTACTTTTAACGTGTATAGAGCAGCATATCTCCACCAGACTCCATGTAAATAATCACTACTTTTAGCGTGTATAGAGCAGTATATCTCCACCAGACTCCATGTAAATAATCACTACTTTTAACGTGTATAGAGCAGCATATCTCCACCAGACTCCATGTAAATAATCACTACTTTTAGCGTGTATAGAGCAGCATATCTCCACCAGACTCCATGTAAATAATCACTACTTTTAGCGTGTATAGAGCAGCATATCTCCACCAGACTCCATGTAAATAATCACTACTTTTAGCATGTATAGAGCAGCATATCTCCACCAGACTCCATGTAAATAATCACTACTTTTAGCGTGTATAGATCAGCATATCTCCACCAGACTCCATGTAAATAATCACTACTTTTAGCGTGTATAGAGCAGCATATCTCCACCAGACTCCATGTAAATAATCACTACTTTTAGCATGTATAGAGCAGCATATCTCCACCAGACTCCATGTAAATAATCACTACTTTTAGCGTGTATAGATCAGCATATCTCCACCAGACTCCATGTAAATAATCACTACTTTTAGCGTGTATAGAGCAGTATATCTCCACCAGACTCCATGTAAATAATCACTACTTTTAACGTGTATAGAGCAGCATATCTCCACCAGACTCCATGTAAATAATCACTACTTTTAGCGTGTATAGAGCAGCATATCTCCACCAGACTCCATGTAAATAATCACTACTTTTAGCGTGTATAGAGCAGCATATCTCCACCAGACTCCATGTAAATAATCACTACTTTTAGCATGTATAGAGCAGCATATCTCCACCAGACTCCATGTAAATAATCACTACTTTTAGCGTGTATAGAGCAGCATATCTCCACCAGACTCCATGTAAATAATCACTACTTTTAGCGTGTATAGAGCAGCATATCTCCACCAGACTCCATGTAAATAATCACTACTTTTAGCATGTATAGAGCAGCATATCTCCACCAGACTCCATGTAAATAATCACTACTTTTAGCGTGTATAGAGCAGCATATCTCCACCAGACTCCATGTAAATAATCACTACTTTTAGCGTGTATAGATCAGCATATCTCCACCAGACTCCATGTAAATAATCACTACTTTTAGCGTGTATAGAGCAGCATATCTCCACATGTAAATGGGTGAATTGAGGGTTTATTTTAACCAGACCAGAGTGGTGATTGTTGAAACAGTGGAAAGATGAACCAAGACGGCTTTTAAAGGTTTGTTTTAGTTTCTGTCCACGTTGAAGGAAGTGTGTTAAACGATGATAACATTACAGTTTATTTACATGGAGTCTGGTGGGTTTCTAACACGATACTATCTGTTAGCACCATGGACAGCGACATGCTCCCCAGGGTTGAACAGACAGCAGGACAAACGTAGATGATCTGAAAAGCAACACGAAGAGTTTATAATATGACATATTCACGTTACGATGCAAATCAACTGTGCAAGACAAACGAACGCACTCGAAGTTAGCTAGCTGCGACGTTAGCACGGAAGCTAGCGGTGAGGGAACTGGCGATAGCACAACAGCTAACGGATGAGTCGGCATTAATGTTAAAAAATGGTTCAAATAAATCCATGAAGTAACGCGATGTTGGTTCAGAACTTACCTCGCTTTGTCAGAGAGGATTTATAGTTTGTAAAAGTCGACGAAAGAAAGAATAGGAAGACTGAAACGCTTCAAGTCGCAGATGTTGACACGCTAAGACCCTGTTACGTCCTGACTGTAACCAAGGCGACAGTGAGAGTCTTAAAGGGCCAGCAGCACTCTCGGCTACCTGTATACAAGGCGACAGTGAGAGTCTTAAAGATGAACTGAACTGGAATTTGAATAATGGTGATATAACAGATGTATTTTATTTCTTCTCACTGGTACAATTATTAAAATGGGTGAATTTGTTAAAAGGGACAAAATGGCAAGTTGAAAGTGTTGTTTTCGTTACATGGGCGCCGCCATGTTGGAATTCCACAATCTACTACGTCACTGGCATGGTAAGCTACTCCGTGGCTAACTAGCACTAGCAGCGCAGCCATAGGAACAACATACAAAGAGTCGGAGGCTAGCAGACATATGGCTGGGGAAACGGAAAGAAAGAAGTCTGGGGGGGCATACTGTATTGCCCCTAGCTGCAGTAAGGAAATATATAGGGCTTAGGCAGCTGGGGTTACGACACATTTCCACAGGCTACCTTTGACAAGGAAAACAGTCCTTAACTCATGGCTAGCAGCTAGCTGCCTTAAAACGGGCTAGCCCTCCGACAGCCCCTGGATTTTGAGTCTGTAGCATTTTTTTAGTGACAGACTATTTGGAGAGCTGTGCTTCTGATACAACAGCGTCACTGGTGAAGTTAAATCCAACAGACTGAAACCTGAGGCCTGCAGGCTGTAGTGCAGGGCAGACCGATAACCACCGGCAAGGAATACCACCGATGCCACCTGCCGCAGACAGGGCGCTGAAACGCTCACGGTAGGCAGAGCACAGAGAGGTAGCGGTATGTTTACCTGTTGTCAGCATGCTATCAAGTCTACTAGGCAAAGGGCTGGATGTAACGTTGTTGTCACATACACAAAACACGAACATGTTCACTTACAAAAATAAAGCCCAACGTATAGGCTTTATAGCGTTCAACAAAACGGAGACTGACACACTGGGCAGTACTTGAAATTGAGACACAACACCAAGCTAGATACCAAACGATCCAACCGAGGGAAAGGGCTAGCAACTAAATACGTTGGAAGCACTCTTATGACAAACTCCCCAAGCTAGCACTCCGACCATAGACTTTATAAATAAACCACGACTCCGACGATATCACAGATCGATAATAATACGTTTACTAGCCGCTAACTGAACCACAGAATCCAACGTCCCTCTACTCACCCTGAAGCTAGCTGATGTTCGCCGTCTCAGAGCAGATTGTTGATGCAGAAACAGCTGCTAGTTCCATAGTAAAAATCCGCCAACTCTGCACCTGCCTAAAGTAAAGTAAACGGCAAAACTCGTGAATCCTCCGTGCATCTATGGTCAAACTGGGGTAACTCTCCTACGTGCAGCTAACAAGCGATCCCACTGGATTGAATTGTCCAATTACATTTTCCATTTATCTGCCTCTATTTTCTTAAACGAACAGGACCTTAACCCTGTTTTTTATGTTTTCTCTAAATGCAAACGCTATATAAGCAGTCTATTTCCTAAAATGCATAATGTGCTTGGATACAATAAATGAGAGTGCATGACAGTAAGCTGCGCCCACACACACACACCGATCCCTGTCGGTCCCCCCCCCCTAACGGTCCTGTACTGAAGGTGGAGCCTGAAACTGATCGTCCTCCATGTGGTGGTAGTCAGACACTACAGGCATGTCCCTCACAGGCTCAAATGCGTAACCCGTGCCATTAAAATTACTCATTTTCGTGTGTATATAATATGCTGCAGCCGTTGCCTATAAGCCTTCGCAGGTCCTACCATGCCAGTGACGTCATCGATATTGTCAACGTTCTAACACTAACAAACGCAATTTTTGTGTTGCCTAAAAAACAGCTATATTAATTTTTTTAATTAAAATTTTTAGTGTAATTTATTTGTAATTATCATAACCAACAAGTTATCAAGTTTTATTTTTTCAGTTCAGTTCATCTTTAAAGGGCCAGCAGCACTCTCAGCTGCCTGTATACAAGGCGACAGTGAGAGTCTTAAAGGGCCAGCAGCACTCTCAGCTGCCTGTATACAAGTGCAATAACTGTATTTTGCAGAACTACAGAGGCAAATCATGTGTGTGTGTGTCTGTATGTGTGTGTATGCAGAAAAAAAAATGTACAGTGAGTATAATAAGTATTTGAGCACGCTGCTATTTTGCAAGTTCTCCCACTTAGAAATCATGGAGGGGTCTGAAATTGTCCTCGTAGGTGCATGTCCACTGTGAGAGACATAATCTAAAAAAAGCATCCAGAAATCACAATGTATGATTTTTTAACTATTTATTTGTATGATACAGCTGCAAATAAGTATTTGAACACCTGAGAAAATCAATGTTAATATTTGGTCCAGTAGCCTTTGTCTGCAGTTCCAGAGGTCAAACGTTTCCTGTAGTTCTTCACCAGGTTTGACACACTGCAGAAGGGATTTTGGCCCACTCCTCCACACAGATCTTCTCTAGATCAGTCAGGTTTCTGGGCTGTCGCTGAGAAACACGGAGTTTGAGCTCCCTCCAAAGATTCTCTATTGGGTTTAGGTCTGGAGACTGGCTAGCCCCCCCAGAACCTTGATCTGCTTCTTCCAGAGCCACTCCTTGCCATACTTATTTCCCTCACTGCATGTGTATGCGTATGTACTGTATATATATATATATATATATATATATATATATATATACACTGTATATGGTATATACAATATAGTATATACAGTATGTGTTCTGGTCTTCACTATCAGGAAGTTAAGACCCAGAACGCCAGCAGAGGGAAGGGAGAGCCACTAACGTCATGTCAGACGTGGTCTACATCCACGCCGGTCCACTTCTGGGACACCCCGGTGCCGCCGGATGTCCTCCAGAGTAGCTCGTAACCAAGGAGGACACAGACCATTACAAGATATATCTTTTCTGGAGTTTCTGAACGGTGTCCCCGGACTCTTGTGAACATACTGAGAGATCCAGTGGTTGTTGATTTAAATCAGCTGTTGATGCAGAGATGCTCTAACACATGCAGAGTCTGCAGCACCGTGCCTGATCAGAAACACAGCGGGTGTGTGGCCGGGTTGGTTCACGTGGGTAGAGCAGGCGCACATGTACATTCAGGTTTATGCCTAACTGTCCTGTTAAAAACTAAAGGTGGAAAAGCCCAAAAATGTATCTTAAAAAGAAGTACCGCAGGGAGGAGACTACCTTCAGTTCAGCAGACGTTTCCTAAAAAGAAGGATTCTTCACAAGTCCCGCCCCTCGAGTCCAGTCTGAACCCGTGAGTTGTCTTCCCGTCAACCATGAACCACATCGACATTATTATCACTTTTTCCGACATTGTTGTCACTTTTTCAATGTTGTGGGTGCTTTTTTCATGTTTTGGGATATTTTTAATGTTGATATTTTCTTATTTCAACGGCCCATTTTTTGTGCAACTGAAAACGGGTCAACTTTGACCCAAGGACAGCACGAGGGGTAAGGCAACCCCCTAACAAGGATTCACAAGGGGGACTGGTGCCTCTCTGTGCTTAGACCATGGGGCGTCCCCTGGGTCGCGAAGGCATTCAGGTCTCTGTTGATCCTTGGTAAATATACAGAGTGCAGGGCCCAAAATGTCAT
>CM057240.1:33002815-33005315 GCA_029931835.1 Etheostoma nigrum | reverse complement strand
ACACACACACACACACACACACACACACACACACACACACACACACACACACACACACACACACACACACACACACACACACACACACACACACACACACACACACACACACAGACACACACACACACACACACACACACACACACACACACACACACACACACACACACACACACACACACACACACACACACACACACACACACACACACACACACACACACACACACACACACACACACACACACACACACACACACACACACACAGACACACACACACACACACACACACACACACACACACACACACACACACACACACACACACACACACACACACAGACACACACACACACACACACACACACACACACACACACACACACACACAGACACACACACACACACACACACACACACACACAGACACACACACACACACACACACACACACACACACACACACACACACACACACACACACACACACACACACACACACACACACACACACACACACACACAGACACACACACACAGCACACACACACACACACACACACACACACACACACACACACACACACACACACACACACACACAGACACACACACACAGACACACACACACACACACACACACACACACACACACACACACACACACACACACACACACAGCACACACACACACACACACACACACACACACACACACAGACACAGCACACACACACACACACACACACACACACACACACACACACACACACACACACACACACACAGCACACACACACACACACACACACACACACACACACACACACACACACACACACACACACAGCACACACACACACACACACACACACACACACACACACACACACACACACACACACACACACACACACACACACACACACACACACACACACACAGCACACACACACACACACACACACACACACACACACACACAGACACACACACACACACACACACACACACACACACACACACACACACACACACACACACACACACACACACACACACACACACACACACACACACACACACAGACACACACACACACACACACACACACACACACACACACACACACACACACACACACACACACACACACACACACACACACACACACACACACACACACACACACACACACACACACACACACACACACACAGACACACACACACACATACACACACACACACACAGACACACAGACACACACACACACATACACACACACACACACACACACACACACACACACACACACACACACACACACACACACACACACACACACACACACACACACACACACACACACACACACACACACACACACACACACACACACAGACACACACACACACAGACACACACACACACACACACACACAGACACACACAGACACACACTTATATTATCAGAGCTCTTTCCAGGAATAGCTCGCTATAGCACACAGAGCTGATCTACATCAGTCGGCTGGATGACTTTCAGGGAAAGGAACGTCTGAGAGAGAGAGGGGGAGAGAGACAGAGAGGGAAGGAGGGAGAGAGGGAGAGAGAGAGAGAGGGAAGGAGGGAGAGAGGGAGAGAGAGAGAGGGAGAGAGAGGGATAGAAACTGCAGTAAAGCTTATAGAGATGAAATGAAGGAATGAAAGATACTGACTGAAGGAATCAGACAAACTGGGTCAGGAGGGGATGAAAGAACAGGTAGAGGAGTGGATGGATGGATGGATGGATGGGTGGAGGAGTGGATGACCACTCTATAATTTACAGATAGAGCAGGTCTAGACCACTCTATAATTTACAGATAGAGCAGGTCTAGACCACTCTATAATTTACAGATAGAGCAGGTCTAGACCACTCTATAATGTACAGATAGAGCAGGTCTAGACCGCTCTATAATGTACAGATAGAGCAGGTCTAGACCGCTCTATGATTTACAGATAGAGCAGGTCTAGACCACTCTATAATTTACAGATAGAGCAGGTCTAGACCACTCTATAATTTACAGATAGAGCAGGTCTAGACCGCTCTATGATTTACAGATAGAGCAGGTCTAGACCACTCTATAATTTACAGGTAGAGCAGGTCTAGACCGCTCTATAATTTACAGGTAGAGCAGGTCTAGACCACTCTATAATTTACAGATAGAGCAGGTCTAGACCTCTCTATAATTTACAGGTAGAGCAGGTCTAGACCGCTCTATAATGTACAGATAGAGCAGGTCTAGACCACTCTATAATTTACAGATAGAGCAGGTCTAGACCACTCTATAATTTACAGATAGAGCAGGTCTAGACCACTCTATAATTTACAGATAGAGCAGGTCTAGACCACTCTATAATCTACAGGTAGAGCAAGTCTAGACCACTCTATAATGTACAGATAGAGCAGGTCTAGACCACTCTATAATTTACAGATAGAGCAGGTCTAGACCACTCTA
>CM057240.1:32977815-32997815 GCA_029931835.1 Etheostoma nigrum | reverse complement strand
CACAGGTACGCACGCACATACACACACACACACACATACAGACACACGCAGATACACACACACATGTACGCACGCACATACACACACGCAGGTACACACACACACACACACACAGGTATGCATGCATATGCACACACACACACATACACATGCAAATACACACAGAAAGACAGACACACACACACACGCATACACAGACACAAACACACACTCACATACAGACACACGCAGATACACACACACATGTTTAGATTAGATTCAACTTTATTGTCATTACACATACACAAGTACAATGTCCCGGACGTGGGACACGACCCCCGGTCTGCGGGGGTCGTGTCCCGCCGAGCCACAGATCGGATTCAAACCCACTTACTGGGAGGGGGGGCGCCCCGAGACCACACTGCTCTGGTTTAAATGATGATGTTAATGTTCCTTGATTTCTATTTTGCTCATAATGTGAGTTTAGTTAATCTAGTTAATCCAGTTTAGAATGACAGAGCAGACCTGTGGGGCTCTCTTTCTGTGTTTCCTGCTGTTGAATCCTTCCATCCTAATGTATATCTACGCTGGTTGTGTTCCCTCCTCCCTAAGCCCCCCTCCCAAGCCATCACCCCAACTTATACAGCACCCCCCAATCCTCCCCCATCCGTACAGCAGACTCCTCTACAGTAATCTGTTGCAACCTCCAGCAAAACACACCTGTCTTCTTATGATTTTAGTCAAACTTCCTTTCTTCCTCTCATTTGTTTTACTCTCCAAAATATCCTGTTTGGTTTGGTTTAGGTTCAACATGGTTTTAATTTAACCCTCTAACCCTTCTCCATCCAAAACTCCCTCTCCGTTACCCCTCTCCTCCCTCCTCCCTCCACCCTCCCTCTCCTCCCTCCACCCTCCACCCTCCCTCTCCTCCCTCCACCTCCACCTCCCTCTCCTCCCTCCACCCTCCACCCTCCCTCTCCTCCCTCCACCTCCCTCCTCCCTCTCCTCCCTCCACCCTCCACCCTCCCTCTCCTCCCTCCACCTCCACCTCCCTCTCCTCCCTCCACCCTCCACCCTCCCTCTCCTCCCTCCACCTCCCTCCTCCCTCTCCTCCCTCCACCCTCCACCCTCCCTCTCCTCCCTCCACCCTCCCTCTCCACCCTCCACCCTCCCTCTCCTCCCTCCACCCTCCACCCTCCCTCTCCTCCCTCCACCTCCACCTCCCTCTCCACCCTCCACCCTCCCTCTCCTCCCTCCACCTCCCTCCTCCCTCTCCTCCCTCCACCCTCCACCCTCCCTCTCCTCCCTCCACCCTCCCTCTCCACCCTCCACCCTCCCTCTCCTCCCTCCACCCTCCACCCTCCCTCTCCTCCCTCCACCCTCCACCCTCCCTCTCCTCCCTCCACCCTCCCTCTCCTCCCTCCGTCTCCTCCTCCCTCTCCTCCCTCCGTCTCCTCCTCCCTCCACCCTCCACCCTCCACCCTCCCTCCACCCTCCGTCTCCTCCTCCCTCCACCCTCCCTCTCCTCCCTCCACCCTCCACCCTCCCTCTCCTCCCTCCGTCTCCTCCTCCCTCCTCCCTCCACCCTCCCTCTCCTCCCTCCACCCTCCGTCTCCTCCTCCCTCCACCTTCCACCCTCCCTCTCCTCCCTCCACCTCCCTCCACCCTCCCTCTCCTCCCTCCACCCTCCCTCTCCTCCCTCCTCCCTCCACCCTCCCTCTCCTCCCTCTCCTCCCTCTCCTCCCTCCACCCTCCCTCTCCTCCCTCCACCTCCCTCCTCCCTCTCCTCCCTCCACCCTCCACCCTCCCTCCCACCCTCCCTCCACCCTCCCTCTCCTCCCTTCTCCCTCTCCTCCCTCTCCTCCCTCCACCCTCCACCCTCCCTCTCCTCCCTCCACCCTCCCTCTCCTCCCTCCACCTCCCTCCACCCTCCCTCTCCTCCCTCCACCCTCCCTCTCCTCCCTCCTCCCTCCACCCTCCCTCTCCTCCCTCTCCTCCCTCTCCTCCCTCCACCCTCCCTCTCCTCCCTCCACCTCCCTCCTCCCTCTCCTCCCTCCACCCTCCACCCTCCCTCCACCCTCCCTCCACCCTCCCTCTCCTCCCTTCTCCCTCTCCTCCCTCTCCTCCCTCCACCCTCCACCCTCCCTCTCCTCCACCCTCCCTCTCCTCCCTCCACCCTCCACCCTCCCTCTCCTCTCTCTCTTCCCACCCTCCCTCCACCCTCCCTCTCCTCCCTCTCCTCCCTCTCTTCCCACCCTCCCTCCACCTCCCTCCCTCCCTCCAGTTTAGAGACCGCCAAATCCACTGCCCAGTCCTCCTCCATGCCGTCTCCCGTTGACCTGACCATGAGCTTCACCCAGCCCGCCCCCCCCGCCTCCTCCTCTTCCTCCCCCCTGGCAGCGATGGGCGCCACCCTGCCCCACGCTCAGATGCTGGGGGCCCCCTACGCCCTCCCCCTCTCCAGCCTCCTGGGGATGAAGTCCTTCCCTTACCTGGCTCTCTCCACCGGTCCTGGCTCGGCGGCGCCCATGTTGCCCGGATCGATGCAGACGGGGGCGGGCGTCCCCGTCCAGGCCCACGCGGCGGCGGCGGCGGCCCTGGCGTCCTACACGGCCAAGATCTCCTCCTCGGCCAACGGGATGAAGAAGCCGGAGAGACAGAAGTTTGCGCCGTACTAGGGGAGGAGTCTGCATCGCTGAGGTAGCCTCTGGAAACCAGGCTGGATTTTGTTTTTATCACATGGAAAGGCACTTCTTATTTTCATTCTTTTACACTCACTGTCAAAGAAAAAGTACAAACCAGGACCTTTAAGGAACAAGACCTTGTCCCTGGGGGGGTACCCTCAAAGGGACGTTGTTGTACCTTGAATAAGAGGATCACATTTGGACCTTAGCTGTTTGCAGGGCTGTAGGACTGGAGTCCGGTCTTGGACTTGAGTCCGGACTCAAGACCATTTTTCTATAGTCTCGGACTTGTCTCGGACTCGCTAGTATTTGGACTTGGACTTGTCTCGGTCTCGCTAGTATTTGGACTTGGACTTGTCTCGGTCTCGCTAGTATTTGGACTCGGACTTGTCTCGGTCTCGCTAGTATTTGGACTCGGACTTGTCTCGGTCTCACTAGTATTTGGACTCGGACTTGTCTCGGTCTCGCTAGTATTTGGACTCGGACTTGTCTCGGTCTCGGCCGCTGGTCTTGCCCAATATGGCTTCTGGTCTGGACCGAGTCCAGGTGTCTTTATTATGTTGATAATAATAATATTGGAGGGAAAGGGAAACCCAAAATGATTGTCTTGATACTGTCATGCATAAGACCTTTATTCTGTCCTGGACTCGGTCTTGACTCGGACTCGAACCTCTTTGGACTCTGTCTTGACTTGGACTCGACTAGTCCTGGTCTTGGACTTGTCTTGGACTCGACTAAGGTGGTCTTGACTACAGCCCTGCCTGTTAGTACCTTCCAAGGGACAATATTAAACCTTTGAGGATCAATAATGTACCTTAAAGGTACAAATATGTACCTTACACCTCAGAAAGTACACACTGTACAACGGAAGGTGCATAAATGTACCTTCAAGATACATTTTTGTACTTTTAAGGGAACATTTGCTAAGTTTGTACCTTAGGGAACAAAACGGGACCTGTATTGTACCTCTTTTGTTGACAGTGCTCTCTCACTTCTCTTTCTTCTTCTTCTTCTTTTCTTCTTGCTCAAAAACGTCAAAGGGGATCATTGGAGTGGGGTTTCCATGGTTACGTCGCACTGAATTTGCATACAATAATATCGTATCGTTGTATAAGTATCGTAATACATACATATACTGCAGACATCATAAATACTACAATACATACATATACAGCAGACATCATAAATACTACAATACATACATATACAGCAGACATCATAAATACTACAATACAGCAGACATCATAAATACTACAATACATACATATACTGCAGACATCATAAATACTACAATACATACATATACTGCAGACATCATAAATACTACAATACATACATATACTGCAGACATCATAAATACTACAATACATACATATACTGCAGACATCATAAATACTACAATACATACATATACAGCAGACATCATAAATACTACAATACATACATATACAGCAGACATCATAAATACTACAATACAGCAGACATCATAAATACTACAATACATACATATACTGCAGACATCATAAATACTACAATACATACATATACTGCAGACATCATAAATACTACAATACATACATATACTGCAGACATCATAAATACTACAATACATACATATACTGCAGACATCATAAATACTACAATACATACATATACAGCAGACATCATAAATACTACAATACATACAGTACATATACTGCAGACATCATAAATACTACAATACATACATATACTGCAGACATCATAAATACTACAATACATACATATACTGCAGACATCATAAATACTACAATACATACATATACTGCAGACATCATAAATACTACAATACATACATATACTGCAAACATCATAAATACTACAATACATACATATACAGACATCATAAATACTACAATACATACATATACTGCAGACATCATAAATACTACAATACATACATATACTGCAGACATCATAAATACTACAATACATACATATACTGCAGACATCATAAATACTACAATACATACATATACTGCAGACATCATGAATACTACAATACATACATATACTGCAGACATCATAAATACTACAATACATACATATACTGCAGACATCATAAATACTACAATACATACAGTACATATACTGCAGACATCATAAATACTACAATACATACATATACTGCAGACATCATAAATACTACAATACATACATATACTGCAGACATCATAAATACTACAATACATACATATACTGCAGACATCATAAATACTACAATACATACATATACTGCAAACATCATAAATACTACAATACATACATATACAGACATCATAAATACTACAATACATACATATACTGCAGACATCATAAATACTACAATACATACATATACTGCAGACATCATAAATACTACAATACATACATATACTGCAGACATCATAAATACTACAATACATACATATACTGCAGACATCATGAATACTACAATACATACATATACTGCAGACATCATAAATACTACAATACATACATATACTGCAGACATCATAAATACTACAATACATACATATACTGCAGACATCATAAATACTACAATACATACATATACAGACATCATAAATACTACAATACATACATATACTGCAGACATCATAAATACTACAATACATACATATACTGCAGACATCATAAATACTACAATACATACATATACTGCAGACATCATAAATACTACAATACATACATATACAGCAGACATCATAAATACTACAATACATACATATACAGACATCATAAATACTACAATACATACATATACTGCAGACATCATAAATACTACAATACATACATATACTGCAGACATCATAAATACTACAATACATACATATACTGCAGACATCATAAATACTACAATACATACATATACAGCAGACATAATAAATACTACAATACAGCAGACATCATAAATACTACTATACATACATATACTGCAGACATCATAAATACTACAATACATACATATACTGCAGACATCATAAATACTACAATACATACATATACTGCAGACATCATAAATACTACAATACATACATATACAGCAGACATCATAAATACTACAATACATACATATACAGCAGACATCATAAATACTACAATACATACATATACTGCAGACATCATAAATACTACAATACATACATATACTGCAGACATCATAAATACTACAATACATACATATACAGCAGACATCATAAATACTACAATACATACATATACTGCAGACATCATAAATACTACAATACATACATATACTGCAGACATCATAAATACTACAATACATACATATACTGCAGACATCATAAATACTAGAATACATACAGCAGACATCACAAATACTACAGTACAAACCTTAGGTAACATCATGTTTTTAAATCAGAAACTACTAAAAAAGAAGCATAATTTTTATGTATTTTTATTTTTTTTGGGTAACACAAACAGCCATAATTAACTTTCTGACTGAACTGTGTGTGACCGCCAGTCACTAGACCGCAAGGGCTCATGGGTAATAATAAATGCAACGAGAGGGGGTGTTGAATCGTCGTGATAGGAAGATGATGATTAATAATACCCGCCGTGTTGTTTTCTTGACCTTTACTGAGGGTCACCAGTCACAAATCAGCTTTTTCTTTTGAGTGGAGATTAAAAAAAATCATTTTTTATGATTGCTTTGAATCCTCAAAGTCAGGTGAGCGCGGATGTTTTGGACGGAAATAGACATAAATACATAAATATCAACGCAGTGTGATCAGACCTCATCCTCCGACAGGGAGCCTTCATTATCAGGCTGCATGGGGGATAGTTCTGACTTCTCACGTCTCAAATAGACAATCTTGTACAGCAGCTGGATCCTACAAACAGATGCTGTGAGCAGGGCTGCAGTCAAGACCACCTTAGTCGAGTCCAAGTCCAGGACTAGTCACGTCCAAGACAGGATTGAGTCCGAAGAGGTTCGAGTCCAAGACAAGGCCGAGTCCAAAGAGGTTTGAGTCCAAGATAAGATTGAGTCCAAGACAAGATCGAGTCCAAAGAAGATCGAGTCCAAGATAAGATCGAGTCCAAGACAAGATCGAGTCCAAAGAGGTTCGAGTCCAAGACAAGATCGAGTCCAAAGAGGTTCGAGTCCAAGACAAGATCGAGTCCAAAGAGGTTCGAGTCCAAGACAAGATCGAGTCCAAAAAGGTTTGAGTCCAAGACAAGATCGAGTCCAAGACAAGATCGAGTCCAAGACAAGATCGAGTCCAAAAAGGTTAGAGTCCGAGTCAAGACCGAGTCCAAAAAGGTTAGAGTCCAAGACAAGGCCGAGTCCAAAAAGGTTAGAGTCCAAAACAAGATAGAGTCCAAGACAAGATCGAGTCCAAAAAGGTTCGAGTCCAAGTCAAGACCGAGTCCAAAAAGGTTTGAGTCCGAGTCAAGACCGAGTCCAGGACAGAATAAAGGTCTTATGCATGACAGTATCAAGACAATCATTTTGGGTTTCACTTCCCCTCCAATATTATTATCATCATAATAAAGACACCTGGACCCTGGAAGACCAGTGGCCGAGACCAAGACAAGCCCGAGTCTAAATACTAACGAGTCCGAGACATGTCCGAGACCAAGACAGAGTGCAAAAAGGTTCGAGTCCAAGACAAGATCGAGTCCAAAAAGGTTTGAGTCCAAGACAAGATCGAGTCCAAAGAGGTTCGAGTCCAAGACAAGATCGAGTCCAAAGAGGTTAGAGTCCAAGACAACATCGAGTCCAAAAAGGTTTGAGTCCAAGACAACATCGAGTCCAAAGAGGTTAGAGTCCAAGACAAGATCAGGTCCAAAAAGGTTCGAGTCCAAGACAAGATTGAGTCCAAAGAGGTTCGAGTCCAGGACAGAATAAAGGTCTTATGCATGACAGTATCAAGACAATCATTTTGGGTTTCACTTTCCCTCCGATATTATTATCAACATAATAAAGACACCTGGACTCGGTCCAGACCAGATGCCATATTGGGCAAGACCAGTGCCCGAGACCGAGACAAGCCCAAGTCCAAATACTAGCAAGTCCGAGACAAGTCCGAGACCATAGAAAAACGGTCTCGAGACCGGACTCCAGTCCTTCATTTTGGCTGTTTGTTAGCTCTGCTTCTGCGTCCACGCTGCATGTTTCCCTGCAGATATTCAGCAGTTTGATAAACCACTCAGGGTCTAATCCCCTCTCTGGGACATCAGTGTCTTCCACACAACCAGAACTCAGAAAGTCGCCAATTTGCATTCGCTTAAGCCTCCTTTGCATTATAGATTATTTTTGGAAAATCTTGGCAAAACTATATTCAACTTCCTAGGAAAACAATCCCATGGGTGCTGTTATGTCTCTGCGTGCAGCTTAACCCTTCTGTCAGTGGTGTAGTCTTATGTAGTGGGTATACTGCACTGTATATAAACATATATATATATATATCTATATATATATATATATATATATATATATATATATATATATATATATATAGGGCCAGAATCTGCCTTTGGGGGAGGGGGGTATCATAGCCATCTGGGTGTCCTCCCCCCAGGATTATTTTGAGCGTCAAAGACTTCATTTCCTGCATTCGGAGAACTTTTAAGCACCAATTTACATTTTGTAAATACTTATTTTGGCCACAAAATAAGTCTAATATGCGCAAAAAATACTATTTTGTGGCCACAAATTAGTATTTTTTTATCATTATAGTTTTATTCTGTCTACTAGGAAATAAGTGTAATGTGCGTACAAAATTTGTATTCTGTGGCCACAAATTAGTATTTCTTGCACACATTATACATATATATTTATATGTATTTATTTATTCCGACATTATTCTCCGTATAGAACGGCGCCGACGTTTCCACCCAGCTCCCCCGCAGCCCTCGAGTGTTTCAGGCGTCGCAGCGAGCGTCTCCGATAATCCCACTTTGACTTATTTTTTAATCCATGACTTGTTTTTGTAGCTCTGCCTGTTGCAGAGCGACTGTTTGGGGGTTCATAGCAACTGTGATGATGATGATGATGATGAAGGTTCATTTTAATCCTTGTTTTTGTAGCTCTGCTTGTTGCAGAGCCACTGTTTGGGGTTTCATAGCGACGGAGTTACGATGATAATGATGATGGTTATTTTTTATCTTGACTTGTTTTTGTAGCTCTGCCTGTTCCAGAGGGACTGTTTGTGGGTTCATAGCGACTGTGATGATGATGATGATGATGATGATGAAGGTTCATTTTAATCCTTGTTTTTGTAGCTCGACCTATTGCAGAGCGACTGTTTGGGGGTTCATAGCGACGGAGTTACGATGATAATGATGATGGTTATTCTTTATCCTGACTTGTTTTTGTAGCTCTGCCTGTTCCAGAGGGACTGTTTGGGGGTTCATAGCGATGATGATGATGATGATGAAGATGATGATGATGAAGATGATGATGATGATGAAGGTCATTTGGGCCACGGAGCCTGTAAAAGCCATAGAGACTATTCCCCTTCCCGCCTGCTCTCTCTTCTCGTCTCCTCCTCTTTATTCTACTGTATAATCTCCAGTATTTATTGACTGATATGAGATATTCCCTCAGAGAGTTTCTATCCCTGGTCGCCGTCAGTGGGCGGAGCGACTGGGATGATGTCGACTTGTATTATATGACCACTTCCTGTCTGCTTCCTGTCTGCTCTTTGCTTTATTTCTAGTATTTGTTGTGTAGACTAACAGTCGCGACCCGATGTGAGGTGCGAATGCGTCACTTTGCGACAATCACAGATGTTTTGCTGTTAGCCAGTCCCTCCAGAAATGAAAAAATGATATTACATCATTAATTATACATATATTTATATATAATTTATAAATAATGATATAATTATCGAAATTCAGTGCGTAAATCAAACCAAAGTAGGCACTTTTGCCGCATGAATTGACTATTTCTGCGCAAAATAATGCAGCGCTTGGATGACTTCATAATCATAATGAATGTCTGAAGTAGCCTCCGAGATGCTAACCAGAGACTTCTGTAGCGTCTGAAGTAGCCTCCGAGATGCTAACGAGATGCTAATGAGATGCTAACGAGAGACTTCTGTAGCGTCTGAAGTAGCCTCCAAGATGCTAACGAGATGCTAACGAGCTGCTAACGAGAGACTTCTGTAACGTCTGAAGTAGCCTCCGAGATGCTAACGAGAGACTTCTGTAACGTCTGAAGTAGCCTCCGAGATGCTAACGAGAGACTTCTGTAACGTCTGAAGTAGCCTCCGAGATGCTAACGAGAGACTTCTGTAACGTCTGAAGTAGCCTCCAAGATGCTAACGAGATGCTAATGAGAGACTTCTGTAGCGTCTGAAGTAGTCTCCGAGATGCTAACGAGATGCTAACGAGATGCTAACGAGAGACTTCTGTAATGTCAACACAGTAAAAATGGACCTACTTAACAAAGTTGGTTCGCTGCTAGCTTAGCTACAAGTTAGCATCAAACACCACAAAGGGTGTCAGTTAAATGGCGTTTTGAGCTAACGTTAGCAACCAAACAACCATAGATAGCAACGTTTTTGAAATGACTGCTAGCTTAGCTACAAGTTAGCATCAAACACCACAAAGGCTGTCATTTGAATGGCGTTTTGAGCTAACGTTAGCAACCAAACAACCATAGATAGCTACGTTTTTGAAATTACTGCTAGCTTAGCTACAAGTTAGCATCAAACACCACAAAGGCTGTCATTTGAATGGCGTTTTGAGCTAACGTTAGCATCCAAACGACAGCATCTCACATCGGGTACGACACACACGTTAAAATGTCTTTGCGGTAAAAGTCTGTAATTTTTCTTTTGTTCACAATTCTCATTAGAAATGTCTTTAAATTATTTTTTAACTTATTAAGAGGAGTATAACATTTCAGAAAAAACTTAAAATATATCCTTCTTTTCCCAAAATGGCTGCAGGTGAAAATGTTTTTTCTTTTTTTAAGTTGTGTGAACTTTATGAATTAACTTTAAAAAACAAAACGATTTATCGCCGTACCGTTAAAAATGTTAATAATGTTTTTGTGAGATACGAGAATAGTTTGTTCACCTCTAACGGACGTGTTGCCGCATCGCAACTTAGCATCCACAGAACTACAATACCCACAGAACTACAATAACCACAGAACTACAATAACCACAGAACTACAATACCCACAGAACTACAATACCCACAGAACTACAATACCCACAGAACTACAATACCCACAGAACTACAATAACCACAGAACTACAATACCCAAAGAACTACAATAACCACAGAACTACAATACCCACAGAACTACAATACCCACAGAACTACAATAACCACAGAACTACAATACCCACAGAACTACGATACCCACAGAACTACAATACCAGTAGAACTACAATACCCACAGAACTACAATAACCACAGAACTGCAGTAACCATAGAACTACAATAACAGAAGAACTACAGTAACCATAGAACTACAATAACCACATAACTACAATAACAAAAGAACTACAATAACAAAAGAACTACAATAACCATAGAACTACAATAACCACATAACTACAATACCAGAAGAACTACAATAACAAAAGAACTACAATAACCATAGAACTACAATAAAAACAGAACTAAAATAACCACAGAACTACAATACCCACAGAACTACAATAACCATAGAACTACAATACCCACAGAACTACAATACCCACAGAACTACAATACCCACAGAACTACAATAACCACAGAACTACAATACCAGTAGAACTACAATACCCACAGAACTACAATAACCACAGAACTACAATACCAGAAGAACTACAATAACAAAAGAAGTACAATAACCATAGAACTACAATAACCACAGAACTACAATAACCACAGAACTACAATAACCATGGAACTACAATAACCACAGAACTACAATAACAGAAGAACTGCAATGATAGTAGAACTAAAACTTACTGTGAAGGGTGATGTTTACAGAATAAAACCAATAAAACGCTAACGTTAGCGAGCTAAAAGCTGTTGAATGCTTGTTTGGGGGAGGAGGGGGAGGAGGGAAGGGGGAGGAGGGAAGGGGGAGGAGGGAAGGTGGAGGAGGGGGAGGGGAGGAGGGGAAGGGGGAGGAGGGGAAGGGGAAGCCAGCAGGTCAGTATCTTGTAAAGTACTTCCTTAATCGATCAATAACCCTGATAAGTCAGCTCTGAGCCGATAAATCACACAAACTCAGACTTAAATCACTCTTTGCTCTAGACACACACAATCTAATGGATGGAATCTACAGTTCTGCTCACGTCGACTATAAATAGGAATAAAAAAATCATCTTTTGGAAATTTATCTTATTGTCTTAATTAAAAAAAAATGGAAAAATCCAACCTTTAAAGACACCAATTATCTTTGTGAATGAATAATGTATTGTAAATAAATACATGTTCTTCCTTAAAATACAGGGGCATAAGTATACACCCCCCTATGTTAAAATACAGGGGCATAAGTATACACCCCCCTATGTTAAAATACAGGGGCATAAGTATACACCCCCCTATGTTAAAATACAGGGGCATAAGTATACACCCCCCTATGTTAAAATACAGGGGGCATAAGTATACACCCCCCTATGTTAAAATACAGGGGGCATAAGTATACACCCCCCTATGTTAAAATACAGGGGCATAAGTATACACCCCCCTATGTTAAAATACAGGGGGCATAAGTATACACCCCCCTATGTTAAAATACAGGGGGCATAAGTATACACCCCCCTATGTTAAAATACAGGGGCATAAGTATACACCCCCCTATGTTAAAATACAGGGGGCATAAGTATACACCCCCTATGTTAAAATACAGGGGCATAAGTATACACCCCCTATGTTAAAATACAGGGGGCATAAGTATACACCCCCCTATGTTAAAATACAGGGGGCATAAGTATACACCCCCCTATGTTAAAATACAGGGGCATAAGTATACACCCCCTATGTTAAAATACAGGGGCATAAGTATACACCCCCTATGTTAAAATACAGGGGCATAAGTATACACCCCCTATGTTAAAATACAGGGGCATAAGTATACACCCCCTATGTTAAAATACAGGGGCATAAGTATACACCCCCTATGTTAAAATACAGGGGCATAAGATACACCCCCCTATGTTAAAATACAGGGGCATAAGTATACACCCCCTATGTTAAAATACAGGGGGCATAAGTATACACCCCCCTATGTTAAAATACAGGGGGCATAAGTATACACCCCCTATGTTAAAATACAGGGGCATAAGTATACACCCCCCTATGTTAAAATACAGGGGGCATAAGTATACACCCCCCTATGTTAAAATACAGGGGCATAAGTATACACCCCCTATGTTAAAATACAGGGGGCATAAGTATACACCCCCCTATGTTAAAATACAGGGGGCATAAGTATACACCCCCCTATGTTAAAATACAGGGGGCATAAGTATACACCCCCTATGTTAAAATACAGGGGCATAAGTATACACCCCCCTATGTTAAAATACAGGGGGCATAAGTATACACCCCCCTATGTTAAAATACAGGGGGCATAAGTATACACCCCCCTATGTTAAAATACAGGGGGCATAAGTATACACCCCCCTATGTTAAAATACAGGGGGCATAAGTATACACCCCCCTATGTTAAAATACAGGGGCTAACGTTAGCATCAAACAACCATAGCTAGCTACAATGTTTCTGAAATGATTTCCTGATCTTCTGTTATTGTTTGTAATGAGAAAACTTTATTATTTCATGGACAATCTGCAAAAACATCAGAAATAGTGACAGCAACACTATTTGGTTAAGTTTAGGAAAAGGTGTAAAGGGTTAGCTTCTACGTGTTGTAGTTCTGTGGGTCTCTATAGCAACCAACGTCCTGTTGATTTTATTTTTTATTTATTTTTTTCGACTACTCTGATGATGCTCAGTTCGGTTCGCCACAGTCAGAGACTAATGCTGCATGTTTGCTTGGCCTCCCTAACACACACACACACACACACACACACACACACACACACACGTGAATACACACACAGGGGCAGCCAATCGGGTGGCTTCTGGGGCTCCAGCCCTGGATGTTTTTCTCAAAAATCTTCAATATTTATTATAATCTTTTATGTTTTTCAGAGACGTGGTTTTAACCCTCCAAATTTGACCCATTTTCTAAAAGGTTCTGCATCAGAAATTTTGGGTTTTCTTTCTACCAAATTGTCACGCAACACTCTTCACAAGAAAAATACGTCATCAGTTCCATGGCAACTATCACGATGTACAGATTTTTAGGCTTTCTGACATCAAATGGCTTGACAAATAGTGCAAAGCTGGCTTTAATGTGAGGAAAACAACAACTCCCATAATCCCCTCTGGTCTGTGCTGAGCCACTAATGTTAACAATGTCTGGCTCCGCCCCCTGCTGCACACACACACACACACACACACACAAACACACACATTCTTCGGGCTTTTCACCTGAACTCAAAGCAATACAAACAGAGCCACACACACACACACAAGTGTGTCTCACTATCTTTATGGGGACCAGTCATTGACATAATGCATTCCCTAGCCCCTTACCCTAACCTTAACCATCAAACCTAAATGCCTAACCTTAACCCTTACCCTAACCCTAACCATAACCTAATTCTAACCCTGATCCTAAAACCAGGTCTTAACCCTCAAACAGCCCTTTAAAGTTGTGGGGACCAGCATTTTGTCCCCATAAAGCTGTCAGGACCCCATAAGTATACTGTATTCCCAGTTTTTGGTCCCCACAAATGTAGTAAAACCTGGTTCACACACACACACACACCCACACACACCCACACACACTGGAACAAATGCATTCATATTTAGCTCACTTATTTTTATAAAGTCAGATAACCTCGTTGATGAACTGAACTGAGGACACCGTGTATAATCATCCGTCCGTCCTCGCACACACACACACACACACACACTTGTTTTTTGTCCATGTCTCTCGTTCCTCGTCCACTTTTGTCCATCTTGCATGAGTGTGACTTGAACTGACGTCTATGCAACACCATGTGTGTGGTTGGGCTCCGGCTGTGCTGTGTGTGCAGCTGAAGTTAAATTAAAGGGCTAAACCGCGGACTACGGCTCGGACTCGCAACGCATCTGCCCCGAAGATCTGCCCTACCGAACCCAAAGTCCGTCCTTCTGTCCTTCTGTCCTTCTGTCTCCCTGCAGACTCTCTGAGTGTATGACACGTTATTATAACACTCATGTTGTCCTCATGTTGCCCTCATGTTGTCCTCATGTTGCCTTCATGTTGCCCTCATGTTGTCCCCATGTTGCCCTCATGTTGCCCTCATGTTGTCCCCATGTTGTCTTCATGTTGCCCTCATGTTGTCCCCATGTTGCCCTCATGTTGCCCTCATGTTGTCCCCATGTTGTCTTCATGTTGCCCTCATGTTGTCCTCATGTTGCCCTCATGTTGCCCTCATGTTGTCCCCATGTTGTCTTCATGTTGCCCTCATGTTGTCCTCATGTTGTCCTCATGTTGCCCTCATGTTGTCCTCATGTTGCCCTTATGTTGTCCTCATGTTGCCCTCATGTTGTCCTCATGTTGTCCTCATGTTGTCCTCATGTTGCCCTCATGTTGTCCTCATGTTGTCTTCATGTTGTCCTCATGTTGCCCTCATGTTGCCCTCATGTTGTCCTCATGTTGTCCTCATGTTGCCCTCATGTTGTCCTCATGTTGTCCTCATGTTGCCCTCATGTTGTCCTCATGTTGCTCTCATGTTGTCTTCATGTTGTCCTCATGTTGCCCTCATGTTTTCCTCATGTTGTATTCATGTTGTCCTCATGTTGCCTTCATGTTGCCCTCATGTTGTCCTCATGTTGTCCTCATGTTGCCCTCATGTTGTCCTCATGTTGTCCTCATGTTGTCTTCATGTTGTCTTCATGTTGTCTTCATGTTGTCCTCATGTTACCCTCATGTTGTCCTCATGTTGCCCTCATGTTGTCCTCATGTTGCCCTCATGTTGTATTTATGTTGTCCTCATGTTACCCTCATGTTGTCCTCATGTTGTCCTCATGTTGCCCTCATGTTGTCCTCATGTTGCTCTCATGTTGTCTTCATGTTGTCCTCATGTTGCCCTCATGTTGCCCTCATGTTGCCCTCATGTTGTCCTCATGTTGTCTTCATGTTGCCTTCATGTTGTCTTCATGTTGTCTTCATGTTGTCCTCATGTTGTCCTCATGTTGCCCTCATGTTGCCCTCATGTTGTCCTCATGTTGCCCTCATGTTGTCCTCATGTTGCCCTCATGTTGTCCTCATGTTGCCCTCATGTTGTCCTCATGTTACCCTCATGTTGTCCTCATGTTGTCCTCATGTTGCCCTCATGTTGCCCTCATGTTACCCTCATGTTGTCCTCATGTTACCCTCATGTTACCCTCATGTTGTCCTCATGTTGTCCTCATGTTGTATTCATGTTGTCCTCATGTTGTCTTCATGTTGCCTTCATGTTGTCTTCATGTTGTCCTCATGTTGCCCTCATGTTGCCCTCATGTTGTCCTCATGTTGTCTTCATGTTGCCTTCATGTTGTCTTCATGTTGTCTTCATGTTGTCCTCATGTTGTCCTCATGTTGCCCTCATGTTGCCCTCATGTTGTCCTCATGTTGCCCTCATGTTGTCCTCATGTTGCCCTCATGTTGTCCTCATGTTGCCCTCATGTTGTCCTCATGTTACCCTCATGTTGTCCTCATGTTGTCCTCATGTTGCCCTCATGTTGCCCTCATGTTACCCTCATGTTGTCCTCATGTTGTCCTCATGTTGCCCTCATGTTGTCTTCATGTTGTCCTCATGTTGTCTTCATGTTGTCCTCATGTTGCCCTCATGTTGTCCTCATGTTGTCCTCATGTTGTCTTCATGTTGTCCTCATGTTACCCTCATGTTGTCCTCATGTTACCCTCATGTTGTCCTCATGTTGTCTTCATGTTGCACTCATGTTGTCTTCATGTTGTCCTCATGTTGTCCTCATGTTGCCCTCATGTTGCCCTCATGTTGTCCTCATGTTACCCTCATGTTGTCCTCATGTTGCCCTCATGTTGCCCTCATGTTGTCCTCATGTAGTCTTCATGTTGCCCTCATGTTGTCCTCATGTTGTCCTCATGTAGTCTTCATGTTGCCCTCATGTTGTCCTCATGTTGTCCTCTTGTTGCCCTCATGTTGTCCTCATGCTGTCTTCATGTTGTTTTCATGTTGCAACATGAAGACAACATGAGGACTAAAGGCGCCACTAGAAACTTACATATAGGGCAGAATGACGCTGGGACTAACGACCTATGGGGGCGTTTTTTGGGGTGAAGACAGTCTCTCTAAAATAAATGTCCAAAACCTGTCTTCTGGGTAGATGCGTTGCCGAATCGGACCCCCGGGACAGTGGGTGAAGGTTTCTGCAACACTATACAAGACTTTATTATATGAAAGGAGTTTACTATAAAATGAAGCCCTCATTCCAAGTTGTACTACGAATACACACGTAGCTTGTACTGCATAAGAGTACACATTCACAGAAATACACATGAACAACGACCACGGTCACGACTATTGTATTGCACTTGGAGATCTTGTCTTCTGAGTATGAGGTACTTCCATGTTTGTGTTTCTGTTTTCTTTCCATTCATGAAATGTTCTAATAAATAAACCCACTGATATCAACCTCTCGACCTCTCGGCTCGTTGTGTTTATCTCTGCCGTTAGTTATACAATAAGAGATATAATATTACACTCATGTTGTCCTCATGTTGTCCTCATGTTGTCCTCATGTTGTCCTCATGTTGTCCTCGTGTTGTCTTCATGTTGTCCTCATGTTGTCCTCATGTTGTCTTCATGTTGTCCTCATGTTGTCCTCATGTTGTCCTCATGTTGTCCTCATGTTGTCTTCATGTTGTCTTCATGTTGTCCTCATGTTGTCCTCATGTTGTCCTCATGTTGTCTTCATGTTGTCCTCATGTTGTCCTCATGTTGTCCTCATGTTGTCTTCATGTTGTCCTCATGTTGTCCTCATGTTGTCTTCATGTTGTCCTCATGTTGACCTCATGTTGTCTTCATATGTCTTCATGTTGTCCTCATGTTGTCCTCATGTTGTCCTCATGTTGTCCTCATGTTGTCCTCATGTTGTCTTCATGTTGTCCTCATGTTGTCCTCATGTTGTCCTCATGTTGTCCTCATGTTGTCTTCATGTTGTCTTCATGTTGTCCTCATGTTGTCCTCATGTTGTCCTCATGTTGTCTTCATGTTGTCCTCATGTTGTCCTCATGTTGTCCTCATGTTGTCTTCATGTTGTCCTCATGTTGTCCTCATGTTGTCTTCATGTTGTCCTCATGTTGACCTCATGTTGTCTTCATATGTCTTCATGTTGTCCTCATGTTGTCCTCATGTTGTCCTCATGTTGTCTTCATGTTGTCTTCATGTTGTCCTCATGTTGTCCTCATGTTGTCTTCATATGTCTTCATGTTGTCCTCATGTTGTCCTCATGTTGTCTTCATATGTCTTCATGTTGTCCTCATCTTGTCCTCATCTTGTCCTCATGTTGTCCTCATGTTGTCTTCATGTTGTCCTCATGTTGTCCTCATGTTGTCTTCATGTTGTCCTCATGTTGCCCTCATGTTGTCCTCATGTTGTCCTCATGTTGCCCTCATGTTTCCTCATGTTGTCCTCATGTTGTCCTCATGTTGCCTTCATGTTGCCCTCATGTTGCCCTCATGTTGTCTTCATGTTGTCCTCATGTTGCCTTCATGTTGCCCTCATGTTGTCCTCATGTTGTCTTCATGTTGTCCTCATGTTGCCTTCATGTTGTCCTCATGTTGCCTTCATGTTGTCCTCATGTTGCCCTCATGTTGTCCTCATGTTGTCCTCCTGTTGTCCTCATGTTGCCCTCATGTCGTCTTCATGCTGTCCTCATGTCGTCTTCATGTTGTCCTCATGTTGCCTTCATGTTGCCCTCATGTTGCCCTCATGTTGTCCTCATGTTGCCCTCATGTTGTCCTCATGTTTTCCCCATGTTGTCCTCATGTTGTCCTCATTTTGTCCCCATGTTGTCCTCATGTCGTCCTCATGTTGTCCTCATGTTGTCTTCAGGTCAAATTGACCCATTTTCGTATAAGTTAGTGTTTTGTAGTGTTAAATGTAAAAAAAGTGACAAACATAGAAAAAAGGGACAAAAACATGAGAAAAAGTTAAAAACATCAATAAAAGAGTTGATTTTAATTTTGACGGGAAGACAACACGAGGGTTAATGCTGCTGCTTGCTGTGGACCAGTGTTTCTCAAATGGGGGTATGGGTCCCCCTAGTGGTACTTTGGAGGACTGCAAGGGGTCATTTAAAAATATCCATCCATCTTCATCCACTTATCTGGTATCGGGTCTCGGGGGCAGCAGCTCCAGTTGGGGACCCCAAACTTCCCTTTCCCGAGCCACATCAACCAGCTCCGACTGGGGGATCCCGAGGCGTTCCCAGGCCAGGTTGGAGATATAATCTCTCCACCTAGTCCTGGGTCTTCCCCGAGGCCTCCTCCCAGCTGAACGTCCCTCCACCTGGTCCTGGGTCTTCCCCGAGGCCTCCTCCCAGCTGGACCCTCCACCTAGTCCTGGGTCTTCCCCGAGGCCTCCTCCCAGCTGGACGTCCCTCCACCTAGTCCTGGGTCTTCCCCGAGGCCTCCTCCCAGCTGGACCCTCCACCTAGTCCTGGGTCTTCCCCGAGGCCTCCTCCCAGCTGGACGTCTCTCCACCTAGTCCTGGGTCTTCCCCGAGGCCTCCTCCCAGCTGGACCCTCCACCTAGTCCTGGGTCTTCCCCGAGGCCTCCTCCCAGCTGGACCCTCCACCTAGTCCTGGGTCTTCCCCGAGGCCTCCGCCCAGCTGGACGTCCCTCCACCTAGTCCTGGGTCTTCCCCGAGGCCTCCTCCCAGCTGGACCCTCCACCTAGTCCTGGGTCTTCCCCGAGGCCTCCACCCAGCTGGACGTCCCTCCACCTAGTCCTGGGTCTTCCCCGAGGCCTCCTCCCAGCTGAACGTCCCTCCACCTAGTCCTGGGTCTTCCCCGAGGCCTCCTCCCAGCTGAACCCTCCACCTAGTCCTGGGTCTTCCCCGAGGCCTCCTCCCAGCTGGACCTCCCTCCACCTAGTCCTGGGTCTTCCCCGAGGCCTCCTCCCAGCTGGACCCTCCACCTAGTCCTGGGTCTTCTCACCTGGTCTCTAAGTGAGACGTCCTTTTTTAACCCGTGAGGACAACACAAGGGTTAAGATTAAAAAATACACAATTAAA
>CM057240.1:32952815-32962815 GCA_029931835.1 Etheostoma nigrum | reverse complement strand
TTAAAAAATGTGTCTAAAAACAGAAAAAACCTCAAATATCAAAATAAAAACGTAAAAATAAAAATAAGTATAAAAACAAAAAAAACGTCAAATGTTGAAAGAAAAAACGTAAAAATGAATAAAAATTAAGTATAAAACCACAAAAAAACGTCAAAATAAATAAAAATTAGGTATAAAACAAAAAACGTCAAATGTCGAAAGACAAAATTTAAAAATAAAAATAAGTATAAAACACAAAAAAACGTCAAATGTCAAAAATACGTAAAAATGAATAAAAACGTAAAAATAAAAAATAAGTATAAAAACACAAAAACGTCACATGTCGAAAAAACGTCAAAATGAATAAAAAATGTAAAAATAAGTATAAAAAAAACGTCAAATGTCGAAAGAACACCTAAAAATTAATAAAAAATAAGTATAAAACCACAAGAAAACGTCAAATGTCGAAAAAACGTAAAATTTAAAAATGTCTAAAAACACAAAAAACGTCAAATGTCGAAAGAAAAACCAAAAATTTAAAAATGTGTCTGAAAACAGAAAAAACGTCAAATGTCGAAATAAAAACGTAAAAATAAAAATAAGTATAAAAACACAAAAAACGTAAAATGTCAAAAAAACGTAAAAATGAATAAAAAATTTAAAAATAAAAAAATAAGTATAAAAACACAAAAAAGGTCAAATGTCGAAAAAACATAAAAATGAATAAAAAATAAGTATAAAAACACAAAAAACGTCAAATGTCGAAAAAACGTGAAATAAAAAAAATGTCTAAAAACACAAAAAACGTCAAATGTCGAAAGAAAAACTAAAAATTAAAAAATGTGTCTGAAAACAGAAAAAACGTCAAATGTCGAAAGAAAAACTAAAAATTTAAAAATGTGTCTGAAAACAGAAAAAACGTCAAATGTCGAAATAAAAACGTAAAAATAAAAATAAGTATAAAAACACAAAAAACGTGAAATGTCGAAAAAACGTAAACATGAATAAAAAATAAGTATAAAACCACAAAAAACGTAAAATGTCAAAAAAACGTAAAAATGAATAAAAAACGTAAAAATAAAAAAATAAGTATAAAAACACAAAAAAGGTCAAATGTCGAAAAAACATAAAAATGAATAAAAAGTAAGTATAAAAACACAAAAAACGTCAAATGTCGAAAAAACGTGAAATTAAAAAAATGTCTAAAAACACAAAAAACGTCAAATGTCGAAAGAAAAACTACAAATTTAAAAATGTGTCTGAAAACAGAAAAAACGTCAAATGTCGAAAATAAAAACGTAAAAATAAAATTAAGTATAAAAACACAAAAAACGTGAAATGTCGAAAAAACGTAAAAATGAATAAAAAACGTAAAAATAAAAAAATAAGTATAAAAACACAAAAAAGGTCAAATGTCGAAAAAACATAAAAATGAATAAAAAGTAAGTATAAAAACACAAAAAACGTCAAATGTCGAAAAAACGTGAAATTAAAAAAATGTCTAAAAACACAAAAAACGTCAAATGTCGAAAGAAAAACTAAAAATTTAAAAATGTGTCTGAAAACAGAAAAAACGTCAAATGTCGAAAGAAAAACTAAAAATTTAAAAATGTGTCTGAAAACAGAAAAAACGTCAAATGTCGAAATAAAAACGTAAAAATAAAAATAAGTATAAAAACAAAAAAAACGTGAAATGTCGAAAAAACGTAAACATGAATAAAAAATAAGTATAAAACCACAAAAAACGTAAAATGTCAAAAAAACGTAAAAATGAATAAAAAACGTAAAAATAAAAAAATAAGTATAAAAACACAAAAAACGTGAAATGTCGAAAAAACGTAAAAATGAATAAAAAACGTAAAAATAAAAAATAAGTATAAAAACACAAAAAACGTGAAATGTCGAAAAAACGTAAAAATGAATAAAAAACGTAAAAATAAGAATAAAAAAAACGTCAAATGTCGAAAGAAAACACGTAAAAATGAATAAAAAATAAGTATAAAACCACAACAACGTCAAATGTCAAAAGAAAAACTAAAAATTAAAAAATGTGTCTAAAAACAGAAAAAACGTCAATTGTTAAAAAAAAAAAAATAAATAAAAATGAATCTTAAAGGCATCCTAACGTGTAAAGCATGAAGCAACTCATTCCTGATTGGCCGACAGCACATTCAAAAAAATCTTCAAACAACCGTTTTCCAACAATAACATTTATTTATGTATTTATTCATACAATGACGCGGCGTTCCCTTAATGCTGAACCCCCCCCCCACACTTTCAGTTTACAGTACAATCACTTTGTATAAAAACCTCCCCCCCCCCCCCCCCCCCCACATGTATATATAATCGGATAACAACTTAACAACTTGGTAGATTTGGATAAAAAGGAGAACATGAGAGTAAACGAGCACACAGATTTAGTGTTGTATGTTTACGAGTATAAAGGTCTGTACATTTGCGTCCTCTCTCCTGAAGACGTCTCATCACATTCGGGGCGTTTTCACACCTGTGGTTTGGCGTCGCACCTGTAGCTCGGTGTAGAGTCACACCTGTAGCCACCTGTAGCCACCTGTAGCTCGGTGTAGAGTCACACCTGTAGCCACCTGTAGCCACCTGTAGCTCGGTGTTGAGTCACACCTGTAGCCACCTGTAGCTCGGTGTAGAGTCACACCTGTAGCCACCTGTAGCTCGGTGTAGAGTCACACCTGTAGCCACCTGTAGCTCGGTGTAGAGTCACACCTGTAGCCACCTGTAGCTCGGTGTAGAGTCACACCCTGTAGCTCGGTGTAGAGTCACACACCTGTAGCTCGGTGTAGAGTCACACCTGTGCAGCTCGGTGTAGAGTCACACCTGTAGCCACCTGTAGCTCGGTGTAGAGTCACACCTGTAGCCACCTGTAGCTCTGTTTGGTATCACACCTGTAGCTCGGACTACAGGAGACATTAGCTCGGAATGCTAAGCTACCTGACTACAGGAGACATTAGCTCAGACTGCTAACCTACCTGACTACAGGAGACATTAGCTCAGGCTGCTAAGCTACCTGGCTACAGGAGACATTAGCTCACACCGCTAAGCTACCTAGCTACAGGAGACATTAGCTCAGACTGCTAACCTACCTGACTACAGGAGACATTAGCTCAGAATGCTAAGCTACCTGACTACAGGAGACATAAGCTCAGACCGCTAAGCTACCTGACTACAGGAGACATTAGCTCAGACCGCTAAGCTACCTAGCTACAGGAGACATTAGCTCAGACTGTTAAGCTACCTGACTACAGGAGACATTAGCTCAGACCGCTAAGCTACCTGACTACAGGAGACATTAGCTCAGAATGCTAAGCTACCTGGCTACAGGAGACATTAGCTCAGACCGCTAAGCTACCTAGCTACAGGAGACATTAGCTCAGACTGCTAAGCTACCTGACTACAGGAGACATTAGCTCAGAATGCTAAGCTACCTGACTACAGGAGACATTAGCTCAGAATGCTAAGCTACCTGACTACCAAACTAAAGGTTGTCGGTGTGAAAACGCCCTTAGACTCGCCATCTACGGAAGCATATTGCTGTCGCGCACGCCTACAAAGAAACTGGAAAGTTTTTTAAAGTAACAAGATATTTTCATGTTATAAAATATTTTAGCGTTTGAAAAAAAAAGGATATTTTTTTGTGTTTTCACAAGATATTTTTTGCATTTAACCCTCCTGTTGTCCTCCCGTTTTTCAAAGTTTCTAGATCATAAATTTGAATTTCTTTCAACCAAAGTGCCCAAACACAACATGAATGGTTCCCAAAAATAAAATATATATCAAATTGTTTAAAAACAGTAACGTTATACTGACAAAACTTTGACATACAGCGATTACCCACTCCACATCTTCTGATCTTAACAATTAGTCAACATAATTCATAATTTCTGCTTTTTTAAAACTCATAAATGAGGTGTAATTTCATTTAAATGAAGTTTGTTGACCATTGAATTCCAACCAGAAGCGTAAAAGCAGTAACACGTCGGCTAAAAAGATGTAATGCAGAATTCATAAACCGGTAAAGTTAAAAACAGACGGAGGATTATTACAGGAGAATTACATATTTTCATGTTAACCCTCATGTTGTTCTTGTCCTTTTCCCCAAAAAATGAGCCGTTAAAAATAAGCGCTGAAAATGTCATTTAAAATATCAAAAAATATTGGGGAAAAAAACACCAAAAACATTAAAAAAAAAGCACCCACAACATTGAAAAAGCGACAAAATCATTTTTAAAAATGCAAAAACTTCGTAAAAAGCAACAAAAACGTTGAGATGAGGGGAAAATGTTTTTTATGGTCAAAGGGAAGACAACACAAGGGTTAAAATATCAAAAAATATTGGGAAAAAACACCAAAAACATTAAACAAAAAGCACCCATAACATTGAAAAAGTGACAAAAATGTTGAATTTTTTTAACGGTTTGACTAACTTTGACATACAGCGATTACCCACTCCACATCTTCTGATCCTAACAATTAGTCAACATAATTCATAATTTCTGCTTTTTTAAAACTCATAAATGAGGTGTAATTTCATTTAAATGAAGTTTGTTGACCATTGAATTCAATATCAAAAAATATTGGGAAAAAACACCAAAAACATTAAAAAAAAAGCACCCACAACATTAAAAAACCGACAAAAATGCTTTTTACGAAGTTTTTGAATTTTTAAAAATGATTTTGCCGCTTTTTCCCACATTTTTGTCACTTTTTCAATGTTGTGGGTGCTTTTTTTTGGTGTTTCTTTCCAATATTTTTTGACATAAATGTTGGAAAATGCAACAATAATGTTGAAGGTTTTCAGGGTTTGACATACAGCGATTACCCTCTCCACATCTGCTGATCTTAACAATTAGTCAACATAATTCATCATTTCTGCTTTTTTAAAACTCATAAATGAGGTGTAATTTCATATAAATGAAGTTTGTTGACCATTGAATTACAACCAGAAGCGTAAAAGTATTATTAGAGGATAATTACATATTTTCATGTTAACCTTCATGTTGTCCTTGTCCCCAAAAAATGGGCCGTTAAAAATAAGCGCTGAAAATGTCATTTAACCCTCATGTTGTCTTCGGGTAAAAAAGTTTTTTTTTTTAATATCCGAAATAAAGGAAGTTGAAATACGGGTGAAAAATGTTGGAAAAAGCAGCAAAATCATTTTTAAAAATACAAAAAAATCTTGAAAAAACCCCACCAAAAACATAAAAAAAAGCACCCACAACATTGAAAAAGTGACAAAAATGTTGGAAAAAGCGACAAAATTATTTTTAAAATACAAAAACTTCGTAAAAAGCAACAAAAATGTCGAGATGAGGGGAAAAATGTTTTTCATGGTCAAAAGGAAGACAACACAAGGGTTAAAATATGAAAAATATTGGGAAAAAACACCAAAAACATCAAAAAAAAGAGCACCCATAACATTAAAAAACCGACAAAAATGCTTTTTACGAAGTTTATGTATTTTTAAAAATGATTTTGTCGCTTTTTCAACGTTGGAATGACGTTAAGAGGATGCAACGCAGTATTTGGTGATAATTTAGACTTTTTTTTGTAAACAGGTAAAGTTAAAAAGACGGAGGACAACGTGAGGGTTAATTACATATTTTCATGTTAACCCTCGTGTTGTCCTTTTCACCAAAAAAATCTAAATAAGCGCTGAAAATGTCAACATTTACCCCTCATGTTGTCTTCGGGTCAAACTGACCCGTTTTCAAAGTGTTTTATATCAGAAATATGTTGTTTTTTTCAACCAAATTGCCCAAAAATAACATGGATGATTCCATACAACATTCTTCAGGTAAAATTATTGATTTTTTTGGGTGTTTTAATTAATCATGAATTTAAATTCTTTTTTTTTTTTAAGTTTCAAACCAGTATCCGGACTAAACTTTGACATCGACCCGTCTGAGATCCACTCACCATCCTCTGATCTTAACTATTAGTCAAAATAATTCATAATATCTTCCTTTTTAACTAAAAACACATGTATAATTTGATATAAATGAGCTTTGTGGAGCATGAATTCCCAAAAAGAAAAGCGCCAAAAGCATGGAAAAAGTGATAAATAAATCAGAAAAAAATGACAAAAACAACGGAAAATCACAAAAAAAATGTTCATTTTAAATTTTGACCTGCGAGGACAAGTTCATGGTTAACAACACGAGGGTTAAAAATATCAAAATACTTTGGAAAAAACACCAAAAAGCACCCACAACGTTGAAAAAGTGACAAAAAATATGGGAAATACTTTTTTTTCATGTTTGACGGGAAGACAACACGAGGGTTAACGTCCAAAAACTTTGGAAAAAATACCGAAAAACATCAAAAAAAAGCTACAACAACATTGAAAAAGTGACAAAAATGTGTGAAAAAGGGACGACAACACGAGAGTTAAGACAAGATATAACGAGATATTTGATCTTTTAGTGTTCTAACGAGATAAATTACCACTTTATAACGTGATAAATACACAAAAACATGTTCTTGTTATAATTTGTTAAGTTGTGTGTGTTAAAATATTCAAAATATCTTGAAAAAAACCCCAAAAAACATCTTATTACTGTAAAAATCCCACAAAATAGCAGCAATGCGCTTCCGTATAGCAACACGTGATGCAACGTCCCCGTTGCCAAGGCGACGACCAATCGGAGAGAGGGAGAGTGAAAGAGAGACGTAGTAGTGTTGTGTACATGTTGTGTACATGTTGTGTACTTTGCTGTTTGATTTACATAAGATACTGAATAAAAAACATAAAACAATCTTTCTAAAAAACAACATACGAGTATTTGTAGTTACGTTTCCTCGGCGCTCGCTCTGTGTGTGTGTGTGTGTTAGTGTGAGTGTGTTAGTGTGTGTGTGTTAGTGTGTGTGTCTCTCTGTGTGTGCATGTGTGTGTTAGTGTGCATGTGTGTGTTAGTGTGTGTGTCTCTCTGTGTGTGCATGTGTGTGTTAGTGTGCATGTATGTGTCTGTGTGTGCATGTGTGTGTTAGTGTGTGTGTGTGCATGTGTGTGTTAGTGTGCATGTGTGTGTTAGTGTGTGTGTTAGTGTGCATGTGTGTGTTAGTGTGTCTGTATGTGTCTGTGTGTGCATGTGTGTGTTAGTGTGTGTGTGTGCATGTGTGTGTTAGTGTGTGTGTGTGCATGTGTGTGTTAGTGTGTCTGTATGTGTCTGTGTGTGCATGTGTGTGTTAGTGTGTGTGTGTGCATGTGTGTGTTAGTGTGTGTGTGTGCATGTGTGTGTTAGTGTGTGCATGTGTGTTAGTGTGTTTGTATGTGTGTGTGTGTGCATGTGTGTGTTAGTATGTGTGTGCATGTGTGTGTGTGTGTAGTGTGTATGTTTGTGTCCGTGTGTGTGTTTCTGTGTGAGTTTGTGTCTCTATGTGTGTGTGTCTGTGTGTTTGCGTGTGTGTTTGTGTCTCTGTGTGTGAATGTGTGTGTTTGTGTCTGTGTCTGTGTGTGTGTCGTGTGTATGTGTGTATTTGTGTCCGTGTATGTGTGTGTCTTTGCCTTTAAAGTCAAGTCCGGGTATAATAAAAACCATAAAACATTTTCTAAAAACAACATTGAAGTATCTGTACTTACGTTTCCTCTGTGTGTGTGTGTGCGTGTCTGCGTGTGTGTCTGCGTGTGTGTGTCTGCTGTGTGTGTCTGCGTGTGTGCTGCGTGTGTGTGTGTCTGCGTGTGTGTGTGTGTCTGCATGTATGTGTGTGTGCTGCGTGTGTGTCTGCGTGTGTGTGTCTGTGTGTGTGTGTGTCTGTCTGTGTGTGTGTGTGTGTCTGCATCTGCACGTGTGTGCGTGTCTTTAACTGTCTGTAATCTTCAATTAACATACCGATCAATTAGTGTCACTGACTATCACAATAACCATGTGCTCCTCGTCCAGATTACCCACAGTCCTCTTGGCGGCGTGCAGGTACTGCTGCGAGAACACGCCGGGGGGGAAGGCGTACAGCATGGCGCCGGGCCCGCCCTCCTTGGCGGCGGGCAGACTCACGACCCCCGCCGCCTCCTTGTTCCGCAGGTAGGTCACCAGGTGGCGAAGCAGCCGGGCCTGCAGCCCCGCCTCCAGGGCGGGCGCCTGGCGGTCGATGGGGCCCTGCAGCGCCAGCAGGATGGCGAACCCGTCGGGCCGGCCCAGCTTGATGCGGCGCGTGACCTCGTCGAGCCGCGTCTGGTCCATGCGGAGCCGCTGGGCGATCTTCAGCTGGCCCGGCTGGTTCTGGCTCTGCAGCTTCAGCGTGTCGCGCATCACGGCGCCGAAGAAGGCGGCGCCGCCCTCCAGCAGGTACAGCTCCGTGGGGAAGCTGCTGTTCTTCAGGGCGAAGAAGCCGTGCCACGTCTTGGGCAGCGACGCCTGGGCGAACTCCGACAGCGTGCCGGGCGGGGACGAGGACGTGTGCGTGGCGTCGGCGGCGGCGGGAGAGACGGCGGCGATTACCTCGCCGCGGTGGAGGTGGGGGTGGTGGTTGTTGTTGTTGTTGATGTGTTCGCCGGATCTTTTGCCGTGGTGTCGGCTCGCCGGCGGGACGTCGTCGTTGGCGGCGGCGGCGGGGGAGTGGTCTCTCGGCTCGGTGGTGGAGTCTGGCGCTCGAACCTGCGCCCGGTCGGGGCTCGCGTCCGGCGAAACGGGCCCCCGGACCCGCGACCTCCCCTTCTCTTTCTCCCGGTCCTTCTCCCTCTCCCGCTCCTCCGCCGGGCGATCGGCGGACAGACTCCTCCGCCGGTTCCTCCTCTCCTCCCTCTCTTTCAGCCAGCGCTCCCGGCTGCGGCTGCGGCTCCTCGCCGTGCGCCCGCTGCGCCCGAACGCCTCCACGCCGCCCGCCCTCCTCTCCAGGCTGCGGGTGGGGCTGCTGGGGAAGTCTCTCTCCAGCAGGGCTCGCTCCCTCTCCCTCTCCCTCTCCCTCGCCGAGATGAGGCCGTAGGAGGGCGGCGGCGCCGGCGAGCGGTCCCTGGCGCCCCGCAGCTCCCGCTCCAGGCTGCGGTGCCGGCTGTAGGCGTCCCCGAGGACGTCGTAGTGGGAGGGGGCGGCGACCGGCGGCTGGTACCCGGGGGGGAACGGCCGAGACGGGCTCTCCTCCACTTTGGCAAAGTCGACCCTCAGGCGGCGCTCGGGGCCCCCCAGGGGGAAGCCCCTCATCTGGCCGCAGGCGGCCTGGGCGGCGTCCAGGCTTTCGTACTGGATGTACGCAAAACTGTCCCCCTTGCCGTAGTCGATGCTCCGGATGCTCCCGAAGCGGTCGAACTCCCGCGCCAGGGCGGCGAGGGAGTTCCCGGGTCCGAGACCGCCCACCCACAGCCGCGTGGTGGGGTTGGCTTTGCCGTAGCCGATCTTTATCGGGTTCCCGCCCATGAGCCGGCCCTGCATGGCCACCTTGGCCCGGTGCGCCATGTCCAGGTTCTGAAACTTCACGAAAGCGTACGCGCCCCCCTGTCCCCGGGCGGGGCGTTTGATCACGACGTCCTCAATGACGCCGTACTTGTCGAACCCCCTCCTCAGCTCGGCCTCGGTCACATTACCGTCCAAGTTCCCGATGAAAAGGTTGCTGGTCGCCCGCTGGTCGTCCTCGGGCTTCAAGTCCTCCACCACCGGCATGGCGGGGACGCCGTAGGGCCGGCCCCTCTCGTCCAGCATCCCGTAATAATCCAAAATCCTCTCCCTCTCCCTGCTGAGACCCAGG
This sequence comes from Etheostoma nigrum, assembly GCA_029931835.1. Classification (NCBI taxonomy): domain Eukaryota; kingdom Metazoa; phylum Chordata; class Actinopteri; order Perciformes; family Percidae; genus Etheostoma; species Etheostoma nigrum. The sequence continues at coordinate 32,953,128 of CM057240.1, read as the reverse complement.
GTCTCCAGGGCGTAGTGCCTGGCTCTGATGTCCCGGATGCTGCTCGCACCCGGACCCGGCGGGGAGATGGACCGCTGCCGGTAGGGGAACGGCGCGTGCAGCGGCAGGTACCCGGCGTCCGGCGGCGTGACGCTGCGTCGCCGCACGTACATGGGTTCAATCTTCAGCTGCCGCTCGCCGAGCACCAACCTGGACGACTTGGCGTGCCGGGCCTCCTTGGCGTCCTCCGGGTGACGGAAGTTGACGTACGCGATGCGTCCCAGCTCGGGCGTGTGCGACAGCTTCACGCTGACGTCCCCGAACTTCTTGAACT
>CM057240.1:32935315-32937815 GCA_029931835.1 Etheostoma nigrum | reverse complement strand
CCACCTCTACCCCAAGCAGGGCCTCTGCAGCAGCACCTGGCTCCCCAGGGCGCCCGGAACCACACCCACACCCACGCACCTTTGGAAAAATACAGGACTGGTCGCTGGAGGTGGGGAAGCGGACCTTCTTTTTGGGGGACTCCAACCTCTCACGCATCCCATCTTTCACAGACCCAGACATACAGGTTGACAGTTACCCCGGAGCTACCTTCCACCACATAACAGCCATCTTAAAAAAACTACACCCACAACCAGACACCCGGCACGTCATCCTCTCAGCCGGACTCAACAACGGCCTTTCAGAACAAGAACAGACCACCATGCTCAAACAGCTACAGCAGATGGTAAAAACTGGTCACACTACTTCTCCAAACGCCACCATCTACATCCCTGTAATGAACTCCTCCAACAGGTTGAATCCACGCCAGCAGGCGCTACTAACCACCCTCAATAATGCAATAACCTCAAAATACACCTTCCTCGCAGAAATCAATCCACTTCTTTTCCGGACAGCCAGAGACAACATCCACTGGACAGCAGACACGGCCGAGATGTTGTTCAAGTACTGGAAACAACAATTAAACTAATAACGGGGACCAACTGTCACATAAAACCAATCTTTGTGCTGTTTTCTCCCTCACGCCTGCACAGCTGGAGATCCTGGAAAAGGGCCTCACCTTCATCCCTACACCCAAACCTCCTACCCGGCCGGAGCTCAGGGGGGACCTACACACCTTTCACAGGAGGCTTAAACTCCTGGATCACTTTCAGGGGGGACAGAGGCGGGAACCTGTGCTCTTCACCGGGCCGTCCCATTGGGAACCACACTCGGAGACAATATCAACACAAATCGCACAACTAATCAATAAAAACCACCAAGCACTCACACATTGGCGCCCCTTTCCACACAGAGCACCCAACATTAGTCAGGAACACCAACAGATTATCAATTCATTAGGTAATAACAAACACATAAAACCTGCAGACAAAAGGGGCCAAATAGTTATTCAAGACCAGAACAATTACATTTTAGAAGCCAGCAGACAGTTAAATGACACCACATATTATAGACCACTGACTAACACATTACAAATAGAAACACAAACACTTATTAGGGACATTACAGACAAACTTTACCAAAACAAATTCATTAACCTTAAACAGAAAAAGTACCTGGACGGCCCGGATGAGCCCAGGTCTCGCCTCTTCTACCTCCTCCCAAAGATCCACAAGCCTCCTGCGACTTGGACGGTCCCCTTTGTTGTTCCGGTCGGCAGACCAATAGTCAGCGACTGCGGATCAGAATCCTACACCATCACAGAATACATAGACCACTTCATTAACCCACTTTCTAAACTGCACCCCAGCTACATCAAGGACACCTACGAATTTGTTAATAAGATAAAAAAAACCTCCAAGTACCCGGTCACACTCTCCTCTTTACAACAGATATAGAATCACTTTATACTAATATTGAAACTTCACTTGGTCTCTCTGCCATAGAACACATTTTTAATAAGCACCCTGACCCATCCAGACCAGACAGCCATATTCTGCAATTACTCCATCTTACACTCACCAGGAAGGACTTCACCTTCAACAATAAACACTATCTCCAGCTGTGCGGGTGTGCAATGGGCCGGACGTACTCCCCGTCGTAGGCAGACATCTACCTGGCCCATTGGGAGGAGACAGCTTCCCATCAACTCACCATCAAACCCCGGCTTTATGTCCGGTACTTGGACGACATCTTCGGCCTATGGGACAACTCAGAACCGACTTTCCTGACTTTCCTGGACACCCTCAACTCACACCACCCTAAACACACCCTTCAGCCCGGTACAGTGGAGTTCCTCGATACGAGGGTCTTCTTCCACGGCTCCGGCGACCAGTCAAAGACACTAGCCACTAAGGTTTATGTCAAGGACACAGACCGCCATGCACTCCTTCATAAAACCAGCTACCACCCCAAGCACACGTACAGAGGCCTCATCAAGTCCCAGCTGATCCGCTTCCACAGGATCTGCACCTTCTCAGGAGGCCACCAGGAGTGAGGGGTTACTCGAGGCGCTTCCTTAGAGGGATCAAGGCGGAGGTCAGCGGCGGTCTCACAAACTGAGACCAGACCAGCGTCATCCAGCCGTCTAACTGGACCCCCGTCCCCTTGGTCGTTACCTACTCGGAGAGTCTGAGAAGCTTAATGCCAGCGATACAGAGGAACTTCCGGGGGGCGGGGCAAGAGCGCGACGTGCTGAGGGACTGCCGCATGATCTCCGCCTACAGGAGACACAGAAACCTAAAAGACATGCTAGTCCACACAAACCTGAACAGGAACACGGACCCTAAGGAAGCGCTTCGAGGTTCGGATATCGGTTTTATTCATCTCCCCCACATTTTTAACCCCTACAGCAGAGCTGGTTTTAGCCCTTGGCAGGTCCTGCAGCACACCACCATCAATGTGGTCTATGCAATCAGGTGCAGGGCCTGCCATAAGCTTTGA
>CM057240.1:32922815-32930315 GCA_029931835.1 Etheostoma nigrum | reverse complement strand
GAGAGGGGGGGAAACAACAGAGCAGGGGGAATGAGAGGTGCGAAACAACAGAGCAGGGGGAATGAGAGGGGGGAACACCAGAGCAGGGGGAATGAGAGGGGGAAACAACAGAGCAGGGGGAATGAGAGGGGGGAAACAACAAAGCAGGGGGAATGAGAGGGGCGAAACAACAGAGCAGGGGGAATGAGAAGAGGAAGAAGATATTACTTTTCAAACCAAAACGCAGCAATGTAAATGTAGCATTAGCATCTCCTTACACTTGATTTTAAGTAGAGAGGACTTCTCCTTTCATACTCTAATATCTATACTTCATCATTATTATTATTTTATTTTATTATTATTATTATTATTATTATTATAATTATACTAGAAAATGCATTTCCTGCAGAAAATGCGTGGGAATGTTGAATAGCTGAATTGCTAAAGGTAACCTGGTTTAATAGCTCAAATAGTAAAAGTTGTAGAAAAAATTGAAATGCTAAAGCTAAACTGGACAAATAGCTTAAATCAGTGAGAAGAAGCTTAAGTAGTAAAAACAGATGAAAAAGTAGGAATGGTTTTAATTAAGTTGAATAACACCACTAATGTAAAAAATAGATGTGGAAAATAAATTTAATTGCTAAAGCTAAACTGGATAAATAGCTTAAATCAGTAAGAAGATGTTGAAGTAGTAAGAATATTTGAAAAAGTAGGAATGGTTTTAATTAAGTTGAATAACACCACTACACCATAAAGAGCCAGAGCTAGATTTTAAAAGTTGAATGGTTTTAATAAGTGATAGTCTGCAGAAAATACGGACAACCAAAAAACGTACGGAATAATAAAAAATCATAATGGGGTCAAATGCCTTTGTCAGGTTTGATGTACTACACAGCGGGGATCAAACCCCTTTCCACATCCACTGGGCCATCACTAGGGGTTAACTGTCTTCATAGGGAACACATTAGTTGAGTTTCTGGTGTGGGAATCGAACCCGGGTCTCCCACACAAAAGACATTTGTCATAACCACTGTGCCACCACCAAAGGACCTGTTTATCAATCTTACATTGTAATATATAATGAGACAGAGATGGAGACAGACATACAGAGTATTGCACTGTCTGGGAAGAGGTTGCCATGAGGGCAAAATGCGAGGGGCAAAATGAAAAGTTATTTCAGGCAAATAACCACCTCATGAGCACCAGAAGGCCTTTGTGAACGGATTGATATAAAATTCATGTGGATAAACTTAGAAATGTGGGCGTATCAGCGATTTAAAAAAGTGCTTCGCTCTGCGTTTTGCTCATAAATGTGGACAATGTTTAACATGGCAGTGAATGGAGAAGTCTTGTCATTTGATAGCTCACTGAAAGAAAAGTATAATTTATATCGCATAAATGATAACCTTGCCTGAAACTAGAAAAGAATACCTACGTTGTTATGTATAAATTGTCCATGACAAGTTAGAATTGTTGGCGTGGGAGCAAGATATAGAGAACAGAGTAAGATAATTTTTTCGAAGCGCTTCACTCTAGTGACATCACTCCACAATCTACCTCACGCAATACACATTCATTATAAATGCATAAAAATCATAAAATTTACACTTTGCTTAAACTGCTTTTTTACACAAACTGTAAAATGTATCAATCTGAAAAGAAAAAGCCGGATAGTTGAATAGTTTGTGAACGTTTTAAAGTTCGAACCACGTCTGTAGGTGAAAGTATGAAGGCGCTGAAATTTTTGGGAGCAGAAGAAGATTTGAAGCTTGCTCTCATTGACTTTAATGTTAAAAAAATTGTTTCAAAGCTTAATATTTGAAAAAGTATAAATAGTAGAAAAATAGTAGAAGAAGTCCTATCATCTGCTGAAAGAGCTGAAGATTGTAAAAGTTGAACGGTATAAATAGCAGAAAGTATGCAGAAGTTAGAGAGAGCCAACAAACGTAAGGAATAATAATAAGAAAGAAGGAGAATACTAAAGAACCGAAAAACAATAGTTGGAATGCTGTGGAACAGCATTCCAACTATTATTGTTAACCACATCTTTTTTTACATTAGTGGTTTTATTCAACTTAATTAAAACCACTTCTACCTTTTCAACTATTCTTACAACTTGTACTGATTTAAGCTATTCAACCAGGTTAGCTTTAGCAATTAAGCTATTCAGCATTCCCACGCATTTTCTACAGGAAATGCATTTTCTAGTTATTATTCTTCCGCCCGATTTTTGTCCCGCTACTAGTCCTGGAGCATTGCCAACACGCGCACACAAAATACATCGAAACGTGTGTAATGATCGGGAATGGTGGGCTATGACTTTTCTAAGAGATTTGCCGTGCGGTTTTCACGAAATCGGCGAAAAATTTCTCATTGACTTGAATGGGAAATGTTCGGGAAATCGCTCAAAACCCCCCCTCTTTGGGACCGTGCTGTGTCGCCATACTTTAACATAGAAACATGATTAAAAGTTTATACTGAAGACAAGACTTTGGCGTTTATTGGGCTGAATGGGCGTTCAGATATCAAGCACGGTGCCTCCCAAATCCCAGTTTATATATCGTCCCGTTTTTAGACCGTCTCAGATTTTCCAATGTGTGTGTATGTGGCGGAATGTTGAGAGCTAGAGTGGAGGACAGAGTGGGGAGATTAAAAAAATATCTTTATTCTCCCTCTATAACTTGCTCCCACGCCAACAATTCTAACTTGTCATGGACAATTTATACATCAAAACGTAGGTATTCTTGTCTAGTTTCAGCCAATGTATGCGATATGAATTATATTTTTTGCTCAGCGACCTTTCAAATGACAAGAGTTCCTGTATGATGTAAAAGCTCTTTGAGTAGTAGCTAAGACTAGAAAGCACAATATAAATACAGCACATTAACATTTACATAATTAAAGACACTCATTGGTTCCTCTCGTTAAGCTCATTAATGAGCAGCGATGAACGTACAACTATGAGTTCTTTAATGTAGATCTGACTTTGATGGATCAACAGGATGAATGAAATAGTTTTTAATAGTTTTTAGTTTTCTGAAGGATGGCTTTTATCTTATTTCAGTCTAGAAAATGGGAAATGTGCCATGTGCAGAGTAGCCCATACAGTATGCTGCCTGTACATTTGTCTTTTAATTCAGTGCTTATTATTATTATTCCTCCTGTTTTTGTCCCGCTACTAGTCCCGGAGCGTTGCCAACACGCGCACACACAAGACATCGAAACGTGTGTAATGATCGGGAATGGTGGGCTATGACTTGTCAACTAAACTTGCTGCATGGTTTTCAGGAAATTGGCAAAAAAAACTGGTAAAAATGTCTCGTAGATTTGAATGGTAAATGTTGGGGAAGTGGGCCAGCATGGCTCCGAACGCCCCCTCTTTACTCTTTACTTTAACACAGAAACATGATCAAAGGGTTAAACCCAAGACAAGACTTTGGGCTGAATTTGCTGATTTGAGATTTGAAGAAGGTCTCTCTCTGAAGGGTTAACGTAACATCTGTTTTGGTTTTATTGTTATTAGGATGTGCACCAAGTAGTAGGCCCACTGTTAAAATGTCTGCTGAATTTTCTAGTTGTTTTTAACCCCGTGCTTGTCGTTGCGTCTGGAACTCTTGCAGCAAAGTAAGTTACTCAATGTCCAAAACTACTTTGTCCTTAGGGAGACTAATTAAGGTACTGTGACTAAAACATGTCAATCAACAATTTAATATTTTATATTCTTATATTTTATATTTTAATGTTTAATATTCTTATATTTTATATTCTTTATATTCTTATATTTTATATTTTAATGTTTAATAGTCTTATATTTTATATGTTTATATTTCATGTTGACGCTGTACAGGTGTTGCTTCAGTCTCGTTGCACAGGTACTGCACAGGTGTATAATGACAACAAAGGCTTTTTATTCTAAAATCAAAACAAGTTTTATTGTTTATTAATGATCTTTACTATCCAGACGATAGATTAAAGATATAGAGCAAGATATAATAACATGTTAATAACACGTTAATAACACGTTAATAACACTGACAACGCTGCAAGATACAACTATAATGAATGCATTAAAGACAATTCATATTCCTTCATAGATAATATACAACATCCCATAAAAAAACATTAAAAATACATCTGGAACACACACACACACACACACACACACACACACACACACACACAGACACACACACACACACACTCATGAAGGTAAAATAATAATCTCTAAGGTGACAGTAATATTAAAAAGTGAATTCCCAACATGTTAAACTATTAACCCAATGTCCCCTAACAGAGCCCCCCCCCCACTATAATCACACACATCCACAACAACATCAAGACTAACTCAATATATATACAATATATAATATATATACAAATAATAATAATAATAATAATAATAATAATAATAATAATCATTATAAGGTTACCTTCTACCATTCACAACTTTTTTTATAATTATTATATAATTATTATAATATTCTTATAATATTTATGTCTTATTTCCCATCATTTTTCTTTCTCTCTCTCCCTCTCTCTCTCCCGTCCCTTGTTTGTGCATATTAAGTGTGTGTGTGTGTGTGTGTGATCATATTAAATGTGTGTGTATGTGTGTGATCATATTAAGTGTGTGTGTGTGTGTGTGTGTGATCATATTAAGTGTGTGTGTATGTGTGTGATCATATTAAGTGTGTGTGTGTGTGTGTGATCATATTAAGTGTGTGTGTATGTGTGTGATCATATTAAGTGTGTGTGTGTGTGTGTGTGTGATCATATTAAGTGTGTGTGTATGTGTGTGATCATATTAAGTGTGTGTGTGTGTGTGTGTGTGTGATCATATTAAATGTGTGTGTATGTGTGTGATCATATTAAGTGTGTGTGTGTGTGTGTGATCATATTAAGTGTGTGTGTATGTGTGTGATCATATTAAGTGTGTGTGTGTGTGTGTGTGTGTGTGTGATCATATTAAGTGTGTGTGTGTGTGTGTGTGTGATCATATTAAGTGTGTGTGTGTGTGTGTTTGTGTGTGTGTGTGTGTGTGTGTGATCATGTTAAGTGTGAGTGTGTGTGTGTGATCATGTTAAGTGTGAGTGTGTGTGTGTGATCATATTAAGTGTGTGTGTGTGTGTGTGTGTTTGTGTGTGTGTGTGTGTGTGTGATCATGTTAAGTGTGAGTGTGTGTGTGTGATCATATTAAGTGTGTGTGTGTGTGTGTGTGTGTGATCATATTACGTGTGTGTGTGTGTGTGTTTGTGTGTGTGTGTGTGTGTGATCATGTTAAGTGTGAGTGTGTGTGTGTGATCATATTAAGTGTGTGTGTGTGTGTGTTTGTGTGTGTGTGTGTGTGTGTGTGTGATCATGTTAAGTGTGAGTGTGTGTGTGTGATCATATTAAGTGTGAGTGTGTGTGTGTGATCATATTAAGTGTGTGTGTGTGTGTGTGTGTGTGTGTGTGATCATGTTAAGTGTGAGTGTGTGTGTGTGATCATATTAAGTGTGTGTGTGTGTGTGTGTGTGTGTGTGTGTGTGTGATCATGTTAAGTGTGTGTGTGTGTGTGTGCGTGATCATATTAAGTGTGTGTGTGTGTGTGTGTGTGATCATATTAAGTGTGTGTGTGTGTGTGTGTGTGATCATGTTAAGTGTGTGTGTGTGTGTGTGTGTGTGATCATATTAAGTGTGTGTGTGTGTGTGTGATCATGTTAAGTGTGAGTGTGTGTGTGTGTGTGATCATGTTAAGTGTGTGTGTGTGTTTGTGTGTGTGTGTGATCATATTAAGTGTGTGTGTGTGTGTGTGTGTGTGTGTGATCATGTTAAGTGTGTGTGTGTGTGTGTGTGTGATCATATTAAGTGTGTGTGTATGTGTGATCATATTAAGTGTGTGTGTGTGTGTGTGATCATATTAAGTGTGTGTGTGTGTGTGTGTGTGTGTGTGTGTGTGATCATATTAAGTGTGTGTGTATGTGTGTGTGTGATCATATTAAGTGTGTGTGTGTGTGATCATATGTAAGTGTGTGTGTGTGTGTGTGTGTGTGTGTGTGTGTGATCGTATTGTGTGTGTGTGTGTGTGTGTGTGTGTGTATCTCCTCACAGCGACTACAGCAGCACAGAGCATCAGCAGCAGGACGCTGAGCACTGAGCATCTCACTTTGAAGAAGGTGGAGTAGATCCCAAAGGGCTCCATGTAGACCAGCACTGTCCTCTCTGTGGACACTGCACTGGTAACGATTATAAACTACACACCAGTACTCCCCCGCGTCCCCCACTGAGACATTAGAGACAACCAGGGTCCCGTTATCATGGTCCTCTGCTCACTCTGCTCATGCTCCGATCAGACCTTACATTAAAGACTCGTCCCTCTGTTCGGTCTGACTTGATGAACCAATCATGCCACCTGTCCTCTCTCCTACCTGGGCACCTGAGAGTGACATCATCTCCCTCTGAGAAGAGCTCTACAGCGGGGGGGCCAAATGTGGGACACACCACCAGATCATAATGTTGCATTCTCATAGAGACTTCACAGTAGTACAGACCTGAGTGGTTTAACATTAGAGATGAAAACACCAGCGAGTAGTTCTGGTCTACTGAAGGATCAGTCTGGTTCAGTAGTCCTAGGGAACGGTAGGAGTGTGTTGTTCGATCATACGTAGACCAGCGGGGGGGCTGTTCATCGGTGGAGTCAGTGACGGTGCACGGCAACACGGCGGTCTCCCCCACTGAGCCGTAGATCACCTCAAACGATGGTTTCAACCCTACAACCTGACCCCTGACACACCGCTGCTGGTCCATCTCCAGACATCTGAACTCTCTAAAGTCTGTTGCCGTGACGTTGGAAACACGAAGACCTGATGAGTTAGTCACCACTTGGTATCTTCCTCTGACATCGTCCATCTCTGATGTCGTCTTGTCCCCAAAAACTCTGCTCCATGTCTCCTGCTCATATCCAGAGTCCAGTTTGAACCACTGGACGTCCTGATGACCAGCTGGTCCCCCACATGGCAGGTCCACTGTGTCTCCGAGTCTCGCTGAGATATATTTCTGATCTATTGAAGAACAAACCGTGATAGTGATGTTGTTGCCGTGGGTTACGGTGTCCTCGGTCCAGCACTCCTCTCGGTACGGGCCGGAGTCGGACTGGGTCAGGTTGAGGATGCTGTAAGAAGAAGTCTTCACATCGCTGACCAGTCGTTGTTTCAGGGGTCCAGGTACTGAGGACTGGTTGGACCAGAGGTCAGAGGTGTTCCACAGGACCAGGTTCTCCCCACCAACAGACCTGGAGATCAGGCAGGAGGTGTCCTCGGGGGGTCTGAAGGTGTAAGAGGACCCTTCCTTTTTGATGAAGAGGTGTTCTCCTGCATGGATGCTGCTGATGAGAGCGACCAGCAGGAAGGAGAGCTCTGAGACTGCAGCCATTCTGCTCCGAGGTCCACAACCACTGACACCGCTGTCAGTCACGCAGCTCAGATACACTCTACACCCCCCCCCCCCCCCACTGACACCTCTGTCACTTTTTCCGACTTCTTT
>CM057240.1:32907815-32915315 GCA_029931835.1 Etheostoma nigrum | reverse complement strand
ACAACGCTCACATGGGAAAATAGTTGAAAAACAGGGTAATTACCCTTTAATACAACGCTCACATGTACATGGAAACTGTTTTTGGTTGACAGAGCAGGGGGAATGAGGGGGGGAAACAACAGAGCAGGGGGAATGAGGGGGGGAAACAACAGAGCAGGGGGAATGAGAGGGGGGAAACAACAGAGCAGGGGGAATGAGAGGGGGAAACAACAGAGCAGGGGGAATGAGAGGGGGGGGAACAACAGAGCAGGGGGAATGAGGGGGGGGGAACAACAGAGCAGGGGGAATGAGGGGGGGGGAACAACAGAGCAGGGGGAATGAGGGGGGGGACAACAGAGCAGGGGGAATGAGGGGGGGAAACAACAGAGCAGGGGGAATGAGGGGGGGAAACAACAGAGCAGGGGGAATGAGAGGGGGGGGAACAACAGAGCAGGGGGAATGAGGGGGGGGAAACAACAGAGCAGGGGGAATGAGAGGGGGGGAAACAACAGAGCAGGGGGAATGAGAGGGGGGAAACAACAGAGCAGGGGGAATGAGAGGGGGAAACAACAGAGCAGGGGGAATGAGAAGAGGAAGAAGATATTACTTTTCAAACCAAAAGGTAGCAATGTAAATATAGCATTAGCATCTCCTTACACTTGATTTTAAGTAGAGAGGACTTCTCCTTTCATACTCTAATATCTATACCTCATCATTATTATTATTTTTTTATTATATTATTTTTATTATTATTACATAATCAAGAGGAATGCCAGACGAGTGTACACAAAGCCCAAAAACCCCAAAAACAGAGACAGACATGTCAGACAAAGCTCCCTCCGCCTCTCCCTCCCTGCAGATAGCAGCCTGCAGTCTTTTCAGAGTCCAAAGTTGTGTGTGTGTCTGTGTGTGTGTGTGTGTGTGTGTGTGTGTCTGTGTGCGTTGTGTGTCTGTGTGTGTTGTGTGTCTGTGTGTTGTGTGTTCCCCGCTACAGATCTGTCCGTGCCCTGGCCGCTGCGGGGGCGAACTTGGGCATGAGCTCTGTGATTTTGCGGATGAAGTCGGACTTCTCGGCGCAGCCTTTGCAGGCCTCGCCCCACTCCTCCAGGATCTTCTTCAGGTCCTTCACCTTCAGCTTCTTCAGGTCCACGGTGCTCAGGTCCAGCTGTTTGTCTACACACACACACACACACACACCAATCAGCATACGTATGAGTGGTGGATTGTAACTAAGTACTGTACAGTAACACACACACACACGATTGATGGTGTCTCCTTCCAGGCAGCTAACCCTGAACATAACTATTGGAGCAATGCGTGGAAGGAGACAACGGGGTAAAAAAAGATCTCACACTCACACACACACACACACACACACACAGAGAGACGCACAGAAACAGACACTCACACACACACACACACACACACAGAGAGACGCACAGAAACAGACACTCACACACACACACACACACACACACACACACACACACAGACAGAGTCAGACACGTAGAAACACACAGAGACACACACACACAGAGAAACACACAGAGACACACACACACAGAGAAACACACAGACACACGCACACACACACACACACACACAGAGACAGACACACACACACACAGAGAAACACACAGAGACAGACACAGACACACACACACACACACAGAGACAGACACACACACACACAGAGAAACACACAGAAACACACAGAGACGCACACACACACGCACAGAAACACACAGAGACAGACACACACACAGCACACAGAGACAGACACACACACGCACAGAGAACACACAGAGACAGACACACACACACACACACAGAGAGACAGACACGTAGAAACACACACACACACACACACACACACACACACACTCAGACACTTAGAAACACACACACAGATGCACAGAAACACACAGTCAGACACACAGACCCCCCCCCCCCACACACACACACACACACAGGATGGAGTACATGGCACAGAGAATGACTGAATATGAGGACTGTAGAAATGTGATTTACCGTATTTCAGCTCACAGATCTGACTGTCCTTCTTCTTGAGTTTCTCGCAGATCTTGTCCACGGGGACGTGGTGGCTCAGAGGCTTGGACACCTCGTTGATCATCTTGGTGGCGGCGTCGCTCGTCGCCCCGATGTAGTAACACTGGACACGACAAACGGGGACAAAGACATCCAATTGGACGGATTACCCCAGGTAAAAATGTGCATTAATGTGCATTGAGAAGCCGAGAAAAGATGGAAAAATCTCCCAAAAAGTTAGATTTTATTTCATCATTTACACTTTAAAAATAACAGAAAACTACAAAAATGGCGTCTAAAAAGTTTGGCCCCCTTGAAGAGTTAATAGCAGCTTTATATTATTTAATCATATTAAATTTAATTTTAACTTACGTACACTGCAATATTCTTTCTGTACTATGGCCACTGGGGGGGAATGTAGTAGTAGTAGTAGTAGTAGTAGTAGTTGCCTCTATTATACTGTTATACACCCCAGTAGTTACCTCTATTATACCGTTATACACCCCAGTAGTTACCTCTATTATACCGTTATACACCCCAGTAGTTACCTCGATTATACTGTTATATACCCCAGTAGTTACCTCTATTATACCGTTTTACACCCCAGTAGTTACTTCTATTATACCGTTATACACCCCAGTAGTTACCTCTATTATACCGTTATACACCCCAGTAGTTACCTCTATTATACCGTTATACACCCCAGTAGTTACCTCTATTATACCGTTATACACCCCAGTAGTTACCTCTATTATACTGTTATACACCATAGTAGTTACCTCTATTATACCGTTATACACCCCAGTAGTTACCTCTATTATACCGTTATACACCCCAGTAGTTACCTCTATTATACCGTTATACACCCCAGTAGTTACCTCTATTATACTGTTATACACCCCAGTAGTTACCTCTATTATACTGTTATATACCCCAGTAGTTACCTCTATTATACTGTTATACACCCCAGTAGTTACCTCTATTATACCGTTATACACCCCAGTAGTTACCTCTATTATACCGTTATACACCCCAGTAGTTACCTCTATTGTACTGTTATACACCCCAGTAGTTACCTCTATTATACCGTTATACACCCCAGTAGTTTCCTCTATTATACCGTTATACACCCCAGTAGTTTCCTCTATTATACCGTTATACACCCCAGTAGTTACCTCTATTATACTGTTATACACCCCAGTATACACCCCAGTAGTTACCTCTATTATACCGTTATACACCCCAGTAGTTACCTCTATTATACCGTTATACACCCCAGTAGTTACCTCTATTATACTGTTATACACCCCAGTAGTTACCTCTATTATACACCCCAGTAGTTACCTCTATTATACCGTTATACACCCCAGTAGTTACCTCTATTATACTGTTATACACCCCAGTAGTTACCTCTATTATACCGTTATACACCCCAGTAGTTACCTCTATTATACCGTTATACACCCCAGTAGTTACCTCTATTATACTGTTATACACCCCAGTAGTTACCTCTATTATACTGTTATACACCCCAGTAGTTACCTCTATTATACCGTTATACACCCCAGTAGTTACCTCTATTATACCGTTATACACCCCAGTAGTTACCTCTATTATACTGTTTTACACCCCAGTAGTTACTCACAAAGCGGTTGTCTTTGCCTTTGGCCTCCTTGCAGCTCTTGACGATGGCGGTCTCGATGTCGGCGCCGCTGAACTTCACGTCGTTGTCCTTCAGCGACTGGTAGAACTTCCCCAGGAAGGAAACGCACACTGGAACACAAAAGGTGACCGACAAACCACACCACCTTACTAGTTTTACTACTTTCTGGAATTCATGATCAATAACCCTCATTTATATAGAATTATACCTAATATTAGAGTTAAAAAGAAAGAAATTATGAATTATTTTAACCCAAAAAATGTGACTTTTTTGTCCCTTTTTCAATCTTCATGGATAAAGGACAAGGTAAACTGACCCTGACAAACTTCTTCTGCAGTTTTCCTTAACCCTTATATGTCAAAAAAGGACAAAAATTTGACATTTTAGTCCCTTTTTCAGACTTTTTTTTAGTTTCCACTACCACCACCTTACTAGTTTTACTACTTTTTGGGATGCATGGTCAATAACCCTCATTTATATAGAATTATACCTGATATTAGAGTTAAAAAAGCAGAAATTATGAATCATTTTGTCCCAAAAAGGGACAGAAATGTGACATTTTTGTCCCTTTTTCAGACTTTCAAGTTTCCACCACCCCCACCTTACTAGTTTTACTACTTTTTGGAATTCATGGTCAATAACTCTCATTTATATAGAATTATACCTAATATTAGAGTTAAAAAAAGCAGAAATTATGAATTATTGACTCAAAAAGGGACAAAAATTTGACATTTTTGTCCTTTTTTCAATCTAGTTTTATTACTTTTTGGAATTCATGGTTAATAACCCTCATTTATATAGAATTATACCTAATATTAGAGTTAAAAAAGCAGAAATTATGAATTATTTTGACCCAAAAAGGACAGAAATGTGACATTTTTGACCCAAAAAGGGACGGAAATGTGACATTTTTGTCCCTTTTTCAATCTTCATGGATAAAGGACAAGGTAAACTGACCCTGACAAACTTCTGTCTTTGTCAAAAACAAACAAAAATTTCAGATTTTTGTCCCTTTTTCAGACTTTGTTTTAGTTTCCACTACCACCACCTTAATAGTTTTACTACTTTTTGGAATTCATGGTTAATAACCCTCATTTATATAGAATTATACCTAATATTAGAGTTAAAAAAGCAGAAATTATGAATTATTGACTCAAAAAAGGGACAGAAATGTGACATTTTGTCCCTTTTTCAGACTTTTTGAAAGGATGTTTGTGTCAGGAAACCTGTGAGTATCACCCAAATGCATCCCATCGCCGTTTCCCTCCATTAACAACCAAATAAAACACCTCATATGGAGCCAGAGACTCGGTAAGACGAGGTTTCTGCTCCCTAAAGTCGCCTTTTAGGTCGTTTTAGGTGGTTTAAGTAGCTAGCTAGCTACATAGCTCCGGCTAGCTACATAGCTAGCTAGCCGGAGCTAGCACCTAAAACCATCTAAAAACTAGCTGCTAGCTAGCACCCAGAACCTACCTTCACACTCTCCGTCCTTTAGGGCTTCAGCAGGCACGAGAGAGAGCGCGAGAGAGAGCGCGAGAGCCACCGACAACCCGCTTAAACACAACATCTTCGGTAACGAATAACCGGCAAAGCGTTAATATCTCATCCGGACGCCGGTACTGTGAGCAGCGGTCCTGAGTGTGTGCAGTGTTTTCCGGCCCCACGTCACGCCATGTCGGCGTCTTATTGGTCCAGAGGTGGCACTCGTTCCGTGGTCTGCTCTGATTGGTCGAAGGCAGAATATTCCGGGAACAACGTCCAGTTGGCGCCGTCTGATTGGGCCACATAAAATAATTAAAATAAAATAAGAACTTATTGTTTTATTTTTAGATTATATATATATATTTATATATATTAATATATGTATTATATATATATAAATATATATAATACATATATATTAATATATATGTATTATATAAATAAATAATAAATATGATTATGTAATGTTATTATATAATATAATACGGTAAAACTAAATTTAAACTATTAAAGTTTAAGAAGATTTTAACTGAGAAACAAAAAATAAATAACAAATAAAATAATAATAAATGAGTAAAAAATAAAGATTTTTTTTATAAATTAAACTTTCATATAAAAAACAACATTAAAAACATTTTTAAATAGAAAAATAAATTAAGTAAAAAAAAAATTTAATATTTTAAAAAATAACTAAATACTAATGAAATATATGATTTTTTTTTACATTACATGTCATTTAGCTTTTATCCAAAAGGACTTCCAATTAAGAGCTTTAAATACGCAAAACTACAAAAAGCCATATGAAAGTACAGCTTCAAGAAATATACTGTATATATATATATACAGTATATATATATATATATATATATATATATATATATACAGGATATATATATATATATATATATATACAGGATATATATATATATATATATATATATATATATACAGGATATATATATATATATATATATATATATATCCTGTATATATATATCCTGTATATATATATACATATATATATATATATATATATGTATATATATACAGTATATATATATATATATATATATATATATATATATATATATATATATATATATATATATATGTATATATATATACAGGATATATATATATATATATATATATATATATATATATATATATATATATATATATATATATATATATATCCTGTGTATATATATATATATATATATATATCCTGTATATATATATATATATATATATATATATATATATATATATATATATATATATATATATATATATAGATATATATCCTGTGTATATATATATATATATATATATATATATATATATATATATATATATATATATACACAGGATATGTATATATATATATATATATATATATATATATATATATATACACAGGATATATATCTATATATATATATATATGATCTGTATATATATATATATATCCTGTATATATATATATATATATATATATATATATATATACAGGATATATATCTATATATATATCCAGTTCAATTCATATATTTCATTAGTATTTTTTATTTTTAATTTTTATATCTTTTTGTTATTTCTTAAAATATGAATGTTTTTTTTTTACTTAATTTATTTTTCTATTTAAAAATGTTTATAAATAAAGTAAATACTGGATATATATTTAATCATATATAAAATTTAATAAAGTCATTGAAAACATATAAGTGTATATATATATATATATATATATATGATATATATATATATATATATATATACACATAAATGTATATATATATATTTATAATATATATAATTCCTTCAAATATATAACTATATGTATATATATATATAGTTATAGTTTTCTTAACATATTTATATATATATATATATATATATATACATATATATGTATATATGTATGTATATGTATATATAAATATATATATATGCATATACAGTAAGAAAACTATAACTATATATATATATATATATATATATAAGTTATAGTTTTCTTACTATTAATAATTTGGATGAATGACAAAAAAAAAAAAATCCGAAATTCAAAATTCTGACGTGACAGGACGGAGTGACGTCACGGTGTGAGTCACCGGCCGGTGACGTCAGCGGCGCAGTTGCAGAGTCACTGCGGTTCGACTGTAAACAACAAGGCGGAGGAGAAGCAGCCAGAGGCGCCATTTAAAACGCGTAAATACCTCTAAATACCCGCTGTAACTCGAGGTTTGGACTCGGTGGCGAGCGACGGGAGCGAGACGAGTCAAAGCCGTCCGCACGAAGTGTTTTAATATTTATAATAAAGGCAC